>BOPP01000160.1:2668272-2780695 GCA_017312745.1 Gryllus bimaculatus | reverse complement strand
CGGGAGAGGCCGGGCAGGGCCGGGGCAGGCGCGGGGCGCCGCTGACACAAAGCAACCTTCGGCGCAGATGAAACGCCGCCGCGATTCGCGGTCATCGCATCCGCTGGCGGCGCGGCTGCGCTGTGGCGTGGCGCGCGGCGTGGCGTGGCAGAGAGACGGAGTCCCTGCCTTCACGCGTTAGGCGCGAAGCGGCGGCGGCGGGCGGGGCGCAGGCTGCGGCTGCGGGGCTGCGGCGGCTTGCCTGGCGCAAACGGTGGCGGGCGGCGGCGGCCACGAGCTTCTGGCGAGGATGGCGGGCGGCAGCTGGCGCAGGAACAGGTGCGGCGGCGTAGCACACGCCTGGGCTCTGACATCCTCATGCCAGTCACAATATAACGTGTCCATTTATGTCTTTTCTCTGCTTTATAAGGTTCGCAGACCAAACAGGAAATTACAAAAGAATTGTGATGTATGCACATATATGACGGTCTGTTAATGGCTTCAAAATACAAGAAAAGAATTTCGGGTGAGGTCAAAGAAGCTTAACGATTTAAACAAACAGTCGTTGGAAGTCTGTATACGAGCAGGGTATTTTCCACAGACTATTACATCAAGGAAAATTCGCATACATCGTCATTTTTATTCATTCATACATGAATTACTGAAGAATTACCCTTGGTTGCAAATTCAATTTCAATTGCAATATAAAGCGGTGGGACGATAGCTATGAAAGGATAACTTGTTGTTTTATTGCTTACCTAAGTCAATGGAAGAGCATTTCATATAAAATATGTTATAATTTAGGCACATTTTAACTACACAGGGTTTTGGTTCGAAAAGATATTCATTTTATGCAAATTTGTTCAAAAAGAAAATTAATCGATTTGAAGACAAAAAAGAAGAAAATTGTGTCCCAATTTGATATTTGTGCGAACAAGTACTCTTGGTTTATGGAGTGCTTGTGGTGTATGAAAAGATGTGGCTTCCTAGTGCCCGCGACGAGGATTGTTTAATTACCCGAAGCTTGATATCCGATTATTTTTTAAGCTGTTTGAAAAAGAGTACTTTTGATGTTAATATGTTTTGCATAAATTACATTCTCTTTCTTGTATATACGAGGAAAAATAAAGAAATAAATATAAACATCAAAGATCGATCCTGAAACTTTAGGCAAGATAGCAAAACTACGATTAGAAAAATTTTCAGATTGTATGCATTCCATTCTTAACGTGTTCTTCCAGGCTCCTATGAATATGCCAGGTTGGTTTTCAAGTTATTTGAAATGGGATTTACGGTTCATTCTAAATGTCAACTTAGCAAACTAGAAGTTGAGGTTGAACTTCAAATGTATGAACGATTCAAACTGTCGCGCGAGACATTAGGGTAGTCAGTTCCCTAAACGCATTTCGAAAGAATCAGGATCAGGCTATAAGCAGCTAGCAATTGTAGAGCTAATTTACACGCATATGCATTTCTTAAGCCAACCTGCTTTGTTTACTTTTTGTTACTTAACTAATTTTATGTGTCTTTGTGAGAGGGAAACCCAGTGTTTTCCGATTTAGAACAGAAGCTTTTTATATGACAATACCATGATGCTCGAGGAAAGATGAAAGATTTAAGCATGCAAGAGTCAACGACAACTATTTTTTGCTAGGAAAATATTATTGGAAAGGGCTATGACATACAAAATGAGCGGTATGAAGAGCATGAAGCACTAGGAAGGAGTGTTTCAGGTGGAAATAAAAAATTTAAATAGCGCCCAATGGCCAGCAATGACCCACCCGGGGGGAAAAACGTGGCGTAATTTGTTTTCAAGTACTACTCGAGGCCGAATAACTTCATTTTCCAACCTCGTCCCCCGTTACATTTGCATGGAAGTAGACGTAGAATATGCATATCCGAGACGGTTTCTTTACGCAGGACCCGTCGATACTGGAAGTTTCGTCCCATGCCATCCTCTGCGCTCGTGGACACAATGTGTTCTCACCTGCATCATGCTTAATAGGAGAACCGGCCGGCGGCCAGCGGAGGGGTCAGGTGAAAGATGCGACGCCCTTTGGGGTCAGCGCGTTCCTCAAGCACAGTTGTGCCGACGGTCCTCCGGGTTGGCTGAATCCATGCCACTCACGAAACGACCATAGCTCCGCGTGCTGTTCAGACACCACGAATTAGTCGCTGCCAGCCCCAAAGCTGCTGGCCGGACCCCCCAAGCGCCTGCCCGAGTTAACGGTGCCTCTTCGTGAGTGTCTTGG
Organism: Gryllus bimaculatus; assembly: GCA_017312745.1. Lineage (NCBI taxonomy): Eukaryota > Metazoa > Arthropoda > Insecta > Orthoptera > Gryllidae > Gryllus > Gryllus bimaculatus. Next base: position 2,778,464 of record BOPP01000160.1, on the reverse strand, counting down.
TGACGGATAATACTTCGAGGTCTTCTCGCTAGCACCGCCTCGTTTACTACGCCTACTGCCTCCGACATCTCTCAGCGCCTTTTTTTGTCACCGCCACGCGCAGACTAAGCGTAGCATTCAATTTGTGCTTTTCGCACCGCCATCCGACCCTTCGAAACCGTACTTCCACGCCAATCTATTCTTCCCGACCATACACTCGACACCGCTGTCTCATCGCCTACCGATAAAACATCCTCGAGCTCTTCGCTATCCATAGGACATCCGCTCCTACAGCACGACAAGCAACACGCCTCCGCACCTACACGTACTACTCGCTCTCTCGCCACTAGTTGATACATAGCACAAGCCACTCCGCCTTCACGCGACACCGCCTCCGCCTCCGACACCGCCTCCGCCCCCCGACACCGCCTCCGCCACTAGAAGCACCGCCCTCCGCCAACAGAGCCCACCCGGCCCCGTCCCGCCACAGACTACCGCCTCCGCCCAGTCAAGAATCAACATGTGCACTCCGCCACAGACACCGCCTCCGCCACAGGACGACTCCATTGGCACTCTTTCCTCGGCCACAGACACCGCCTCCCGCCGCAGACCTAAAAAACACGACCTCCGCCACCCGACAGTCCGACACCCGAGCTACCGCCACCGACACCGACAGCCGCGCTTCCGCCACCTGAGTAACACCGAACACCGCCTCCGCCACCGACACCGACACCGCCTCCGCCACCGACACCGACACCGCCTCCGACACCGCCTCCGACACCGACACCGCCTCCGTCACCGACACCGCCTCCGACACCGACACCGTCTCCGCCTCCGCTTGCGTCTCCACCTGCGACTCCGTCACCCATTCATCGCTCAAACACTATGGTAAAGCAGGTGGCCGAATCTCGATCAAGGCGAATTTTCGGCATCCAGTAGCGTCGAATTTTGAAGTAAAAATTCTTACGCAGCGTCAGATTTCAGGATTCCTGTTCAATTATAGTGGCTTCTGAGTTTCAATCAGTTGATGCGCAGTTATCCAATTGGGAACATCTATACAAAAAAACTAGAAGTGCTAAACAGCACGCAATTTCACCCTTGTATTTTCATGCAAAACTGTGCGAAAAGTACTCAAATTTTCGAAAAATGATACCTGACCTTATTACAAAACCTAACTTTAAGGAACATATTTCATTAACTAAACTATCTCTATCATGAATATTTTAGTTGGAGGAACACAAAAACTGTTTTGAACTTTTGCAATTTTCGAAAAATCAGAGTATTTAATGAATAATTATTTTTCCTTTTAAACGTACTCCACATTATCAGATAACAAATGTTAATCAAAAACGATGGAGTCATTCTTTTGAAAATTTGTCAAATATCCCACGCGCTTAGTGACAAGTACCCCCCAAAATTTAAATATGTGTTTCAAATACAAGGGGCTGCGATATCAGACAGATCAACTGAGAAATATCAATTCTGAAGAAAAGCAGCTGAACGGTTTAGCCGCTAACGTTGTGCACACACAGACGGACAGACGTTTTGCCGTCAAACAATTATTCACTATCAAGAACCCGCAAAACATGGATTCTTGCTACACCCCGTGTTAGAGAATTCGTTGTTATTTTTTATTTTTATTTTTTATTATTATTTTTATGTGGATGTATCTGGATGTATCCACCCTTTAGTTACCAGGGCTTTGTAATAAGAGTTTTTCAGCCGAAAATTTGTCGTTTCTTCGAGAAGTATAACATAACTTTCTCTCTACTCCGTAGCGAGAAAGAAAAAAGTCGTAACGAAATTCCCGATTGGATAACCGTGCCAATTTCATTGAATATACTAAATAACATGGCGAGTGCAATGTGACCACCAAACGGATTCAGAAATGCCGTTGTTGTTCCTCCATGCACAACACTTTATGTCGTATAGAAGCTGAAGATTTAATATTCTTATTGTTAATTACATCCCTGTTAGTCCAGTCGGTAGGTACTGAAAAAGAGGGGTTACCTGGAAAAAGGCCGTAAATACTTTTTCTATGAGTATGAGTATGATGGACCCAGGTACAAGTAAAACCCCAAGTTTTCGACCTTTCAGACCCTGTATTAACCCCGGGATGTACGAAAACCTGTATTTTCCTGTAATGTTTTGTTTTTTTCTCTGCAGCTCTTTATCCTCAAGTCGGGTAGAAAAAAATATTCAAATGAATTTTGAAGAGGTTAAACATTCTACAACTTCTGTATAAAACATTTCTTTTAAACAAATTACCAAACAAGCTGCAGATTTTCGAAAAAAGCTATTTTTTCCCGACCAACCACCCTTAATAGCTATTTTCTTCATTTATCCCTTTTAAGAGACCACTTCCAGGAAAATAGTATAAACAGCAGTTTTTACTATACGAAATGTATATTGGAAGACATTATTAGTATTGTAAGTATTATTAGTTATTATCTCATCTACTGTAAGAACAGATGGCCTTTTTCATAGCTTATCAGAAATCGACCCAGGTACCCGTAAGTGTATTACTGTTGAATAGGGAATTACCCTGGATCAAAAAAGTAAAACAAAGAAGTTCACAGATTGCGACACATTTGAAAAATCAAGGCGCACATGCGACCCGCATGACACATTACACACAACAACTTTATCATTGTGAAAGAGAAAAGAACTTGGCAAAACAAATCGTATTCTGCAAGAACACGAGTGAACATGTAAGGGCGTACGTGTAAAAAGATGTGGAGGAAAGTATGAATAACATGAGAAACAAGAGGGGAACTTGTGAATGTTCCGTAGAACATGCGATGAACATATGAGGAAAAATGTAAGGGATCTTAAATACAGGGAACATGCGGAAAGCGTGTTACGTTACATCCGAGAAAGTGGGAAAATACGTGGGGAAATCTGAGGGAAACGCTGGGAGAATGGGGGGCAACATTCGGAGCACTGTGCGGACAACATGTAGGAAAGCATGCGTATTGACCGTAGAGCTATGCATTTTTTCAGCAGAATTCTATAAAATGAGACCTTCTTTTACATTTTTGAAGATTTAGCTCTTCGAGGCATCCACACTCCTCAGTATGGATGGGTCGTCAGGATCGAGTAGAATCTGTGTGTAAAAATAAATTGAAACTAGGTCGTCATGAAAGGTCAATAACGCTTTGAACGTACAGTTCAAGAGTTGACCGAAGTTGGGATCTAGTATCAAGTTATTTTTACTTTTGAAACTTTTGAAATGTTTTGCAAAGTGCATAATGTTCGCACAGGACCAGATGAGAGTAAATATTATTAGATAAATATTATTTGAATTAGCATATTAAAATTTTTTTTGATATTTCTACTCAGCTTTTGTAACAATTTTAACATTTAGAGCATGCATGACAGTTTTGTTGCTAGAGCTGCAACTTTTATTTGTCTGAAATTCTCTTGATATTTTCAAATAAATACTTTATATTTTTATAAGTAGTGTTTTTAATCATTATCAGAAACTAATTATTTTCCCCGGTCAAATAATTCAATATCTTCCACTGACTGAATAGAGCACTTAAAGTTTCATTTCCTCGTGTGTCTGACAACCAACAAGGTCTTTGAGCTTCTGCTCTGTCTGTGTTAGTTTTCGAATACTCGGGAATATTTGTTATTCCTATTCCGTAATGGCTTCCTCAAAAATTAAATCTAGTTTTAATGTTGAATCCGCTAATAGATGTTTACTAAATTCTACTCGGCTTTTTATACCATTTGCCATTTACAAGAACACAAGAATACTTTCACTTTTACGATATTTTCAATCAGTTAAGAGAGATAAACAAGACAACGATCTAAATGCAAGACTCCAGAAATCCTTCCAGAACATTCTCATTTTCAAGCACCGCCATCAGTTAGTTTGCCAGCCGCTTGCGAGACCTTGAAAACTCGACTATTCGAAGCACTTTCACGGAAGCATTTGGAATGTGTAAAATCGTGATAGAAGCATTTAAGAGTTTGATTAGTTTTTGAATTCATAGTGCATCATGGAATACTTTCCTTGAAAAAGTTAAATCCCGTTGACAAATTCTGAATTAATGACAATTTGAATGTGCAGTTCGCAAGTGACTTGGTCTTCATTTATCTGGAATTTCAACGATGGGTGAACACTTGCAAATGATTAGTAAGGCTGTGAACTGGATCGCGCATCAGAATGCGTTTACACAGTACTAAAGCTTACGCAAGAACTGTGAAATGTTCCTTACTCTAATACCTAATACCCCAGATACAAGTGACTCCTACATACGTAGAGGAAGACACAAACAAGAAATGTAAACATAAAAAGAATTATAAGCATGTTGTGGGAACGAAAACCCTTACTACGTGATCTACATTCAAGTCTTATCTCGAACATTAACAAATAAAAAATAATAATTAATGACAAACCATTATCACCCTTCTTCGACCGTTCTTCGACCCAACCCATACGTTTAATTACTTTCTTCCTATTTGAACAGCTTAACTACAGTCCAAATGTATAAAGGTTTGAATTCCTAAATTAAGTTATTCAAATTCACTTATCTCTCCGTTGTAAAATTGTGAAAAAATCAGTGGTCGTTCACGACTTGAGTTGTTTTATAGCTGACTTTAAATAAATAAATTAAAAACAAAACGAACAAGATGTCACAACCGCTCCGACCCATTATTATTTATCCGTTCGCCGTACAGCGCTGCCGCTCTCTGAACACGCATCGCGCGATCCGCGTTCGCTTTGGCGGCGCCCGGGGAGCGCGACCGCCCCCCCCCCTCCCTCGGGGGCGCAGCTGCTACGCGCGGCGCCGCGCCGTCGCCACCTTACTCGAGCCGTTCGCGGCCGCGGAAATATGGAGCGCGGGATGAATAAGTAAGCGCGGGCGGCGCGACTTCGCAGCCGCCGACGCGCCCTGTCCCGCCACCGCCGCTGCCGCTGCGCCGCGCAGGAGCTTCACTGCGGCGTCCCCGGCGCACGCCGCCGCTCTCGACTTCACGTACACCACACACATCGCACTCGCCACAAAACCATCGTCGTATCTTATGCCAACTCTATTATCAATACTGCAGTCTGCATTAACTTAAGGGATTAACGTGTCTTGTTAAGGGAAGTATCAAGTATCATGTATTTGCGGTGATTTGATTTTATATAAGAATGCAATCATTCAAAATTCAGATATTATATACATTTACAAAAAGTTTTAAAAACTGTATGATGGGCAAACAATTAATAAACATTATAAATGACGGTCAATTGTTATGAAAAAAACGTTTGTGTAAAGATCATTGCTATAAAATACTGTGTAAAAGTTCAAAGATCTCCATAAAATCGTTTTAGAGATAAACTAACAAACCCAACCGAAATAAAATTTCAGAGATAAGCCGCACTCTCCCCTTAATGTCCAAATTCGTTCAGAAATGTGAACAACACATACATTAACAAGATAAGACACATACCAAAACGAGCGCTAGAGGCTTCCTATGTCTGGTTTGACTTATCTCGTAACTCCCGCAAGCCCTTCAATTTATCTCGTTTTCTGCCAATGGTGATGTAACAAAAATCGCCTCTAACACCATTTTCGCAGAGTTCTTTCTCATCGTATTTGTCCATTATCACAGATGCGTCGTATCGTTCACTGTCACGGAGATTAAGAGTTCAACGTGTGTCCTTCGCTTTCTGGGCGACACACCCTTGTGCCATCCTCGGCAACCAGCAAGCAAATGCCGGTGGCAGCTAATTACATAAATATGATATATCTAACATGCAAATTATACAATATTAATAATAGAAATAATATAAATTGAATGATTCATATAACATTAAATTACCTTAAGAAAACGAAACTTTTATAATCTAACTCCGTACTGAATGTTTGTTCAATTAAGACCATACTGCACTGGCACTGCACAGAACTGCACTTCACTACACTTCACTATGACCCTTAAATCACTTCATTATTTCTCTATTCTACACTGCACGACACCTCACTTCACACGTATAACTTAAGCTTCGCTCTATAACCTACTATTCTTAGGTAAGTCCCTCGTTTACTTAGTAATACCCTAAATTAATTTCCTTGACTTTTGAATGCTTCGAGGAAAGGGTTCAAAGATTTTTGCAGGCAATCTATTCCATTATTTTATCCATCGTTTTTTAAAAGAAAAATTACCGACATCCGTTCTCCGCGGTCTTAAATTTATTTTGTGCCTCTGATCCCCCCAATTGATGTATGTAGGAGTACTTAGCCACCAATTAATTTCTTTCCAATATTGTCTCCGCGTTCTCCGTTTTGCACTGTCCACAGCGCCGTACGCACGGTACGGATGGCGACGCCTCCGCGCCACACGGTGCGCGATGCCAGTCACGCGCCGGGGGGCAGGTAGTTAGCAGGGAGGGTAGGAGGGTGAGTAGGTGGGTGGGAGGGTGAGGATCGAACCCGCGCGGGGCGACGTGGTGCTGCGGCCAGCGCACGTCCGTCGCCGCCGCCGCCTCCGTGGGGCGCATCGCCGATCGGCCGCCACCTTCCTCGCAGCCTCGCATGCGAGAAAGCGCCCGCAACTGCGTGCGTGGCGCGCCGCGCGCCTGCGTGACTAGGTCTTGCAGCCCCCACGACATTCCTGTGCACTCTGCGGGAACCTTACAACGCGGCCGTTCGCCCCAACGATCGCCGAGGGCACAGATACCTCGGGCGAACTCTACCGCCAGCCGTAGATGACTCTCTGTACTACATACGCAGGTCGTTAACGTGCCCGGTATCGCCATCTCGTAAATAAATAAGGTTTTTTTTTCTGCACAAATTTCGGCCTTTTCTGGCACACGATTACATAACATTCCCTTCTTGCGAAGAATTCGCTACGTTATAAAGTAAAAAGCGTTTCCAAATTTTGTTTCTTAATCGGACAAGCTGAGATTACATTTTATTAACTACGAATTTTCAAACAATGTTTTCACGTGTTTACGATGACAATGTTTATATTACGTTATTTGAGTTATTTTCATTCTCATCAATAGATCATACTCCAAGTTTCTTGCATTTTCTGCAAATTTGCCACTTAAATGCCCTTTTAAAAGAAAACAGTTCTCTCTGCAACTACAGAATATTTACTCATAAAAATGTCTACTTCACCGCCGGCGTTCGTGCACGCACCCCCACTTTCACACACAGTAACTAAGGTCAATTATTGAAATTACGTTAGCTTTTGGCTCCCATTACACATTTCCAGCATCTTCGAAAGGAACATCTCAAAGCTATCTAATTCTCCTACCAGTACATTTTGCAACTATTAGGTAAAACATCTGTCCCTCAAGAAACAAGAATGCGCTCGAGACTTCCTAAGGATAAATTTCACTTGCCTTAAATCACCAAACCCGTGACTCTTACATGTCTACTTTTATACATAAAAAAAAAGGATTTCGAATAACTATAAAGAGACAAAGATATACTGCTGGATAGTTGAAAACGATTCCAAAGGGGAACCCTCCCACTATGTAAAAATAGATCAGAAAAATTGTACCACGAGTGACTAATAACTAACTAACGTAATTTCAATAATTGACCTTAGTTACTGTGTGTGAAAGTGGGGGTGCGTGCACGAACGCCGGCGGTGAAGTAGACATTTTTATGAGTAAATATTCAGTAGTTGCAGAGAGAACTGTTTTCTTTTAAAAGGGCATTTAAGTGGCAAATCTGCAGAAAATGCAAGCAACTTGGAGTATGATCTATTGATGAGAATGAAAATAATGTGTTTTGTCAAGTGGTGAATGCACTGCATCGGAAAAAATTAATTATGAAAAAAGGTTTTAAAGTCCACAAAGAATAAGGCATAAATTTGAAGTTAAAATGAGGAAAAATAAGGAAGTTAAATTCATATTATTCCAATTCTGCTGTACCACTGCATATGGTGTCGAAGTAGCAGCACGAACTCCAGCCCTCCAGGGTCCGTGAACGCCTAGGATTTAGAATGAAGTGAAGACTGTGTGAAGAACGTGGTAATTTTGAAGTTTCGATGGGTGCAGGTAAAGATCAAACGGCCATTTTGACACTATTTACTTGGGCTGTCTATTGACACAGAAACTTCAAAAGCGTGTTCGCCGCAGAAACGTAATACCAAAAATTTGTGTTCGAATTCCGCGATGTCTTCAGTTGATAGTGTCATGGTGGTAGTCCCAGTTCCCTTTGTGCCATCTTTATATTCTTATACTGTCCTCCTTCCCTGTCTATTCTCGGTACCTTTAAACTATAGGTGCAATGTTTACAGACTGCGGCAATGGCGCTGTAAGGAACAGTCACCCTACACCTGTACAACGGCTTACAAAGGGGTGAAGTTGAAATCAGCCAAGGAACAACATCCCGATCAGACAATGGGGAGACGAGAAACTCCTTGTGGTGGGTTTGATGCAAAGTTATTCTGAGTGCACAAAAAGGTCCTACGGACCGGTAGATGGCAGCCGAATAAGAGAACAGACAAAACCGACACGATATGTACCGACAAAAATCAATCTCCGTGTATGCATGAGTGTAACTTGTAATCGCAGGATCCGAATCCACCGGTCCATTTTATTCAATTCTCTTGCTCTAACAGAATCGAATATTTAAAATTGACCAACTGAGTAGGTGCGATTTCCTAGAAAACGTCAGAATTTTCAAAAATTGCAATAACTTAAAGTGTTTCCAACCTCCTCCACCAATTAAATTATGGAAGATAGATATTTCAATAATGAAATATCTTCTTCAAAATTATATCTCGAATTTTGGCAGGTACAATTTTTTGAAAATGTGCGTCGTTTTCCCGTAATTTTGAATGCAAAAGTGACAATCTATGTATAACACTTAACAAGATTTTCTAAAAAGCGTTCCACACAGCGCACTCAACGAAATCAGCCAGATCGACTGTGTACGGGTTAAGCTCTCTCGGACCAAAAGATTACCAAAAAGGACTTCTTCCGTATCAAGGACACCAAACCGTGAATTCTAACGTGCTATGGTAAGGAAGTAATTTCATCTGGAACACTATAGAACTGTAGTTCAAACTAAACTGATATTTTAACTAAATACACCAACACAAATTTAAGAATCAAAACCTGCGTTCTAAATGACAAAAAATTTGCGGAATAACAATAAGTTTCATGGTATCATAATTCAAATTTGGAATTAGCGTTGTGTGCGCAACGCAGCATACCCATTTAGGCATATTACGGCTTCATGGTCCTGGTCACGATTTGAAGTCACCATTCCCCCCAAAAAACTACTAATATTTTAAAACGTGATCTAAATTCTTTGAATATTTTGAGTGTGCATTAACAAATAAGCCTAGCTTTAATATTAAAGGTGTGTAGGACACTGTTTGGGAAGAAAATTGATATTTTTTCCATTTTAGAATTCCAAAGGTATTAATAAAATAGAACCTAATGCATATTATTGATCAAGTTTTACTTATTCAACGGAATTTAGGTAACGCAAATACATGAAGAGATACGTTTGCACATATTTTTAAGCATACTGCGCACACGGTGTGAGAATTGGCATTATTAAAGTTTACAAGGAGAAAAAGAGCGCAGTAGGCAACAATTTATACACATAATATATGATACAAATATATTAAATTAAAAAAAATTAAATTAAATGCAACGCGGGTGGGTTGCGTTGCGCGCTGTTTTGGTTGGCTGATCGCCAGCACCAAGGAAACATTAGTCATGCAACAAGAATGCGCATGAAGTGAATGCATCGTAATGCTACTGATGGAAAAGTTTTAACTAGAACCGTACGTAATACGAATATTTTGATACCCGAATAAATTTACAATATTCCGAAACTATTTTACCATTTAACTTTCAAAGAACTCAATTTCCAATTATACCTGCATTAGCGGGACAATTAGTAAGTCTCAAGAAGAAAATTTCCAAAAAATGGGAATTTTATTGAGGCAGTCTGTTTTTTTACACATAGTGAGTTTTACGTCGTAGGAAGTAGATTTTGATCATTTGATAGTTTGAGATTTTATATTTGTAAATAAATAGTCAAGGGTATTCAGGAAATTATGAAATAGTTACTAAAAATGTCATTTAGATAGAAGTTTGGATTATTCAATTCCCTTTCAAATTATTTTAAGTTCAATGGAAATTTATATTTTTACCACCTTTTTCTTTTTATTTAATCAAAAGTAAATGTACTTGTGTGTACATAATGTCCCACCAACAATATGTCACCCCCATAAATTCTACGCGCTTCGCGATATCGAAGTGCAGTTTTCGCCAAATAATGCGGAATTGTGAGGGCAAGTAATATGCCAGAGAGTTTGAAATATTTTTAGTTTGCAATAAATTTAATTTTTGATTTTTTTAAATAGAACTAGTTTATATTACTGCAATGGACACATAATAAAAAGAGAAAAACAACTTCAATAACGTTAAAAATAACATTAATAATGTATTACGGTCAAACATCCACCACTGGACATTCCTAGTAACCCAAAGCTCTTAAACTTTTATTTTAAAATCGTAATTATGCAGAAAATAGAATGGAAACAAAAAAATAGTCTTCAGCACGTTAATTATAAATAATTCTTGTTTTATTATGCCTGATATTCTCGTTTTGTATGCTAATAATGATAATTATAGCATACAGCAAGTAGTGTAAATTCATGAATGAATCTTAGATAAGAAAAGAGAGAGTTATGAGAACGCGTCTTCGCTCATTGTACGAGAAAGTGATGCTGAATACACATCATTTTGAATCTCAGCTGGGTCGTTAACACTGGAACGATAATAGGAATTTTCCTTTATCGCAGGTCTTTAAAGCGAACGACAGGGCAAAATTCCAACCAATTAGGTTATCATGACATGGATGTCCAAGAACATTTTTAGATGACATGATATATAAAATTTGATCTGATCATTGAAATTACTCTTAAATAACTATGAAAACTCCTAACATCGCTAATTCTCGTGAACAGAAACAAATTCAAAATTAGTGGTGATACCACATAACTCGCACTTGTTCGCATTGCTTGAACAGTTACGTAAAATAATACTAGCTATTTTGTATCTGATTCTGATGATAACTGACTCTACTTCAGCCATCTCTTGGAAACCTTTCTTTTAACAAATGCTTCAAAGACTGCGTATTATGCCAATTTACTACAACCATCTACATATTTGAATGTCCTTTATCTTGATTTGAACTAAATATTACGAAAGAGTTCGTCTTTGTTCACCTTCTGCAAGAATTCTTGGACATCAAAATGAGTTAACAAAAAATAATCCTTTTTGTCTCAGCCATCCTTTAAAATAAAATACTTGTATTCAATATTTCATATTTTTGAGATATTCGTAATGAATATTAAAAGATTATATTAAGATGTAAATGCCTGAATTCGAGCCACATTTGTTGAAGAATGTTTATTTTGAAAAAACTTCCGGTTTGCAGTTAAGGGGCTAAGTGTTGTGCATGGACAGACATTGCGGGAGAACAGACCAAACGGAGAGACCTGACGAATGGTACAGACAAATAGTCAGGCAAAGTCAAACCAATGAGAGGTTCAGGCAGACATTCCATGATCACATGTTTGAATACTAGATTACTGATGTTGCAATGCCAGTGAAATATTAAATAAAACTGTTAGTTTGCCAATGTTTTACTTAGTGATCTACGAATTACATTATCTCGCCTAGACGTATATGAGCTCAATTTTTTTAGTTTCATCGTTAGGCACGTTTTGATTTGTATTGTTATTTTCTCGTTTTTTTACACAACTGTAAGTAGTAGGTTTTAATGTTCTATGTTCCATAATACTGATTAATTTGTAGGTCGGAGATCTGCTACATCTGATTAATTATACTGATGTTCTTCCAGTACAATTTATTGCCTTGGTGATGGAATCTGTATTACTAATTAACAATGCGCGCAGGAATTGAAAGAAAAATGTGCAATCTCCCACATGTGACAGGTGTCTTTATCTTCGTTGGATACCGAGGATCTTGGAAAAATCAAAAACCAATTAAACAATTTCAATTTTGACAAAAAAGTACCAATTTTATTGTGCTATTTCTCGTAATCTCATACTGCCTACAGGATGAATTCTCATAATTAGTGAGTCACTGTCCTGTACGCCTCGATGCCATGCGACGAAAAGGCTCCATGGAAGAGGTCACCCGTAATTCAAATCGAGTATTTGCTATTCCCGTGTTGCGTTATGAAACAGAACCTTTTTGATAATGTTAGTACAAGTAGGTAAAGAATTGCAGGGCTGTTTATCTATACTAACATGTTACTGTAATTTTCATAAATACCGTGTTTGTATAAATATTTAATTTATCCCCGTGTTATTGGAGAGTATTCTATTTGTTGTTGTTATTGTTATTGTTATTGTTGTTGTTGTTGTTGTTGTGCACTGTGAATGCTACATTTTGGAATAAACAGGTTGTATCGTTTTGTTCAGCAGAATTTTTGTTTTCGCAAACTACAAGAAATATTCTGAAACACTGGCGGACTAGAACAGTTTTATTTAATACGACATCTGACCGAGATTCTGGCAATATTAAGTATTTTAATAACAATTATTAAAAAGATACACCAATGTTGTAAGAAATACTTAACGATTTGCAAACATGTGACAATAAGAAAAAATACAGAAAAAGTATTTAGTAACAAAATTGGAATACGAAGGATCTTTCCACGGAGAATCTCAACTAGGTTGCTCTTAGGGGAGCTATGTCCAAGAGCAAAGCTAATTTGCGGAGGAGGCAGGGCCGAGAGGAAACAAAGGAAATTACGAATCGTAGCCATATAACTATCTGGAATTAACACAAATCCAATGCATAACATAAGTTTGTTGTAGTATATTGGATTATTTACATGTTTACATAATTTAAGATAGTTCTGTCATACGCCCAGACCAGTGTGTACTTGGTTTTAGTTTGACGCGATTGCCGCCTACTATGTTCCTGAGAAACGGGTCCATCCACGTTCGGTTGGTTACAACGCGAGCCGAGCCGAGCCGAGTCGAGGGAGCTTCGCAAAGCCTCCTTTGACGAGGTCGCATGCGCCGCGTGGGCGGCCTCTAATCGCGCTTCCGACAGCGCTCTCACGCCAGAACTGCGGGTGGTATGTGAGGGTACCCGCCCACTCAACGGCCACGAAATGTCAAAAGCTCCAAGGACACGGATTCATTACACTTCGGCACCGTAATCACTCACACTACTAGTGAGTTTACTTTTATTATTATGGAGGCAACAATAATATGACGATGTGCGTGAATAAGATAGATTCGTGTAGTGTTTATGTACCTACACAACACCTTTCTACTTTCAGAAGGTGCTCTCCGAGAAAACGTAAGTTTAGCCCAGAGACAGCATTGCCACTGCATTTGCAATGACTCTAACGGAAAGGTTTTAAAGTTATAGTGTTCGAGTCCTGAAGGTGACATTTTCGACTCTGGAGATTAAGCTGGGTTGAGTTCTGCCCCTGCCCGAAGGAGAATTCTAGTGATCGGCTTCTCTGATCGATAATTTTTCATGGTTTCTTTGATCAATACCAAGTGAATGCCGGAGTAGGTCCCTAGCCACGGTCTGGGCGAGATCTTTCCTTCCTTGTCCTATGTCCTATCCTCTCTTCTTACAGACTTAAACTTCCACGCACTTCATCACACATGCCGGGAGACCAGTCGAAAGATTCGAGCTCGTCCCGGCTGGGACAGCGCACGGCTAGAGGAAGAAATCCTTCACAACCCGAGTAGGCGCTGGATATCACCGTATAGCGGGAAATGAATACGGCCACCTCTTGGGATAAAAAGCATTTACTACACAAACGAGACTAATGACCACAGCAGTTGAGGTGCCCGAAAATATCAATTAATCAAAAAAACGACCTGATAACGAAGGGACTGCAAGCCCTTGCCTCGAAGTTTGCGAAACATCAGAGCATTGGTTTGAAACCTGCGTAAGGCATGGACGTAATGTGTTGTGGCATAACAGAACACTCCCGCCCGCATTACGACACATTTCAAATCCTCTTCTAATTTCAGGAAAAGATACCCTCGCCCAGAATTGGCTCTGTGGAACCAAAATGTGCTGGGGAAGGGTGGTTTTGCATTCATAGTATCTATAAGAACTGGATGAGATGGGCCTTCAAGCCACCTGCGGCAGTCGACGAGGGAGAGTTTCCTATTCCGGCTTTTTAAAAGAGAACATGAGAAGAGTGGCGGGAAGGTATGACCCGAGAAGCCGCAGAGAATGCGATGTTAACGATGAGCTGAGAGGGATGGTTCTACTAAGAGCTAAGTAATTCAAAAATATTCTTGTGAAATAAAGAAGAGGAGGATTGGAAAACCAGTATCAAATTATATGAAGCATGTCTTAAAATTTCAGTATCAGACACGTTGGAACTCCACAGATTTCTTCATTCAAAGCGTGGTCGGGTATTTAATGCTTGAATTCTTGATTTGAGGTCTAAGTCAATAGACACTAAATCGAAAAAAGAAACATAACAAAGGGCCAAGCACAATGCGTGTCTTCTGACTACAAAATTCAATAAGTAATATTCAATTTGCGTGCAAGACATTGTTATTCGTAATCAATCGTTAATGTACATCGTTATTTTAGGAATGGTATACAGTTCCTCGCATTACGTTTACAACCTCTACGATATCCAAGTACTATAAATTTATTCATGTCTAGAACATTATTTTCTCTCACTCCTTAAAGTATTTCAGTAAGTTTCCTCACACTCTAAAGGAAAATGAAACGTATCAAAATTATTGTTGTGTGTAATTTAATGAAGGATGTCAGTAACTTTCCAGCGATAATAACAATTACCATTAAAAAAAGGTTTTCGTCATTGTAATCAAATTCTACTAAAGCATTACCAATTATTATGCTAATTTATTTTTTCATATATCTATACGTTGTACATTCAATCTCAAAAACAACTAGTGGTGCGGCAGAACGGCACATACTTTCTCGTACTAGTTATCTAATGCGTTTTGACCGAGCTAGCTTTTCGGTTTTGTCCCACCCTCTCTCTCTGCAATAGATGATAATCGATTGCTGCCTTAAGGTCATTTTTTCACATTACCTCAATTTTTCGGAACTCTACTCCTGTAACTGAAATAGGACTTTCTAGAAGAGTAGATAAGAATATTATATGCATAATATTATGAAAGAGTAAAATCTGGTCCTATACGCAACTTTTCGTTGAAATATTTGAAACCTTCCTGCACCGACGTGCACAAAGGATAGGAGGTTTTCTCTCTTCAGCCCCCAGTGAGACATCTCCTCGGGCGAGACAAGCTCCAAGCTCACCACTGATCTCCCAATCTGTGTGGATGTGTAGTGTAAGAGTGTCTGTAAAGGGAGAGGAGAAAGTAAGAAAGAAGTAGGAAAGATCGCGCCCTGTCTGTGGCCCTTTTATTACGAAACTGCTCCAGCACACGTCTGGTATATACTGAAGAAATCCTGGAAAACTAGTGGTCAGGTCAACTTGTCACTAGAATTTTTCGTCACTATTGGAATATGATCTTGCTACGATCTCTCTCTAAAATCCTTCCCTGTCGTAACTCGAACGCCCCCACCCGCCACCCCCGTCAACGATCCTGCAGATTCATGAGTGATGCCAATAATTTATCAGAGCCATCAATCAATCTGTCACACCAAATATCTCCGAATAACAGCATTTATTACGCGTCATTCTGTTATTAAGAATGACAATACGAAGATTATCATTGGTGCCACGAGTGCTTTCGAAATGGTCGATAAATTCCCGAATCGCGAAGCGAGGAGGGGATTTATCTAAGATTTCACTGTATCTGAATATCTGAGAAAGCACGAGTGGTATTTAATAGGACTATTCCACGAGTAAAATTATGTCCGACGGAGTTCCAAAATGCGCCAAATATTGAAAATAACTGAAAGCGTATGTAAAATCGCAGGTAATGTTGTAGTACATACGCAGTTTATTGAAAATCGACATTGCGATGGATGTATATCACCTCCTAAAATAAGTGACAGTTTATGATGATACTAATGTTTTGACTAAATACACCTATACAAATTTAACAATCAAAACCTGCGTTCTAAATGGCAACATATTTTCGGAATACTAATAAATTTCATGGAGTCATGATTCAAATGTAGATACGTTGTGTGCGCGACGCACCATACCCATTTAAGCATATTACGGTTTCATGTGACCTCACCTTTGGTCACGATTTAAAGTCCCAATTCCTGCAAAAAGCTACTAATATTTTTAAAACGTGAGTAGGTAAACGCGGTAAGAAAAATCGGAAAGAAAAGGCGATTTGAGATTGCCCGCCCTGATTGGGGCATTTTGTACGTACAATGTAACACTTCTGGTTTCAATTGCACGAGGGGAACGGTCGTGGGACAACGTGTGACGCGACTTATCGCGCTTCCGCCACCGCCCTCATGCGAGGCGTGCGGGCACGCGCGTCTGTCGCGGCGCGCGAGGGCGCCGCGGGCGGGAGCGACCCTGCGCGCGGGCGACGCCCCGGCCGTGCCACCCGGGCGCCCGGACGCCCGTCCTGGACGCACACACGCGGCGTTCGTGTTCTTTGATAAACTCAACAAATACAAATGGATTCTGCGTTTTAATTCCCTCCTCGCTGGTTGACATTCACCGTGTGTACACCGTGAAAGCTCGCTTGTCCTAATTTCGTCATTGTAAGGGTTATGTGGGAGAAAGTGGGATAATTGGAAGATTTCATTATCCCTGGACACGGGTTGCATGAAGCATGTGAATTTTTTTTTTTTTTGAGTGTGATGAGTCAACCACGACAAAACTATCGAAATAAGAGATATAACTTATCGCGTGGTTTGGGACATTACATACTTATAACTGCGGCCATTATTTATTTTTACGTAATTTCTTCAATGAACTTTACTTAATGTATACTTCGTAAAAGTTGACCTGAAAATTGGAAATTTACATCATAAAATATTTGTTACGGAATACTATAATTTACGAAACTTCGTCCCATATTGGACTAATCTTGCAACAATGTACCCAATGATGCACCTAATGTGATCATGAGGGCATATGTTCATCTCGTTTCACGTTATATGGGGTCATTCAAATAAGAACGCGAAGGACCAACATTAAGTGGACACACTGAGCTATCCGCGACTAGCGCCCGCCACCCGCACGAGCCTCTGCATTAGCGGCCGCGCTATTTCGCAGCGGTGGCTTCTGAAACGAGCAGAGAACCGACCGCAGACCGCAGCGCGTTACGGCGGCGACGGCGACCTCGGCGTTTGCACACGGCGCGGCGCGCGTGGGCATAGGCGGTGCCCGAAGGCTCTCCCACCACACAACAGCCCGATGACACTGCCGTGGCTTTTCCTTTTCCGACGTGTTAAGGAAACGACCAGATAATACATGTTCATTCAGAATAAACACGTACAACTTCAAAGGCATGGCACATGTGGAAAAATATGCATTGCGAGCAACAAAATGGAAACTGAAACAACACATCTATAGATATTTATGTAACGAGTACAGAAAGGTAATATTTGGTGTGAGAATGAAATGTTAACGGAAGAGGTGATTATTAGAGCCGGAAATTTTAAATAAACTCGTCCAAAGCACTTTTATACGATTCCATTAAAGTGAATTTATAAAAACCTACAAGAATATTCTTCTTTTGGGATCATTCTCAATATGCGATGCCCTGTCAAGAAATAGTGCACATATATAATAGTAGCTATGCATGACAGCTCAAAAGCGATTTTTCAATAATCTATTTAAATAAAATCAGAATGTCAGCCGCTTCAAATTGATTGCTTTTTTATAATACATAATTCTGTGGCGGTCATTACTGAGACTTTGATACAGTGTTTTTATGGGCATAATTTATACTACTTTGTATAGATATGTTTTCTAGAATATAAAGAAGACTGTTTTTTCAAAAAAATCTAGTTTCATTCCGACCTAAATGAAATTTTGTAAAGACAATTTTAGAAACCCATCTCCTTCTTCACCTCTTAAAAATAAATTGAAGTGTAAGGTTACTTCCCTTGGCTGCAAATTATCTAATAACATCATCCCCAAAATGCAAAATACGTTGAATGGGATTATGAAGAGTCATTTTAAAAATAAAATGTTGAATAGTACACTAACAAGATTTAGTGATTTAATATCTCAACCCCTCTGTGCTTTACAAGTGAATCGTGAGAAAAAATGACGAAAAAAGTGTAGAGCCTTCGTATACGAATTTAAGAGCAACACTGGATCTTAACTTTCAGGTATAGAGCTCCAAGTAAGGGTGTAAAGGCAAGAGCAAATATTGATAGTGTGGTAAATCACATTAAAACATCAACAGGAATGGTTTCAGCATGTAAACAGGATGGCGTCAAAGAAGCTAATAAAGTTATCTTAACATACGACCTAGGGACTACAGAGATCTGGGAAGATCTAGAATAACGCAGACGCAACAGTTTTTGTATTAGAATAAGCCTTTGGCTCCCAATCCTTGAAAAGGATGATGATGAAAACGCAAGCAGTGCCTTCAATTCGGAGGAAAGTTTGTTAAATTATTATTAAATTATGATCCAACAAAAATACTATAGCTGTTATTCAAAAATGGGTGCAATAAGACCAGGAAATAAAAAGTTTGTTCTCGGACAGGTGTATTTTTTTTAAATAACGGTACATTTCTCAAAAGAATGAAATACAACCTGGACTTCAATTATAACACAGTCGTCTTTTGTCGCAGACTGCACTCAGAGTTCAGCATTACATAAGAGACGAATAACAACTGCAGAGGAGCTAACATTTATGCCGTCAGCTACATATAACTGAAGAAATTATTGTTAATAATTCTTTATAATTTATGGTGTATTTTATGTTATACGTACGGAAAATTGTATGTATCTTTTATTTAACTTGTATGTAGCTAGTCGCACATAAAGTCTCGCTTACTTTGTACCTACAAACTAAACAAGTTCATTAGCAAACAATATCCCAATAATATTGAGCCAATTGGTAAACACATTTCTCATTCATGTTATGTAAAAAGCTAAGGGCATATTTATATAAATTTAAAGTTTTTTCCCTTTCTCAAGTTGTTTTCATCGTAACTAAAATGGTACGAATAATACATCATAAAGTCAAGAATACTCAGCTCTCTTAAGATTCGTTCCAACTAGAATAAGTGTTTATTAGTAACATAGTACAGCAGTAACATAGTACCGCTAATAATTGGCAAGTATTTAAATATAAATCTTCAATACTACTGTTTATGTGATCGTGAAGATTATCGCTGGAAGATCTCCTGAATTAAATTTTAATTCATAATTTTCGATGAATAAATAAACGAAACGAAAACTATACATTCTAAATGGGAATATGGCAGATGACTTCAATATTAACCAGCTACGGGTCTCGATTATTCCCTCCAACAGGAAGCACCATTCTACTTCACTAACGAAGCAATGGGAGTCCTTCCCAAATTACGCAACGTCACCGGTGTCCTCCCTCGGCGATTAAAGCCACTCCGGCACTCTCCCCGTCCGTTAATCGCAGGGGAGCGGCGCGATGGAGGTCGGAGAATCCAGGGCAGGGCAACGGGACGGGCCGGGACGGGCTGGGCCGCCGCAGGAGACGAGCAGTCTGGGCGAGGAGACGGGGCGAGCCCCGCGGGCCGGCGGGCGGGCCGGCGGGCCGGCGAGCGAGCGGGCGGGCGAGCGAGTGGCGGGCGGGCGAACGAGCGGCAGCGGGCGAGCGAAGCGAGCGGCGGGCGAGCCGTCGGCGAGCGGGCGTGCGAGCGTCGGCGCGGCGCGTGGCGGTCGGCAGCGCGTGCGGCGGGCGGGGGCGCGGGGGCGTCCGCGGGCGGGCGGGCGGGCGACGCGTCCGTCAGGTCCCGGCGGCGGGCGAGCGCGGCCGGCGGGCGAGCGCGTGGCGGCGAGCGTCGGGCGCGTTGACGCGGGCGCGGCGGCGGGCGGGCGAGCGGCTGTGCGGGCGGCGGGCGGCGGGGGCAGGCGGCGCGTGCCGGGCGGCGCGCGGGGGCGGGGCGGGCGGCGGCGAGCCTTCGGGCGGGCGGGCGTGCGTCTGCCTCGCGGAGGTCAACGGCACCCGCAGGAAGCGACCCCGGCGGCGCGAGAGGAAGGCGCGTGGAGTGGGGGAGGCGGCTTCAGATACGGCCACAGGCGCGGACAGGCGGCGCAAGTAGCGATGTGACGTCGCCAACAACACATTCATGTTTCCAAACATTCATATTCAAAAATAAAGCATCGAAGGAAATTAAACATCCCCCTTCCCAAACCATCGATGTTTTTAAACATCGATATTTTTAAAACTAGTTTAGCTATAATTCATGTTCACACCGGGGGATTTATTTTTTGAAAGTGGTCGCGTTTATGCAATTTTAAATGAGATTACTCTGAAGAAAAAAACCAGAGTATTAACAAAACTTAATCATATAAATGGAGAATTAAAAAATAATTAACATTTCATTTATAGACAAAAACTTGGTTTTATTTATTTTTCACACATGGTCATTTTGGTCTCAGTGTTCAACTTATTGATATCTGGACATTATTATTGGTTTTTATTATGATGGTACGTTTTTCATCAAAAATAAAAATGTGTAGCGGGGAGACAACGCAAAGTATCGAACAAAAAACACATATGTTAAAAAACATCGGCTTCAAAAAAACCGATGCCAAATTACATCGATGATTTTATAAAAACATCTGTTTTCAAAATATTGGCATCGATGACGCCTGCGTAGTCGCAAGTCAAGAAATACATTCGTCGAAGATTATCTCTGAAATACAATGTCAAACTAGTGATGCAGCAGTTTAGCTCTGGCTTTCTATTGGTTTGGAAGTAACGTCATGTTGCATAACGTCAAGACGGAGTTTAATGAGCCACTGAACCACTCATACGAGTATTTCAACCACATCTAAGACCACTTCATTGGAACAATTTCACATTATATAATAAAATTTGTTCAAAGAATTGGTCTTCTGGTTTACGATCAGCTTCTCTGACCACTAAGCTACCGAGACGACCAATCCTTTGAACAGGTTTCACGAGCGCAATTATCGCCCCTGATGAAAGGTGACAATTTTAAATTTCACTTTAATTAACTTTTGCTGAATAAACGAGGCAAAAAACTTAACTTGTTAACACTCAGTCAACACATCTCAACAAGAGCTGTACTTGATGCCAGGCCAAGAACAGGGTGAACGTTCTGATTTTTTTTGAAAATTGCAATATTTTAGTGCAAATTGAACATACTGCATGTCACATGACAATAGAACTCTATTCGTATAAAAAATACGAAAGGAAACTAGTGCTACTGCAACAGCACGTATTCACTTGCATTAGTAACGTTTATGTTATACTATAATACCCCAATTTCTATACATACTATCACATCTCAGCCATTACTTGTAAAACCTCTTACCAAACGTAGCTTATGAGGTGCGAACCTGTAATTACATTGACAGCCACAAACAGTTTCTATTTCTTACCCATCAGCAAACAATACATGAATAGTAAGAATAATTTCACACAAGCTTGCCTCGATTACTTTGAAAGAAAGTTCTAGATTATTGAACTACGAACCTAAAAAAATATACATGAAATTGTAACTCCATGCGTATTAACTTACAAACCCTAGCCTAGTCATTTAGTCCGGGCCAGGAAAAACATCCGAAAGCATTTTACTCATCATATTTGTACGTTTTTGGAGAGGTACTGAATTCGATATTGAGGTTTGAATCGGAGCAAACAAAAAATGTTCGATGTCACATTTGGCCAGTTTTGAGCTAAAGGTGGGAAACTATTCTTACAATATAAATTCACCTTTCTGTGCACAAACGTTTGTTGTCCATGACCTCTGTGGCGTCTATAGATCGTCCTTTAAATGTTAATGTTAAGAAAATATCTTCGATATAAGGAACTTAGAACCCTTTTGCTTGCTCTTCAAAATTTGAAGCTCCTGGACATCGAACGTTTTTGTTTTCTGCGATTCGTTTGTCACATCAAGAACTGAGCTGCAAAAAAGAAAATAAAAAAAATTACTTTAAATGTTCAACTTCTTCATCTTACTGCTATATCTCGCCAACTTTGTGCATTATGGAATATAATTGTCACACTATTCTTACAAAAAGATTTAAGACAAAACATGGAGGTGGTTTTAAAAAACATATGAAAACGCTCCAATGTATTTATTTAAAGAGTTCCCAAAATTCAAAGAATGCGCGTCAAAATCGCAGGAACTTGAGTCGGGCCCGACAGATTGGGAAATATTAATTTTCGAAAACATTTTGTGCATGGTTTTGGTGCTAGTGTTGTGTGGACACGGAGGGACGGACAGACAGACGAACAAACAGAGATGGCCAGATGGTCGGACGTATTGAAGAAAAACACCTCTTTCCGGAAACTGGGGACCCAGAAGTGTGTGTTTCCGTAAAAAAGGCGAAATTGATTTCACCCACAATTTCATAACATTTTCTAACATTTCACAACTATATCTTCGTAAGTAGTATGTGAGAAAAAGAGAACTGAACCAGGTTTGAGAAAATGTCGTTGGAGATTTATAAAAATGGCATTTTTTCGCAAAAACGTTTCGAATTTTGACGAACTTCATTAGATATAATCTGAAATTATTATTGTAGTTTTGTTTCAATAATACAGTGTAACCATGATATTTTCCGCAGAACAAAAATATGTGATTGTAATGTAGTTCACTACCTTGATGAAAATAGTGAAAACTATCATTCACTCTCACCTAAACGTTCTGCTGGAAACACAATTTTATCTGCACTCTGTTGCGTTATTTAGGTTGCCGCGGCGCATTCTGTTATTTTAGGAGTATTACTGCATCAGTCAATCGAAAGTGAGGTCACACAGTATTCTTGAAGTATGTAAATCCGTTGATGCGTAGGGCATCACAGAACCATTGCTAAGGATGCTCCGGCTATCTAAGAGGCCGGTTGCATGGAACTCGCCCATCTATGCTATTTGCTGTTCCACAGATATGGGGAGAAGAGGCAACACTACAGATTGCTACTTTTGTTTAACGAAAGTAACATGAATCTCAAGTAAATACAAACACACAGTTTCTTATCCAAATTTGGAATCCGCAATGCGCCAAATTTCGCATTGTGATTCTCACCCAGTTCCAAACTACCAACGGAATGGACACTGGAAGATGATACATACGTTTGTAATGACAAAGCAACAGCCCACGAAGATCATGAAGATATTGATTACACGCCATATGCATCACGAGTACAACAACAGCCATTGTCGCAGGCAGAATTGAACGATCTTGTAAGAGATCTAAATCTTTGCAGAGGCAAGTACAGTTACTTGGCTCTTTTCTTCAAGAAAATAACCTGTTACAACCAAACACTAGTACTACATTCCATAAACGACAGCTTGATCTTTCCATTCTTTGTCTCAATGACGGACAGTTTACTATGTTTTAAGGACATAAAGAGGCTGGTTACAAAATTTGAGGTAATTTATAATTCGGAAGAATAGCGCCTATTTATAGATTCCTAAAAGCTCTTCTCTTACATAGCGGAAAGGAGAAAACGTTGATATTCGTGGCCCATTCCGTTGAGTTAAAGGCAACATACAAGAACATAAGACTACTCCTGAGGTATATTGGCTATTCGAATCACAGATGGAAAATCTGTGATCTAAAAGTTCTGGTACCTCTTCTAGGAAAGCAATCTGGTTACACGAAATATTACTTTTCATGTCACTGGGAGAGTAGTGCGAGGAATCCTGGTGAAAATAATGTGTCTCATGAACCCCTTGACAAAGTCAATGTACTGATATCACCACTCCAGTTAAAATTGGACTTGAGGAAGAATTTTGTTGAATCAATGTACAAAGATGGCCACGGTTTTCAATTTTTACTATTTAAATTTCCTGCGATTAGTTCCGCAAAAATTAAAGGAATTTCCATTGGGTTTGGATCCCCGACATTAGGAATACTAGCTTTGAACATTGCTGACAGATACTGAAAAGGCAGCTTGCCTTTCAGAGAAAGATGTACGCGACAATTTCTTGTGAATCGTAATGTTTGATAATTACAGCGAACTGCCGAAACACATGTTGGACTATTACAAGACTCTGGGGTGCAACGTGTGTATGAAATTATATTTCCTTCATTCCCATTTGCATTTCTTCCCACTTAATCTTAGAGATGAGTGACAAACATGGTAAGTGATTTCACCAAGCTATCGCTGACATGGAAAGACGATTTAAGGGATGGTCACCAAAACGTTTGGCGTTTTACAGCTGGACACTCCTACAAGAAGTTTCACCATACACTTACAAACGGACAGTTTTCGGAAAAACTTGCAAGCACATAAAAACTTAAACAAAAACAAAAACTTAAAGCTTTTCTCAGCTTTCTCGTACAGCTTTCATTTTATGATTTGTAATTTTAACAATAAATAATTCATACAATTTAATAAAAAATATCTTTTGTTACGTTATCTTATATTATCAACTACAGATTCCTCCCGTACTGTTACCGAGTCGTTTCCAAGATTCTCGGAAGTGGCGTATGAGGCGTATCTTTTCCAGAACAATTGATATGTGATTTATTTCTGATTATATATGATACATTTATGATTTCATTTTCACAAACAGCGTGCGTGATTTCCTAAAGAACACATACTTTCATCTCGCGGCAAGACAATAAGTTCAAATTTGTTGCACTCTGTAATCCAGAATCATATCGTTGCATCAACTATTGAGAACGCTCAGGTGTAATAAGAAACTAAATGTTTAATAAATTGCAATATATTGTTTAACAATAACGTAAAAAGGATATTCTCATAGTACGTAGAATCTCAAAAGTTTTTTTTTATATACATTTTGCGATTTGAGTGACATTTCTAAATATTGCTTGTGAGAAAACAAAATCTTGTCCTGAAATCCTGCCACGTTAGAGTCATAACTAATAGACTAATAAAATTACATATTCTATTGAAAAATAAAGAGTGTCCACTGGCCTGCGGCAACAAAAAAAAATCAGCTGTATAATCCACACAAAATTATTTTTCAAGAAGTAGAATACACTGTTCAAGAAAAAAAATAAACACACCCGTGAACCAATGTAATAAATTAATTTTTAACAAAAAGTCTTCGCAAATACTATCATAGAAATATCACAGAAAAGAGTAAAGACTGTACGACAATTGATTACCTACCAAGAACATGAAAAAATGTTGCAGCCTCTTCCTTAAATCCTTCCTGACGCATGACGTAAGCTATGGTATAAGCAGTGATGCACCGAATATGATATTATATGTATTACGACAATTATTTACTTACCAAAAATATTAAAATGTTGCTATTTCGTAACGCAATACGTGAATAGTAAATACAGTCGTTTTTATAGATGTAAACAAAATACTACAGGGAACAGTTCAGCAATTTACTTTCTTTTCAATTTTATAACATCAAGTACACTCATGTTCACATAAGTTTTACATTTCCTCCGAATTCAAGTCCAGAATATGGAAATTTCATACCCTGATTTTTAAAAATATAAAAATTTGTCTATATCAATCATGTAATTTCCTTCAGAGCACAAATTTATTTCTGACGAACGTCAAGAAAAGCAAGGTAAATATATGATTACTGCGTTAGAAACTGATACACTCGATCCACCGTCAATTCCTCCTGTGTATTCTGAATGATTTAGACGCTTAAACGTTAGCCAAGATAGAGAAACAAAGAAAGACCAACAAACATACCAAAAAACACAGATGGACAAACATACAGTCTTGGCAGACAAACATACACAGCGGATAGACAAGCATACAACGGAGAGACAAGCATACAGACGAGAACAAGCATACAGACGGAGAGACAAGCATACCAGACGGAGAGACAAGATTACAAGACGAGAGACAAGCAACAGACGGAGAGACAAGCATACAACGGAAGAGACAAGCATACAGACGCGAGAGACAATCATACAGACGGCAAGAGACAATCATACAGACGGAGAGACAATCATACAGACGGAGAGACAATCATACAGACGAGAACAATCATTACAGACGGAGAGACAAGCATACAGACGAGAACAACATTACAACGGGACAACATACAGACGAGAGGACAAGCATACAGACGGAGAGACAAGCATACAGACGGAAACAAGCATTACAACGGAGGACAAGCATACAGACGGAGAGACAATCATTACAGACGGAGAACAATCATACAGACGAGAGACAAGCAGACAGACGAGAGACCAATCATACAGACGGAGGACAAGCATACAGACGGAGAGACAACTATACGACGGAGAGAACAACATACTAACGGAGAGACAAGCAACAGACGAGAGACAAGCATACAGACGGAGAGACAAGTTATACAGACGGAGAGACCA
Source organism: Gryllus bimaculatus (assembly GCA_017312745.1). NCBI lineage: Eukaryota > Metazoa > Arthropoda > Insecta > Orthoptera > Gryllidae > Gryllus > Gryllus bimaculatus. The sequence continues at coordinate 2,752,100 of BOPP01000160.1, read as the reverse complement.
ATCCATACAGACGCGAGAGACAATCATACAGACGGAAACAAGCATACAGACGGAAGACAATCCATACAACGTAGAACAAGCATACAGACGAGAGACAAGCATACAACGGAAAGACAATCTTAACCAGACGGAGAAGAACAATCATACAGACGGAGAGACAAGTATACAGACGGAGAGACAAATTCATACAGACGATAGAAATCATACAGACGAGAACAGTCATAACAACGGAGAACAAGCATACACCCCCCCCCCCCCCCCCCCCAAACCCCCCCCTGACGAGAGACAAGCATAGACAGACGAGAAACAAGCATACAGACGATAGACAACGGCAACAACTGAGAGACAAGCATACAGACGAGAGACAAAGCATACAGACGGAGAACAAGCATACAGACGGAGAGACTTTTGTTGTCAACTAATTTTCGGAACCAAATTGTCACAAAATGTTTCATTCCTACCAACACAATTCTCTATATCTAGCATTAAAAGCCACAGCCTTGCTCACTTAAAGACATGTAAAACGAAAGTAATTTCTAGGCATTTGAGGATTTTCTGAGTTTCCTACACTTTCCCAACACACTAAGACGTTCCTTTTCTGCACTTTCTAAGGGCAATTCTAAATTGCTCCATCATAATTTACAATTTGGGTGTAGAGTTTAATATTATATACTGAGAGTAATTAACGAGATAGGCAGTGTATCGTCTCGACACGGGATCCCCAACGTCTTGAGGGTACTGTGGGTCTTGGAATAGCCCCAGAGCCTCACAGTTCCAACTACCACTGGCAGGATTTTGGAGTCTGGCACTCCGTGATGTTGGTCTGCTAGGAAAATGTCTGGTTTGTATTTTACCAACATTTCCTCGCCTGCTTTCAGAAGAGTATACCCATCCTCGTTGTGGACAGTCATGGACACCTTCCCGGATTTTTATTTCTAAGTCAGGTTTGAGTAAAACCTCTTCAACAACAGAAAAAGTGGTTTGTATGCTCTGACACCACAGAGTTCAATTTTCGGAGCATCTCCCCCTCTACGAAGTTATCGATATCGTCATGGCACCTCTTGTGGCTTAGTAAAAGTGCATTGACCCAAAAAGTGGTTCATGGTTTCTATCTCAGTGTTGCACTTCGTGCAATATACATCCTCACTGGGCCTTCTCCTACTAAGCGTAGATTATTGACAGTGGTGTTCGATCTAAGTTGGAGTGCCGTGATAAAAAAAAAACATTTTTCAGTCTTTCAAAACTATAATATTTGGAATCAAATCATTTGTATACGTCTTAATCGCTCTTACTTGCGATCCCAGCTTCTTCCAGGATATCTCGTCAGCAGCGCATTTTTTCTAAGAAGCCCTTATACCTTGTTGCCGATCAATGATTTCGGCAAACTTTAATGTCCTTTGGTAGGATCTGGGACAAGAGCTCAGAAATATACAAATAGGATAAGCAGATTTTTCTAATCGTAAACCTAACGTTCAATGCTACCCTAGGAACGTGTTGGCCGAATTCTAATAATCTCTCTCCACCGTGTCCCTTGGCTAGATAGAATATGTCATCTGTAGTACTCACATGCAGATGTAGGAACAGTTTGACTGCCATTCTGTTTTTCAACCGTCTACTTCCCTGAGCATCGATACACACTACCTCGTATTGATAAAACAAGTTGGTAGAGGTAATGTGCCATTATGTGGTTATGAATATTTTTCGGGGAATATTGTAATGCTGCGGCAAAACCTGAATTTTTCATCCAAAGCTTTAAAATACGTCTCTCTACTACATACGTAGCATACGAAAAAGTAAAAAATAATCTTTGAACAAATTTGCACACGTTTCACCTCTAAATGACAAACGCCTTTCCGCACACTTTTCTTCATAGCCATAGTCTCGGTTATATCGTTCAAGAGTAAATATTTAGGTAGCATATTTCTTATAACGAGTAGATGCGCGTCCAAGTTTGGTCTTCACACTACTTCCCTCGTCCTTAGTAAGAGCCTCCCCACAACACATTTGAAGAAAATTGAATCGCAAAAAGGTCCAATGCTGAAAGGCCACATCACACGATTTTACCTCTTTCGAAAGGGAACCTTCGCCTTCACCTACCCCTAGTACGGCAATATATTTTACGCTGGCCGAAGAATAGGGAACCTTATATTTTCCAAAATAACTATTTTCTTATCTTACGTAGTTTCCTAAGTACATTGCATAATATAAACAAGAATACTACTAACTAACATGCGTGAATTGTACCATGATATGACAACTTCCGGAAAGACTATCAAGCTGGTGTGGTATCCAAAGGAAATGAAATCTACCCAGGAAGTAATAGAGAAATTGAAAAGGATAACACACGCAGAAGACACCAATTCAACATTAAGAGCATCCTATACATTCGAAGATTTAGTAAAGCACACTGGAAAAGCAATGCAAGATAGATGGAATACCAGTTAGAAAACATTAAAATCCAGAGCCCTTCGTAGACAAATAAATAACTTCTAAAGTAAAAAGCACCTCAACAGAAAAGAACAAGTAATTACAAGAATTATAATTGGTAATTGCAATCTAATTTATCTACATTTAATACAAATAAATATATCTACCACCTATATGTGCCCACTGAAATATTCCTATTAATACATCCCACATCACTGTCCAATGCCCCCTACTCCCTCCAACCCAAACAAAAATACCTTCAGAATATGAGCCAGGAGTTAATTCTCACTCATGTTGACTATGAAGATAGAGTGATTAAATTCTGCAAATATTGATTAAAATGTAATTTAAAAGTACGCTAGCAATGTAATTTTTATCTGGAGTACACATTTTATGATTACACAAAGTAAAAGTGTGCGAGGATATGTATTAATTCTAATCAATCTGAATGTCTATAACTGGTTATTAAAGTGCACAAAACTTACATATTTGAATGCTCACGTACTTATCATGACCAAGTCATGTATTAAGGTAAAACAAAATGTTAACTGAGGTATATTAAAGAAATATATTAAAACCACGTATTACACGATTAGGTGTACCCTCTATTAATTAACAACTAAGTAACAATTATTGTTAAATCAATGTACCAGTTTTGTGACGCTAATGACCTCATATGTCGATTCGATTATAAATAAATAAAATAAAATAAAAAAATATATTTCGTCCTGATGGATTCAATAGACTTCCTGAAATATAGCCATCGAAGAACTTTAAAAATTGTTTAAATAAATTCAATATTTTAGAAGTTCTTTGGCAATTCATAAGCGTGTATTTTGAATGTATTATTGACGCTAAGGAATGAACAATATAATAATGCGCAATAACATGGGAAGTCTGTATTTAATATAATGAGGTCCATGAGTCATCGTTTTCAAAATCGTAGCAGAGACGCGGTCTGGGGGACAAAATGCCCCTACTTAGCGTTTGAAGGGTTATTTCGAATCCTGGAGGATTTAAAATAATTACACAATACATTAAGTAATGAATAACAGCAACTGGTCGGTTGCCCTCTTTAAATAATTCTTGCAATATGATGTGAATGTCTCAAATCATTTGTCTCTAGAATTATAGATATTGTTTTATTGAACAAAATTTAAACTTATTTGATTAAAAAATGTTAAGCGTTTTCATTAGTTTTGTTAACGAAATGATCTCTATAGGTTGGAAAGCGCATTGAAATTCTTTAAGAACAAACACGATAAGAAACTTTTAGTTGGAATGCTGGAGATTTTCTACTCGATGAGAAAGTCTCTTTAATCTTGTGCATTCCAAGACAAATTGCGAAAAAACTACGTCCCGAGTTCTTCTGGAGATCCTAATGTCACCCGAAAAGCAAATTACATTTAGAATCAATAAATTTCATCGATGCCTTGCAATTAAGAACAGGAACAGTCCGACAAAGCCTTTCAAAAGCGACGGGTTCTTTCTTAAAAGTTAGGAGACGAAGAGAGGTTTTACTTCTTTAGGGTACGCACACACGAAAGTAATTTCTCTAACTCTCTTTCTCACCCGTTTTCTTCCAACTCCAGCGGTTTTTTCCACCCTATCATAACTTTGGTTTAATTTCTTGATATACTTTCATATTAATTCCCTTCTCTCCCATTAACCCACCTAATATTTTCGGCTAGTTCCACTTCTTTTGAAGCAACCTTATCTGATAAGCAAGTGAATCCATAACAAAGTTATACTCCCATTTTTTGACTTTTTCGTTTTTCTATCGTGATTTGTATCTTTAATTTATAGCACAAGGATGTGTTATCTTAGTTTTTATAAACCAGAAAAGCAAAATTCAGAGTATAACTTATTTTTTGAGTGTGCCCTTCCTGAATATTTTGAGAAAGAGTACAAATGTTACATGTTACAAATTGCGGAGAAAGGATCTTAACAAGAGATAAGAAATTGTTAACAGAGGCTACATACAAGGTGACAACACTTCTAGTATTGAAAAGATTTCATATAGCACATTTTGCTTGCAAGGTTATTTTCAAAACACTTCTCGAATCTGGGAAATGAAAGGGTAAGAACGCGTGGGGTATGAGGGCGTGGGAGAATGGTGGCGTGATGGGGCGAAAGGGCGTGGGGGCTTGAGAGGGTAGGGACGTGAAGGCATGGGGGGGTGAGGGTATGGAGGCGCGAAGGCGTAGGCATCGAAACGCACAGGCGTGAGGGCGTGAGGGAGTGGGGTGTGGGGACGTGGGGTGGGGTGTGAGGGTTGGGATGTGATGCGCGGCAGGCGTGGGGCGTCGAGACGTAGGGAGCGTGAGGGTCGTGGGGAGTGGCGACTCGGGAGCGTGGACGCGGTGCGGAACTCGGGCGCGTGGGGGCCGCGAAGGCGCATGAGGGCGTGGGGCGACGTGCGGCGTGCGCGGGGAGTGGGGAGGTGCGGGCGGGCGGGCACCGCGCCGAGGCGAAATGGGGCGGAGAGGAGGCGCGCAGTATAAATACTGGGTCAATGCTGCCGCAGCGTCACCTCTGTGAGCCGGAGAGCGACTCACCCAGAGAGCGCCCGGAGCAGCAGCAGCAGCAGCAGCAGCATCCTTCCGGGCCGCGACCTCCGCGCCGCCTTTGCTCGCGCCGCGCCGCGCCGCACCACGAAAGCCCGTTCGCCTCCACTCGGACGCACGCCGCTCGCAGATCCGGACGCAGCTGTCAACACACGCAGAGGACCAGGTAAGAACGCCTTGCCACATCTCATCTACAACTGTTCTAATTTAGTTGTGTGTTGTGAAGGGTACGAAGATTAACTAGTGGGCGAGATTACCCCTCTCCCTTGGGAGTGATCTTTCGTTTCTAATGTGCTAATGCGTTAAGTAAACAAAAGGTGCTGTCCAGTGTCAAAAGTATAGTTTAACTTAAGATCTTTTCGATAGGGTAGCTATGATCGTCACAGCTATCTTGCAGTGCCTGGGAGGAAAACAAAGTTCTGCCCAAAGTTCCCCCCCCCCCAGAGACTGCAAGATAGCTCTGATGATGACAGCTGCCCTATTGAAAATATCTTAAGTTAAACTATACTTTTGATGCTGGACAAGACCTTTTATTTACCTAATTATTAGAAGGTGCATGTATCGCTAGCGATCTCATTACTGTGCTAATGCGTTTAAACTTGTTTAGAGGGGATGTTTCGGCCCTGTCAGTGCCTCGAAACCATTGCATTTCTGTGTCTGTTTTCTGTTTCTGTCTTTGTCTTTGACCTTTTTTATGCGTAGCTTAGTAGAAAGTATGACCATACGGTTGAGTGTCAACGATATCATTTGCATAAGACGTGTGGCGAATTGCATATAAAAGTGGTGAAGTTATTTGTTTGGGGACATTAGTTTTCGTGTTTGGGGGCATTAGTTTTCTGAGTGCTTTCTGTTTTCCATGAGGAAACATTTGCTGTAGAATTGGGGTTCAGTCAAATTAAGCGAATCGCGAAGGCTCCAGGATTTCCACACTGAAATGAAAGCGTTTGGAGGGAGCGGCATGTCGCAGCGCCGAGGGCCACGTGACCGACCCCTGCCGACGGCGCCAATGACCGCTGGGTCTCTAGGTGGCTTTGAGCTTCACAATAGCTGTCGGTGTGGCAAGTGCCTTCAAAGCCTTCCACAGAGCGCTTGCCAGATAGAACTCTGACAGGCGATGGCTGTTTTTCGCTAAACGCAGAGCCCTAGTTCGGCAGCGGCGCCTTAGTCAGATATACTTTGATGAAAACATACTAGTTTAATACACTTCACACACAACACATTTAAAATTGCCTTTTCAGTTTGTGTAAGAATTTTTACATACATTTCAATTTTTTTTGGACATCGTGATGTGTGCTAATTTTCATAACTAGCATTTCGTAATCCCACATGGCCAATCAATTACTACTATTACATTGAGAACAGTTATAGGTTGTGCTTATACAAAGAAAAATATGAAAACGTAGATCTATAAAAGAGTATTCTCCAGATAGTATTTCACGATGAGGCCAATTACGTACAGTTCGGACTCCTTGTCCATACATTTATTAAAGGAAACTCATTAATTTTTAGAATGTAAATTTCTTCTATAATTACGAGGACTTCATAACCCTCCTTTGGTACGAAGGGCGATAATTGTTTTAGAGAAATAGAGCAAAATTACAACAAAAATTCAAACCACGGCAGACGTGACTCCCGAGCCCCAAAATACCAAGAAATGAGCTGGCTAATTAATATTAGACGATGCAGAAGACCCCGAGCTGCAATAAGATTTACATCGAAAATGGTCAGTCATGACAGGTACAAATATTTCGTTGCATACTTGCAATAGAGATAAGAAAATATCTTACACACGATCTTCATGAAGATATTTTCATTTCGCCAGTGTGCAATGAGCCGTCAGCTTTCACACATCACACTTGTGCGACCGCACCTACGCCTACCGCACATAAACGGCGAATAGTTTTTTTTTTCTCCTTCGTTTTTAACACCTGTATGCATAATTCCTTTCTTACTCGCCTCTCACCAAAGTTTCAGACAGATCCTCTCTCATAGATACATTCTTGGTTTAATATTATTTTCTTTATGTCACTCTCTTTTTTATTTAGTCTAATATCCTTGGTTTCAGGCGGATAATGAACTTTGGAAATGTAAATTTTTAAATGACGATTCGTCGGTCTGTTTCGTACAATTATTTACAAATACACCTAATATTTTTTGTGTCGATGAAGAAGAATTGCATGTAAAGTCCCGCAGGTTAACCGTCACACATGGTCACGTATTACTCGCGCAAGTTTTCTTGATACACGGACTCCCTACTCCTTATCAAGCGCGGAATAGCACGGCACGTTGAGATACTTAGGTTCGAATCGGAACGGCACGTACCAATTTGCAATGCTGGCAACAATCACCTCGTAGTTTCAAAACAATCGTAGCATTTCTCGTGGCATGCTTTGGTGAGTTAAGGTCATGCCCACAGTTGGTACGACCTTTTAAGCCGTGACGTAGCCACAGCCCTCCTCTCCCCGCTTCCCTCACTGTGGAATATCAAGAAAACTTGCGCGTATAATACATAGACAACTAGCCATTTTCTCATAATTCTTCCATTGTAAATGAGACAATCCCTAAATGAAATTTTAGTATTTGGCCGATCCATTCCTGATTTTCGGTCGACTATACTAAGGTATTTCATTCAAAACCTCATACATGGTTCTGAATGCCCTTTGTCTCTACAAGGCATTATATCAAACAAGCATTGCATGGAAAATTGGTGTACCAAAATCAAAGTCCCGTTTGCTTACCACCAAGAAAATTAGTATCAAGCAAGAATCTATTGAGGGAGATTAAATTTAGAACTCAGCATTTCTCAAATACTGCTAATATTGTAACAATATTAATTTCTTCAAAAAATAAGTACTCTTCAGTCGAGACATGTCCAGCGACAGTCCTTTGTTGACGCCGTGAGAAATGTGGACTATACCATTTGTAACAGTTTTAACATTTACGACAAAGTAGTGAAGATCAAGTGATATTATTCAATTAAGATCATTATACGAAAATTCAGGGAACATAACTCAATAATATTAAGCATATCATACTACAATTAAAAATATTGAGAAATTTGAAAACAGTTTGTTTCAACAAGTAGTGGAGTATTGGATTGTTGGCAGTTGTGTTAGAATGATGCAGTTGTGGGAAGAAAAGGCGCCGAAGGTTCGTGAGAGATGGATGTGTGATGTCCCGCGGAAAGAATTTTAAAAAAAGTGATAGTTTGAAAAGTGAGCAGTAAAATATGTTAATGGTATTACTATTGTACAAAATGAGTGGAAATAGTTCAAAATATAAAGGAGAGAAAATACGAGAGGAGACTAACGCAATGGTAGACTTCACTTCTCAGAAGCAACAACGTTACCTTCGTTTAAGGGTGACAAAGGTTGCGATAACGAAATAGTTCATTATTTGGAAACAAAATATTTGCAGTATACAAAATAAACCTGAAAATGAGGACTTCATTCTATTTGTCAATTTGTATATGAAGTAATCATTTCTGTTATTGTCGCTTTCTGAATTATTAATTTAAATTCTTGGCTAAAGAAAAAATTGTGAAACGATGGTGAATATTAAGTTCAATTTGGTAACGTTATACTACTATTTTTTTTAGAGCGGAAAGAAAATTATTTTCGTCAGTATATACTTGAAATGCTTATTATTAGTTCGCTGAAAGTTGAAGGGGAGGGATTTGGGAGGCCTGTGTGTATATTTTCAGTAAGTTGCAGAAGCTGGAATACTCAGCAGAGTATGTAATCGGACTGCTAAGTGGCTAACCCAATAAGGATAACAAATTAACGGATTTATTTGTATAGAGATTCATATAGAGATCTTCTTCGAAATCTCCTCCTTTCAAACGTCTGCAAAAATGTTCGATTCACGATGTGGATTTTTGTAGTGCTTCTAACATTTTACAATGATGGCGGGTAGGTACCGTCAATTTGTAGTGCCACAATCATTCCATAAATTTCATATAAAATAATTGAAATACTTAATACTGTGGTAAACGTTGTATTGTATAAAAATATCCGATCGGAAATATGATGGTCGGAAAAACGTGTGGTGTGCTAACAGGGATTGTTTCATTTCGAAGCAAGAAGGGTGAGAGCGGTTGTCATTTAATAGGGTGGACTTTCCGAGAGGTTTCGCTGCAACACGAGGCAGGAGGGAAAGCCAACGCGTCACACATGATTCTAAATCGCAACCCGCTGCCCTCGCCCTAACTACCTCGCCTATCGCGACGGCAATGCTAGAAAATTACTCGGGTATTTCAAACTTGTAAGACGCAGAAGAAAGGAGTTGCTGAGTGCAGTGTTGCCAGATGTGTTTAGGGAGATTCCGCCATGTTCGTTTCAGTTTCCGCCGAAAATCTGCTGAATTGGTTTTAAATTTCCCGCCTAAATCCGCTAAAATAAAATAAATTATTTTTCCATTTTTATATGTTGTATTAATTTATTCTATTAAAACAAAAAATATGATTGGGAAATAAAGTGGCTTTATTGGACCTGCAATTCAATTTTTAGATAATATAGAACGCGTTACTTGGGTGAAAATTTGCAAAATAATAACAATTGATTTAAGGTATTATATAATTTATTATATAAGTATCATGTTATTTATTCTTGCTAATAACATGGATTTAGAAATTTTAAAAATATACATCTGTGCAAAATAACTTATTAATAAAGGTTAACGAAAACTGATGCTTTACTAATTTTACTGCTTTACTAACTTTATAAATTTCCGCCGTTTATTCCGCTATCCGCAAAACTATTTTTTTCCGCCGTACGAGTTCAAAATCCGCTGAAAACGGCGGGAATTTCGCCGATATGGCAACACTGCTCGGGCATTTCAAACTTGTAGAACGCAGAAGAAAGGAGTAACTGAGTGCATGCGTGTTCCTAGAATATCAAATAATATAATCAGCATATCGGTGGAAATATAATGATGACTCATTTCGGTGAATAATGTTCTCTCGAAGATAAAAAAATATCTTCGTTCTTAAGAGTAATCTTATCCTTCAGAAATTAATAAGCTATCATGATAACTTCATTTCTGTCACAAATACTTCGTGGGTTTAGTTTCTTTCTACATGTGTTGGGCAATGGTGTAGCGAATTGGCTTTAGAAACATCAACATGAAGTCGCTGATTCTACTAGTTCCTGTGCTGGCAGTGGTGGCAGCAAAAACCACATGTAACTGTGACTTCACAAGTCGGGCCGTCATCTGCAAGGGCCTGAGTTTGACTGAATTTCACAAAAAGGACTCGGGATGTGAGCATGCTTTCTGGAAAATAGACATCTCCGAAAATAATCTGCAAGTATACCCTGATGACCTACAACAATTTCGTGAAGTAAACTTGTCACTAAATTCTCTAGAACATTTGGAAACTTCAATTGACACGGAAGTGGTTTACTTAGACGTATCAAAGAATGAAATTGTTGAAATCGACTTGGGAAACCAATTTCTGAATCTCCAACACTTAATTGTCGCTAATAACTACCTCGGACTAATGGACGACTTCTTAGTCGGACAGTGCAACATTTTTCATCTAGACGTGTCTGGAAATAAGATTAAGAGGTTAAAGACAGTTTCAAAATGCGCTCCTCTAACTATTCTCGAAGCTTCTGGCAATAAGATTTCGCAAATAGCTAATGAAACTGTGCACTTGACCAAACTCCAGGTATTGGATCTTTCTAGAAATAACATAAAGGACGTATCTGGTCTTCCAACAACGCTGGAAATATTAGATCTCTCTTCGAATATCATTCAGAGAGTCACTGATTCCTCGTTTAGAGGTCTTGGTTCGTTACAAGCCTTGGACTTATCAAGCAATAGAATTAGCATAATAGAAAAACATTCATTTGCAACTCTTAGATCTCTTCAATCATTAAAACTTAGGCAAAATAAATTGAGCGTTTTATCAGGCGATTTGTTCAAGGGGCTGGCGTCATTGAGAGGCATTGATATAGCTCTCAACTCTATTGAATCCTTGTCTAATGACACATTTAGCGATTTATCTGCTTTAGAAAAGGTGACATTGGAATCGAATGAGATAAGGACTTTACCAGCCTTGCAGTTTGGCAGAAAATTAATAAAGATCTCATTCTCTGGTAATTCAATTACGAAGATGGACTATTCAGCCCTACTAACAATGTTCTCCGGAAGCAGAGATGAGCGTTACATTTCGTTTCTCGTGAATAATTTCCATGGCGATGACCCAGAATGGTCAAACGTTCTGAAATATTTCGACGGGGAATGCTCGTCTGGACTTAAGTATGCGACGCAAAAAGTTCTAAATAAACTTAATGTTGATCGTTATACGAAGTACATCCTGGATCCGTCATCATGTGCCTGCGCGATCTTCAAGAAAGGCAAATGGAAATTCACCGCATGCATAGCTGACGGTGGGGAAGTGGATGGACTACCTTGGTTGGAAGCTGCGGAAATTTCCGCTGGGATGAAAGAAGACGTCGGCCGCCCCTCAAAGCCCTGGAGAAATGAATTTTAATGTCAACAGTGTAAATATTTTTAAAAAAGTGTCTTATAGTATGTGTAAAAGTGTAAAGCCAACCACATAAAAATTAAATTTTTACTTAAAAAATATATTTTTATTGAGATCAGATTTGATTGGTAAGTTATTTTAAATTGTTTAATTCCTTTTAAAGCTGTATATATTTCTTGAAATATTAATATCCCAAACAAATAGCAAAAACAATATCTGGCTTATTTATATTTTTAACACGTGTTTGATACAAATATTACGATATATATTTACGTGGTTGTATAATATGCAATTTTGGATCTCTCTCTCTCTCTCTCTCTCTCTCTCTATTCAATATATATATATATATATATATATATATATATATATATATATATATATATATTGAATTAGTAATGATATCTGCAAAATAATAAGAGAGATATAGAAAAATATTGACTGTGTCATTTTATATTATAATGAAACGTTAATTTATTAATTTAAATGGTTTGAGAATTTTTTTAAATTTTAACGTCTACTACTATTAACATGTACATGGATATACATATATTATACAATGTATAGCGAGTGCTAGTGTTTCATTACATTTGTGTTGTTTATACACAAACGTCAGTAACGTGTATTTACTTTCTCGCTACCACTTACGCAGTAGAATGGAAGTTACATAATGCTGGACGGAAAAACGTCTATCCGTCCGTCTATTTATGAACAACGCAAGCGGCTAAACCGTTCAGTCGATTTTTCCCAAAATTGCTATTCCTCAATCGATCTGGCTGATATGACGGCCTCTTGCATTTGAACTGGATATTTTAATTTTGGAGGGTACTTTACATGCAGCCCCTGGGACCTGTCCAAAATTTTCGCACAAATAGCTTCATCGTTTTTTATTAAATTTCGTTGTTGGATAGTGTAAAGAACGTTTAAGAAAAAGGTGCAGGTCTCGTGTTCGATAAACACTCTGGTTTTTCAAAAATGGCCAAAATTCTAAATTTTTCCCGCGTTTTCGCAAAATTATGAAGTTAAATTTTTTTTCTTAATGATGTGTGTTCATCAAAAATAGAATTTATGGTCAGAGACACGTTCAATTTTTTGAAAATTTCAGTATTTTTTTAGTAATTTGGTGACAAATTGCCGCCCGCTTCCAATTTTCTGCGCCTTTGGAACGTACAATGAATGCTGGTGCTACGTAGTTGGATGCTGCGTAAGTTAGAATCTGTTTATTACTTCATATTTTATTTTATTATTACTATTATTATTTATTATGTCTAAATTATATTTATATTATTTGAATTTCAATTGCGTCCTTTAATAGTGTTAAATTTGAAAACGAATAATTGATTTTGCTTTACTTACTAAGATATGAGAACAAAAAGTAATGCATGTAAAAACTGAGTAATTTCGTTTAATTAATATAATATTTTTATATTATTACATTTATCTATCCATTTTCAGCTATTTGCTAGCGGTATTAACAATGTTTATTGAAAAAATGTGTATCCCATACGAATTAGCGTCTTTATTGCTTGTTGTAACGCCGTAGTGAGATAATGACGATTGACTTTCGTTCCCGTTAATATTAACAAAAACTTTTATATATTTGAAAACTATTACAATACCTCGTATACTATTTAATACTTAGTATTATAGTTTTCGATATATTTGCATTTGTTTTCCAACTCTATCAATGTCGTATTATTTGTTATGTTTTAATTACTTTACATTCTCGCATACTGCTTACGCGGAATATGGTTTGTGAGGTTAAAAAAAATCATCTAGCGCACTAGTGCTATATTTTAATTTGCATAAGTTCAACAGTGATGTGATCTTTCCAAAGATGATCAGAATGTTATCCTAAATATTTCACCGATGTGTACTTATGTACTGGGGGAATTCGGCGTTAGTTAGTGTTAGCGAGGATGTTTATTTATTTATTTTCATTTATTTGTATGGATATTATGGGTATTACAAAATGTAAATAACGCTCTAGCATCATTAATATGTATGCTTGAATTATGTAACACAGTACAGTGACTGGCTGTTCACAGTTCGGTTCCAGTATGAAGCTTTTTTTTCTTTGAATACAAAGATTAGCAAAGTACGCGTGTTCGAACGGATCAAACTATGTTGTATAAAAATAGTGCACTTTTATAGACAATTCATGCAATGTTACGAAATATCTATCAAATTTCAGTTCTACTCATCCTTAAAGAATAATGACCAATAGTTTCGATAAAAAAAAATTCTGTAGTTCAAAGTCCAGTATGATATATTGTGAAATTTAATACATGAAATTCGAATATTTGTTAGACAATTAAAATTAACAGCAGTTATGAAGCTAGTTAATTAACAGAGCCATTATCTCTTTTTGCTACGAAATAATTACGGGCGTTTCAGTTGCTGTGTTGCAATTTACATAAACGAAAATAGTCTGGGTAAAATTGACATCCTAGAAAGAGCGTAGGCTTCCGCGGCCGGAGTCAGTATTTACTTGGCTGTCCGGGTGACGCCGCGTCCATAGCAAAAGTGCCGACATTCTGCGAGCTTTTTAGGGCGTAATGTATTACTAAGATATGAGAATTCCAAAATGGATATTCCCCGATCAATCTAGCTGGTGTTTCGGCACCTCGAATTTGAAACGTTTTAATTTTTAGTGATGTTTTATACCAGAGATTTCAAACGGGATGGGTATTGACCCCTTGGAGTTCGATGAAATTTTGTAGGGTATCAGTGACGATTAAAGGGTCGAATAGGGTGAATAGTCGAATATGAATCGGTTATTGATCGATGTAATCAAGATAAGACTGATTCCAAAAACATCTACTAATTCACTTCGTAATTAATTGTTTTCTGATGTAAAGCCACAACTCATAATTCGGTAATAATATTTTACAAATTCGCTCTTTTTGAGTATCCTCCGTACATTATTGCATTGAAAGTTTAGAAAACCCAAGAAATTATAACTGTGTATAATGTTACTCTACCGCGTAGGAAAATACTCTCCCCAATACGCAGCATAAACTCGGCCACATAGAAGCAGACTCTTCTTCGATTATTGAAAATTAAGATATTTGCAAAAATATTTGTGCACGAAATTGCCTTGAAGCATTTACGCGCAATTTGTGATATGCTTATATTCGACGTATACTGCATGACCTAAAGAAAATACATGTATCGTATATAAAATGGTTTCATATACTGTACACCATAAATAAAAATGTTAAGGGATCTATGAAGCAAACAATTATTTTGAAAGGAATCAAAGAAACAAACGAGGTTTGCAATTCCTATTTCACAATTGTACGAAACATTTGGTCTTTTTTAAAATTATCTAAGTGACAAATATTTTTCTTGATTTTTTTAATCAAATAAATCACATTGAGCTTACAAAAATAGCACCGGTTTGATACCTATGAAAACCTCTCAATTTATGAAAATTGCACATTTTTGGACACCTTCTTACTACAATTATTGTAGTTAGAGATATTCTTAAAGCAATTAAACGTAATCCCTAACCACCAACTTTACTAATACAATACCAACACAACTTTCTCGCGTGATCTGTCACATGTACGATTACACATTACACACACACATTTCACATCACATTGTACTGTGAGAAAGGGTGATTGGACCACATTACACTGCACTGATTTTCGGATTATTCATACGCTGAAAAAAGAAACAGCATTGTCATGCATTAGAGAACTAGTTCTGAAGAGATTGCTTTGCGCGTGTCTATTAGTTTTTTTCAGCCATAAAAATAAATCATTCACATCATTTCCTATTTTTCCGATGTCTTTATTCCATATCGAAACAAAGAAGCTATTTCGCAATCTGTAAATTGCAGTCGTTCAACCATGATTTTATCCCATTGGCGGAACCTCATAAACAGAGTAGTGTGAGCCAGCAGCGGCATGCCCAATCACAACCCATAATATACTTAGGACTTCAAATGGACACAAAACTAACCTGGAAACCCATATAGATATCAAAATTAAACAAGCAAGAAATAAATTATTCCAAATCCAGCCATTAATCAACAATCACAAATCCCTATCACATACAAACTTTGCAACAATTTATAAAAATATAATAAGGCCACTATTGCTCTACGCATATTCAATATGGACAAACGCAGCCCCCTTCAAATGTCAATAAAATCTAAGTAAATCAAAAAAATTATCAGATTAATCACAAATGCCCCTAGTTCATAAGTAGTAAACAACTCCATTCCGAATTAAACCTCAATAGAATAATATGTCAAATAGCCCAAATATCACATAATTTCTACCAAAATCTAGCAGACATCCCAGCAGCACCCCATTTCAAAATACTGAAAAATCCACCCTCACCCGAATAAAAAAAATATTCCCTCATGATGCGTTTCTCAAAATCTTAGCCTACCACGAAACATTCTCCCCTGGAGAACGAATAGATTAAGTTAGCTTAGATATTTTAACTGGCGTCAGTCGAAAAACACATCTGCAAAGTAATTATACTATACGACGTATTCCTTCAAGAACAAATAAATATGTTTAAAAAAAAAGACAGCCGGCAGGCGGCCTCGCCCGCGGGCGCGCGCATCCCTGACGGCGCCGCGGGGCGCGATGGACGGATGGGCGCTGCGGGCGGCGCGGACAGCGGCGCTTTGTCCGGCGCCACGGGCGACGTGAGTCACCAAGGTTCGCCGGCGCCCGTTCACCCGCGCAGCGCCGCGCCGGCCAGCGAAGTGCAGCGGGCGGCCAGGGCCCCGGGCGCCGACGCCCGCGGACCGCCGCGCGCCCCGCCGGTGAAGGGGCGAAGGACGAGCGCGACGCCTCCGGGCCGCATCCGCCTCCATACGCGCCTCTGCTTGCGAATTAGGATAAGGGAGTTTTTGCGTAACACTGTGCAGTTACATTGGCAAACTCTTCACGGTCACTCCTCGCGTCCTTTACTGGACTCGAAACAAATCTGTTGTAGCTCAAGATGGTGTATTCACAACATGCAAGATATTCCTTTTTTTTTTTAATTTATCCGATCGACCAAACGGCCTTACAGACGTGAGAAAAACATGTTTACATTAACATAATGGAAAACTTCCAGATGCCTTTTCGAGTATTTTTACTCGCTAAGTTATATATTCAATTTTATTTAGATTGTAATGATGTTCGTTAATGATTTAGTCAGTCCTCCAGCCCCCATACAATAACCCCCAACATAACAGCGGGTGAGCGGGGTCGCCTCTTCACGAGGCGCGCCTCAAATGCTCGAACGTTCTCATCAATGCTGCAACGCGCTCAATTTAAAGCACATACTACCTTGCGTCGAATTTAATTCATGGTTTACGTCGTAAAAATCCGTTTTAAAACATCTAATATCACGAAAAATATAGTATTTTTCACTCAAAAGCCTGTCTCACTCTTTGGGCAACAACAAACGTCACCTAAACGCATTGCAGTTCAACTACTCGAAGGCTGCGTTCTAATATTGTGAATTTAGTAATGGTAAAACTGGGAAGTTTTAGAAAGGGAACTATATATTCCCGCACTGTCCGTGGTAGTTTCATTTCATCCTGGATCTGAAGAAGACATCTCAACGAGATCGTGGTGGCAAGCGGTGGATATCAACGAATCTCACTCGGCCGACAGAATACAATGCTTTCCCATTGATGAACTATTTTTGTCGGACCCCATAGCAGAGTACCTTGTGCGGCGGCGAGCTGAGGCAGCTACGAGTTCGAATCCTGTCTTGGGCATTGATGAATGCGTCAGTGTCGTGGCATGATGACGCATATCCAAACCACCATGTAGCGCCTTTTTTACCTAATTCCTTCCCAGTTCCCTTCATAGAATATCTAATTCATTCTCTGTCCGAATGTTGTGCGAATATAGTATGAACGTACTTCCCTGCGAGCCAGAGGGAGTAAGAGTTCATGAATCGCTATGTGAGCACCATCCAGTCGCCAGCAACATCCCCATTACTTATAGACTGCAAGCGCTGTCACAGGCTTACAAGTCACTAGCGATAGAGGAAATTGTCGGCTGCAATGGGCTTACGAGATACACATTCATGATTAAGTGTAGAATGTGGTTAAGGTGCTCTACGGTGCAAAAGAGCAGTGGAGTTTAAATCAGGATGGAGAATGTCAGCTGTTAACCGAATATTTATCTGATATGAAAAGCTCACTTATGATGATTTTAAAAGAAGTCAGCTGCCAGAAATACACTTTTGAATTGATTTTATTAACGTAAAAATATTGCATGTTATAGCTTTGATTGTATGTCAATAAACTTCATGTGATAAAACATGTGATGTAATACCTAAAAGATTTATTTCTTCTTCAGTAATGTTTCGTTAAAAAAAATTGAAGTGGATCCTATGAGTCGATTTGCGTCAGACCTAGGTTTTTTCATTTCTGTGCGAGTCTGTGTGTGCACCTGTGTGTTTTGCTGTGTATGTATGAGTGTGTATGTGTGTGTATGAGTGTGTATGTGTGTGTATGAGTGTGTATGTGTGTGTATGAGTGTGTATGTGTGTGTGTATGAGTGTGTATGTGTGGGTATGTGTGTATGTGTGTGTATGTGTGTGTGTCAGTCTGTGTGACTGCATGGGCGTTTGTTTCTCTCGCTCCCTCTCCCTCTCTTCACGAGCACAAGTAATTATCTCAATGAAATGGTTCCATGGGTTTCGTTTTGTGAGACTCGACTCGTTGTGCTCCAAGGTGATTTCAGTGTTAGTTGCCTTCTCTTAGTTTCATAGCAAATTTAAAACAGGAAAATCTTTTAGATTTTTTACAAATGGAAAAGGAACTCATTAAGTATAAAATAATAAATCCAAAGCAATGACGTTAGCAAAATAAATAATTTATTAATATTCACACGTCAGGTTATAAACATGACAATTAAATAGTACGAATCCAGAATTATTTTCTAAACACGACAATTTCATTAATGTAAGCAGCAGGCAAAAACAGAGTAATGGAGCAAATCCTTATCAAAATGTTCGTTTAGGAAGTAAAACTTGAATGCTATCATCAGAATTCCGAAGGTTCCCTGCGAATGTATTTTTTCCCTGGATAGAAGCACAACTGTCCGTTCAGTTTTCACAAAGATTTTCATCTCTTGATAATAAGAGATGAGTTGCTTCTTTTGTCGCTGTAAGCCAAGCTGACCTCGGGGCATAACGAAGAGTGATGTCGAGAGAAGGAAACTCGTAAGGTACTCATCTGATGCGACGATCTGATAAGGTACCTCTGGACAGCCTTCTGCGGTGCATGATGTCCGATGCATTCTGCCGATATGACTCGGCTGCAGAACCACATCAAAGCGCCTGTGAAGGTAATCGACGATGAACGTGCATTTATGAGTTCTATCACGTCGGTTACTTTCGTCGTCTGAATCATATGATGAACGTGGTCTGATGGTTGCACAAACAAACTTAGAATTGGCAAATTGGTACATGATGGAGAATTTGTTATTTCTGATTCTGAACTGAAGAAAGAAAACCCCCCGCGTTGTGTTCACTAACAACATAATTATTCACATATACACTATTGTTATTTAACAGACAGTAAACCACAATTACGAGTTGTACAAACATATATGAACAGTGATTCTGAAGATTTTGCATAACAACATTATCGTCGTCTCGTGCGTCATAAATTAGTCAAAATCGAATGTTTAACGAATATCCAGACTCCCTGCACATTTCACGCCAATTCCATCAGTTCAGCATAAACGTGCTAAACGGCGTATACGTTTCCGAAACAATTCATTTTCATTAAATTAAATATAGCACGATACGGATGCAGATGATTCACTATTGCACAATGATGCGAAACGTCAAAGAAGGTGAACAAATAACACAAAATTCAAAGCGTTACGCCTAATTACTTTGATGCAGGAACTACGGGTTAAGTAATACCCATAATGATAATAATTAAACGAGAGGAGTCAATACTGTTTACACAGTAAATTGTAAAATTTTCGCTTTATTTGTAACTAAAAACTAATTTTCGTTTGGGAAACACAAGAAGAACAGAAAACAAGTCTAGTGTAAATTAGTTTTAAAATTTTACAATTTTTAAAAATATATTGTTTCTTTGGCCCCTACTACATCACGCAGCTACGTTTCGATGGCTAACAAGGGCCAGCACCTTGTACTACGGAGATTTCCTGAGCAGCGGAAGAGGAGGGGGCGCCCCCCCCCCCTCAAACAACAGCGCTCCTCTCCGAGCGAGGCGGTGCGCCGAGGCCTTAGTGTCATTCCATTATAATATAATCAAGCTAATGGGCTTAATCGCTGCTTTGATTACGCAAGAAATTGTTTACCCCCGCCGACAAGGCTGTGCACTCCGCGGCGCGGCCGTAGCAGAGTTCTAGGCAGCGAAGCGCCATGCAATGGTCCGAAGATGACCCAAAAGCATTTAGTAAGTAAATAGAAAACTTTTTAGCTAAAAATTAATTATTTTAATACTCGAGAGAAATAGTGAATCAGATAAATTCTTTAAATTATTACTAAATCATATATGATAAAAATTTAGAATTTTCAATAGCAATTTAAGTTACTTTAAATGGCAGTATCATTTATCAGCAAATCATTTCAAGAAAAAAATTATTTATAAAACAGTATTAAAATGGAAAATACATATTGGGAAATAGGATGTTGTAAAAACAGCGAAAAGAACGAACAATTACTAAGGAATATTACTAACGAATTTTTGCAGTACATTAAATACGAAATAACATTTTAATTCAAAATAATTCTAGATATTCAACGATAACTAATGACATCTGAACAAACTTCAAAATCTATCTCGTAAAAACGAAGTTCAAAGTACACCCGTTTGTCAGTCTGTACAGCAAAAACATGTCATCCAATAATCCAGTCTTACATAAATTGTGTGCTCTGGACTTTCAATGCAAAAGGTCCTGGCATTTAGAAGTAGTAAATTTCTTTCTTACTAAGAAAAACGCTGGATCATGGATATGGCCTTCAAAAACCCAACAAGCGAGTGTATAGAGAAATAATGGGGAGCGACGAGTGACCGTATGGACGGTGGCAGTAGGCGACGTATTTATTGTTGTACTGTGAACGGCAGGTTAACGTCGAGAGCGAGACGGATTAACGACTGTTTTTTCTCATTTTTGCAGGTTTGAAAGCCACGCCCTCGCCTCTCGAATATCGAATCACAGGAGTCGTTAGTAGTGTGTTTCAGGTAGCTCAAGTTCATCTAGAGAAAGGATGTTTTTCTACTTTTTCCGGGTTTTCTCGCGGGTTACGCGGACTTCGTTTTTTTTTATTTCAGAAACACTGGAGTAGATTTGTTGTCATGTAGTTGGTGCAATTTGTTTATTGGGGATACTTTTGAAGCGAGTTTTACTGTAGCGGTACACATTTTGATATCGGAAGATGTGTGAATTTTTCACTTATCCCCAGTCATAAGACTTTTCGTGTTAAAAATACCATCTCGCTGTTTTACCCTTTAAGTTAGAACTCAGTTCTACATGAATACCACGAAAACACTGAGAAAAAAAAGACATAGTGTTTTAGTTCACTTCTTCACAATTTACAATCTGTTCTTATATAATTAGTAAATCATTTAAATTGACAGAACAAATAATTATATAGTTGTTACATTTATAGTTTAATTGTAAGTGATTATAACTGCTGTTTAATAGCTTCAAGATGTTTTAGTGCTCATTCTGAATGTCTGTTTACATTTGTTAAATATGGTGATTGATAAATAACGGAGATGTTCACATAATTTCCTCAGAAAATATTGTTTTTTGTAGTACTGACAGCAATAGTTGAAATATTTAGGTGTTTATCAGTAATAAATTATATTAGTAACGTACCTCTGGGTTCCGCAAAACTTAAATATTTTTGAACCGAATCTTCCCAACATCTCTGTTTGATTCGCTAGCGGATCCTTGTGATTCTAAATCGTAAGTCCAAATAGCTCTTATGATTGTTTCGATTATCAGCAATGTTCCACAGTTTATCAATTCATCTTCGACAACTGTTGAGGAGCTGTCAAACTCCTAATTCCAGGAATCCGACACTCGTCTCCTCGGGAAGTATTGTGCTATTATTACTGACTTCGGCCACTGTTTTCTTCGTAGTAAAAATGAAAAATGGTTTGATGTAGTTGCCTTTATTAAAAGTTACCCTTCTTTTGTTGTTCCATTCTTCTACTTCTTCCAATCGTGTTTGTAGATGTGTGTAGCACAGAAAGGATCTTTTGCGTTGATCATCGCTGTATCATCTCCAAAGGTCGAGAAAGCAGTGAAGTATTCTGGATGTCGGAAGGAGCTGTAAAATAAGATGTCCAAGGCTACTTCCTTGTTCACCTGTACCTTGTATCCTCCACCTGTGTGGTTAGATTCGAATTCTGAAAAGTGCTTTCGTATTTTCCCTTGAAACTATGGTGGTATTTGTAACTTAACCTAATATTTTAATTCTAAATGAACCCGCACAGGAATTTTCATTCCACTGAAATATTTTTTGGATGAAATTCAACCCACAATCAAAGGTTCTACGAGCAGGCGACGGAATGATACGACGAGGCTATGCACTAGACCACCCGGCTGTTTGAATACGAATTATTATTTCTACAAGTAGGTGAATGCCACCAGGTTGCATGAACCTGCATGCAGAAATAATATATTAACCGAAATTTAAAAACAAAATACAAAAAAATAATTTTTGAACGTTTTGATTGAACGTTCAGAGGTTTGAATGAAAATCTAACCTATACCGGATTATTGGGTAAACGTTGCTTTTTTAAAGTAAAAGACTAAAACAATTGAGCCTTTTTGACAAAATTTGTTCACGTATGTTTTGTAAAATTATTGTGTCCAAAACTCATTATTTCAAAATGATGTAGATGATATTCAAAGATCTAATTTTAAAGAACAAACTTCTTAATGAAAAATCTCTCTTAATTAGTGGTAGGACAACGCCTTACTCGTATTTAAACTTTTGCATTATTCGAAAATTTAGAGGTTTAGTTGAAAATCAGACCTAGTCTCTTTGCGCATTTTGCATCTCTATTAGAGCGTGCCTTATGCATTTTGCACAAGATCACTTCTCTAGTAGAAAAAATATTCAAACTTGTTAGAGCTATTTTGGAAAAAAATCGAATATGTCGTAGGGATTACGTGTGAAGTACCCCTAAAATTAAAGCATCTGTTACAAATTGAGAGGCAGGTGAATAGGCAGATCAAACGTGAAATATCATTTTTTGTGAAAACCACCATTAAAAAAGAATTTATTGACAAATTAAAGTGAAAACTCGTCGTAGTTGTGTATTTATTCCTTGTATATCCCTTATTTTGATAACAAATAAGGAATACGTTTTAAAAAAGAATAGAGAAAAATAAAAACCGAAATATATAATTTGTAAGCATAATTCTAATGAAAACAAGACTAGGATTCTAAAAATGTGATGAAAAATAGTGTCAGAGTATAAAAAATCACCCAACCAATTTGAATTAAAACCGGTTTGGGGGCAATTTTCTCTACCTTACCCGGCTGAAGCCTTTCCTCGAATTAGAACCCTCGAGAGTAGGTACTGGACAAACAGTGGATTCGGATATTCGCCTTCATTCATCAGCGCTTTTCTGACGAGCCCCGTCTCCGCGAGTCCGGGGCCCAGATTTGCGCTGGCGGAAGCGGCCGGCCGCGGCCTCGTCCCGACGGAGGCAGTCATGAAGGCGTGCTGCTGGGTGATGCAACGTCTGCAAATATTGGTTGCTTCGCGTGCTCTTCATGTAGCGTAGGCGGCGGCGGCGGCGGCGGTGGTGGTTGTGGTGGAGGTAGGGATTGTAGAAATGGCAGATCGCTGTGAATGACATCTAGTTGCCGTAGCAATTAGTGCGAGGGTCGGTGCTGATGGCGGCGGTTACGCTAACTGAAGTGTTGTGTAATGGTAATAGTAGGTTGCATCTTATAGCAACGGTAATGGAGAGAGCGGTGAAGGTGAAAACTGATTCAGAGACGTATGCGGTGATGGAGATGGCAAATATGGAAAGCTTTCGTGCGGGCGAAGGCGATGGCCGAATGAAAGCAAACAACGCTTCGATGGACATTTATTGACGTAATTCGCGAGTAAATATTGAACGGCGATGAATCCCAGTCACGTGACGAGTAATCGCATTCAAAATCGAGATATGTGGACATCTAGTGCGTGAATCGGCTTTCCATCAGTTGTATGCTTGTATGTAAGGAAATTAATGATTGAAGGTCTTCGATTTGATGCCCAAATATTTACCTCAGTCCAATATAAATATCTCTGATCAAATGCATCATGGTTTATCACAAATCCAACGAGAGTTAGTTGTATTAATATTCAAGGAGACGGTAAAATATCTGGCCAAGAATTTCAACAATCTACCAAACTCTTCCTGCTCTACAATGTTTAACTTAGGCGTAAACAACAGTCCTCGCATTAAATCAAGTTTCCCAAAAGACCGATTCAAACCTCTATAATGTGCACAACACGAAAGACCTTTATTATTCTTGACAAGATGACTCTTTTCAAGAAAGTAAATTTCAGAAGTATTATTTACACAATGACAAAAAACAATGTAATTTGTCCGACAAACATGCCCTATATAAACAATAAACTATTAACACAATTTGTCTTATATGTAAGCGTTTACATTCATATTTATTTTATTTTATGTGTACTTAATGCAGGGAAACGTGCCCACAGATTTACTAACTTTTTTCTGAAATTCAGGATATACGATTCGCACATTTGTTGAATTTATTATACTTTTATGATTTGGACAATCA
The DNA here is from genome assembly GCA_017312745.1 of Gryllus bimaculatus. Classification (NCBI taxonomy): domain Eukaryota; kingdom Metazoa; phylum Arthropoda; class Insecta; order Orthoptera; family Gryllidae; genus Gryllus; species Gryllus bimaculatus. The sequence goes on along the minus strand of BOPP01000160.1, from coordinate 2,727,833 downwards.
TTGTTTATGTTTATAATTGTCATTTAATATGATCCATTGAATGGATAAATTTCGTTTTTACAGAGCTCGTCTCTCAACATTAGTTTCTCCAACAATCTCGGTTATTCCTGTTTAATTCTTAATATGAGAATCCAAAAAGGCGATTGATGAATGCTCATATATAAGATAGGGCTTAGACAGACATTGTCTTGAGGGGGTCCACTTCGGAGCAGGGGGTGCTATGGACTCAAAATATGAAGAAAAAATGAGGAAAACGTTCAGTCTTAGAAGAAACAAGAACTGACGTATATGATTTCGATTTCAAATTCAATTTAAACAGTCTCCAACGGTGCTGCAGGATTTGGTTAGAAGATATGTATAAAGCAATTCTGTGCTTTCCAAGACTAACTACTGTTAATTGTTGTCAAGGTGAAAATAAAAGACAAGTATTAGAAAACCAAAATACTTTCGTTATTGCTTTTCACTTTCTAGCAATTACCAAAACAAATAAAAACAAAAATACATCTAACAAGAAACATTTAAAATTTCATCCTTATAAATTGTTCATTTAATGAATTACTTCTTGCACTATTCTGCCTAACTTAACACAGCAACAAAACAAATCAACTATAGTATCATTTTTATTCGCGAATTGCTCTACGATCACTCTGGCGCAGTCTTGCCCATTGCAACACAGCTTTCCAAATCCCGTTGACGTCGCCTCATGTCCCACATAAACGACCAGTAAATGCTAGACATTCATTAAGTCGTTTGGGTTAATTTTGAGGTCATATTGCGTTCGTTCTTATTTTTTAAAACTAACATCCGCGCAGCTTTTTTATGAGTTTTCGTTTGTGACCATTGCTCAATTCGAATTAATAATTCGAAATAGTACTGATCTAAATTAAGTCCAAATATTATTGCTAATAATGTATAATTCTTCTAGATACATGCAATACTATTTTCCTCGCCTAGTGCGCTTGGCCAATACGGGGGGGCGTATGACGCATCGCGCCTGTAGGAGATCCCGCCGGCCTCACCTAAAGGCCCGGTGTTCTCGGCTCTCGCGACGCACCCAGTGCTCCGCAATGTTTGCTCGGTGAAGCGGCCCGTCATGTGACCCTCTCACCCAAACAAACACCATTAAAGGTTGTACGCTGCAAATGGTAGCGCACCTCCCTTTACAGCGAAATCGATTTATTGTCTCGAATTTTAGTACGTTTTTTGAATCTTCAGAGCTAAGAATGGTAAAACGGAGCGCATGTTAGTTTTCCTAATTGACACTTTTGTAATGGTAAAAATTACTTAAAACAATTATTCCATTCTATTGATATTAAATTATTTTATCACGATAAAAACATCGAAAATACATCAAATTGGCTTCAATAGATGCATATATTACTCACGTTGCATTATGCTTGCAGTAAATGGAATTTTATTTCGAGGAACGCAAAAGATGAATCAGTGAGCAATGTCTTTTCATATTATCGGTTTTTGACTTTTATTACACTTCCTTCGAGTACAGTACTTCGCTTAAAACTCATACTCTTTTATCACTCTTACTATTATTTATCATATTTGTTTATCCGTAAGTTATTAAGAATTATATCAACACCACTCAATACCCTCAGTTTTTACGTACCATGCTTAGATCCACGATCGTGTATGTACTTATGGCTTATTCAAGTAGTGAGGCATCATCCATCGGATTAGAATACGTTAAATTCATCGCGGGCCATTTGGTGTCAAAATGCGTGGGATATAAAATTGTGCTTATTTTAAGACAAGATTCGATCGCTGAGTCCTGACATCGGATTTGTGTTTTACGGTCAAAACACATTAAATGGCATTCACGTGTCTTATGTTTATTTGACGATGAGATAATTCGCTAGTTTAAAAAATTATTAAACTGTAGCGCGTTAATCAAATCAGACAGAAAAACTTATAGAGAGTAAATTGTAAATTTTCCGCACGTATGAAAAATCAGTCAGTCATCGGATTAGATGATTCGTTTTTGGCGAATGATATCCAAGAAGCAGAGGAATCGGCGCCGTACTCATCCCATGAACCTTAAATTCATGAGAAGACACGTCTCGAAGATTCAAAATCGCACGACAAGTACATGAATCGAAGGAAAATCTAAATGAGGTGGATGTAAGGTGTTACATTTTTCGTCTTCATCTGAAAAGCCAATTTCTAATTAACTCTCAGGGTTAGATAACTCCTTTCCATACATAGATAGAGCTTGTAAACGTCAACAAATTCACCAATATCCATCTCAACTAAAGATCAGGGAGCCGTGAAGAGTTATCGCTCTCAAAGTACAATGTATTATCAGACCCCTGAGAGAGGAGGTGACGCATGCGGATATCCATCCCTAAAAGTTAGTGTGTAGAATTTTGTATAATGAACACCCCTGAAAGGCAGAAATGCCGAGCAGGTAGAAATAAATTAAAATAAAAAAAAAAAAAGTTATCGCAAGTGGCCTCTGCGCTATGCTGCTCGTACACTCCCGAAATCGCGCGCTCTTCAGGATACCGCGAATCTCTTCAAGGTGGGTCACGCCGCGTCCACAGTGGCTTCCCACCCGGGGCAACCCCGCGGCGAGCGACCTCCGGGCGCAAGGGCGGGGGCAAAGAGGGCCGGCGCGCCCCTCGCGGCCCGCCTTTCACCTCCACCGACGCCACACGCCGCGCCCCGCCGCCGCCCCCACCACCCGCACCGCCCCGCCGCCACCCAGCCGCGCTGCGGCCCGGACGCCGCCGCCAACGCACAGTCGGCCCACCGACCTCCAACGCCTCAAGAAACACATGTCGCACATCTTTGTCAACGTCATTGTTTTAGTGAAGCGAAGAAAGAGGTTCACAAAATAATGTTTTACGAGATGAAAAATATCATAAAGATAGTTCACAACGCAGATGTCGTAACACACTATCTTTGGGCGCAGAATAAAATAGCTGCATTTATTTATTTATTTATATTTATTTATATTTATTTGTTTTTATTTATTTATTTATAAATATTTATTTATATTTATTTGTTTTTATTTATTTATTTATATTTAAATATTAATTTATTTATATTTAAATATTTATTTATTTATTTATTTACGTCAAAAACAGTTAAAAACTGTGTATGACGTGCTATGGGAAGAAGTTAATTTGAAGTTCCATTTATTCAGGATCCATTTAGGATCAATCCGTTCATCAGCAAAAAGTATATTTCTTTGGATGTTTCACTTTCTTGTGCAATGTTGTGCAATGACCTGCGGTTTTCAAACAAGTATTTCAACCAACAAAAATATGTTCAAAATTATAGAGTAAAAAGTAAATTCAAAAATATAATGCACATAGAATACGTCGCTTATTACCTTAAAATGTTTCTTAAATGTTTATTTTTATGCCCAAGGATGTTCGAATGTCACTTACTGCAATATTTACGATTTCCCATAGAATGAAGAGATTAAAGAAGTTCTTACTTTTTCATTTTCTCTAATATAGTTTTAGGAAGAAATTTTGAATGCATTACGACTGTTATCATCATATTGTAGCGTCGTGCCACGCTCAAACCCCCGGATGTTAAACAAAGGGCGAAGTGATGACGCACTGGGACTTTCCGTGGACGTAGCGGGCCCAGAGCGGCTTTGGGGAGGAGGCAAAAGGGGCGGCGTGTAGAGCAAAAAGGACCTCCATAAGGTCAGGAGAACAATGCCCCAGTCTTCTTGTGCTAGCGGCGTCGGCGACAGGTGAAGCGCGTGTCTGTGCGTGTAGGTGCACTAGAGCGAGGGGCCGGCATTTCACTGTCGTAACTTGCGGGACTCGTAGATGGTCTCAAAGTAGAGCGGCTTCCTACAGGGAACATCGGTGGTATGTTGCGGTGTGGTAGCCGTTCTTAAATGATCTCTCCGTGTAGTGGGTCTATTTATTTAGATTATTGTGAGCAGGGTAGTTGTTAAATTGAAACTACGGTCTAGATTGTTAATAAATCTAATGTTTCACAAACCACTCTCATCTGTGTTCGATTACACCCGTATGACGCCACAATATACTGCAGTTGAACCATGAAAACTAAAATCATATACTAATTAACAGTTCCACGTAGAAAGTCCGTCAACTCGCTACTTAATCTTCGGGTGTCAATTGTTCTTGAAGCGCCTTTCGGCCCATTGCGCGCGGCGCCGCCCGGCGCAGGGCCGGAAATCAAATATTCTCAGCACAGATGTGGCGCGCGCGTGCCGCGGCCGTGACCCGGCGCTGTGCAGTGCGGCGGCGCGGCGCGGACGCGGGCGGGAGCGCGGGCGAGGGCGCGGGCGAGGGCACGGACGCCCATCGCGAGGAGGGTGCCAAGTGGAGAGAGAACCTTCTTTTCGCTTCCGAATTTTCGGTTTCTAATTTTTTCTTCTTATTTTTTTTGTCCTAATAAGATGAATACAAGCTCTGTCTCGTTTTCAGAATGTTTGGCTAAAATGGTACGTGTAATTAGGATGTCGCTTCACATTACTCATTTTCGAGGCACGTATAAATTGAAAGAAAATTATGCAATCAGTTTAGTAAACTATCTTTATGCAATTTTTACTAGAAATGTTTTATTCCGTTTTTTCATTTAACTATAAAACTGCGACTTTTCTTGTGCACCAGGTTATTATAACGCTCTAGACATAACTTGTTTTCATATGCTTACGCATGATCAAAATGGAATTATTAACCACCACTTCTCTGAAAAAACTCATTTAAATTGAAAACAGTAGTTCTAATATAATGATTAAAGAAACAAGTTGATTATTTTACATTAAATGCGTATATTTCAATATTTTATCTACAGAAGTCCCACAATTTTCTTGTTTACTTTATAAAATATTAATCAACAGCTAGACACTGGAATGAGTTTTTTCGACAATAACGACTTTTTCGTTTTACTGATTTGTCGTTCATTTAAAATAATAATAGTTTTCGAAATGAGATCTTATTCCCATATTGAGTTTCTAATAACACTGTATCTAGTTGTTGAAGTTTGTCAGATATGAGTCAACTTGATAGCGATGATGTTCTTTCGTACATTGAAGAAATGGTCGAAAATATCGTGGCATCATTTCTACCGGAAAACTCAAATGAAGCTTATGAACAGACTTTCCAAAAATTACAAAAAAAAAAACACGTCAGATTTTCAATGACAATTGTTTGTTACTTGTTCTTGAGAATTTCTCAAACGAATAAAAACCCTCTTTACGATTTTACTCGATGTTGACATTAAAATATAAAGCGAAATAACTAAGAATGCAAATCTGAATGCATTTCTGAAAGGAAAATTACAAGGGTTTTGACCTAAAAAGTAAACAATTATACTAAAACGGTATTATAAATTTTATTTAGAACGCAGGTGAGCAAATAATATGATGAAAGTGGCATTGTTGGTTGGAGATGCAACTAGAAGTAAAAGTGATAAATTAACAATTTTACGAATAGAAAACCTGAAAGACGAAGGGCACTGTATACGCTTTCGTAACACCGTTACGGAAGCTAGGTGGCGAGAGAATTTTTTGTTACTACTGGAAACACCGATCACAAAAATGATAATATTAACTGAAAATTACCCAACCATGCAGCTTTCTGATGCACATACGTCCAGATTTTTCCTAAATTCCAAAAACCGCAAATGTATGAAGCAGCTAGTGGATATTAAAATTTTTGAATAAATGCGATTAGAACATATTTATAACTTCAAAATCTAGAACAATACACACGACACTTCGCGGGGATCGTCAGCACCATTACTTCCTGATTTTGGAGACCTGCTGGCTATCAAAAGGACACGGCAGTTGGAAGTCTTAATACAATGAAGATTATTCACGACATAAAAAGGTAATAGCTTCAAGAATTTTGAACTTTACTCTCTCTGGTTGATAGGTTTTCTCACGGCAGGCGGTAGTTCATTTCCCTGTGGAAGCGGGAAGTGCAGGATTGACGAACTCGCTTGTTTTCACTTCACACGCCCGTGAGCCTTTGACAAGAACACGCAACCAGGCTCCAGTCTGTCAACTTCCTGAGAGCCAGCGTTCGCGTATATTCAGCGAGATGCAAGCACTCTGCAGCCGTTGATACCGCTTTCTCGTCACGACTCTCTTCGCCCCAGCTATTTTTACACACATTTTTAACCTGACTCGTATTCTTCTCAGATTCTATTCATTTTGTTAAACATACGTTAATCCGTGTTTACCACACGTCATTATCAGTTTCTTTGACATATTTATGTCTCTCTTCTTCACAGAGCCTTCCTCTTTGACTGGGTTGTCTTTCTGACGACATTATCTTTCTGACGTGATCTCTCTAATACCATCACTCTTGGCGCCTACTAGCAAACAGTTCCACCTTTAATTACTTTCTCTTTACTCTCCTAGCCATCCTTAAAACTTTTAACTCAATTCCAGCTTCTTTAAGTGATTTCTGTCGTATTCTCAGTCAACACCCTCTTCCTTGCAACCGACCACACCGGACCACAACAGATATTTGGCTGCCCCCATCACTATCACTGCGACCGCCACCGCAACCGCCCGGCGATTACGTCGCCTGGCGGCGGCGGCCTCGCGCGATCGGAGTCGGGCCTCGTCCCACTAATACAAAGCGGCAGTTTACGATGTAAATACGCTGAATTAATAATACATGAGTCATTAGCAGCTCGGAGGACGCGCGCAATGCGTGTCTGCGCGTTCATGTTCCTCGCCGATCAATTGCCCCTTCCCGAAGTTGTGGAACAAAGCTCATGATGAGGCTGTACGTTCGAACTAGGGGAACTCTCGCGATTACGTCGCACAAAAGGATGACACGTGCAAAAGTTACGACAAGTAGAACACGTGGCGGCGATGGTGTAACGGTTAGCGTTTCGGACTGTTGTACCCAAGTTCGGGTTCAAACCCGATCGAAGCCGTGGATTTTTAAGGGCAAAGAAATCCTTCGTACGCCTTCCTTCGCTGGGGAAGTAAAGCCGGCTGTCCCATGTTAGTAGATTTACTTGCATGTAAAAGATCCTCAAGCCTAAATGACGCCTCTGAGCTAAATTCAAAATAGCCTGTTTCTTGCCCAAGAAATACCTCCTTTCTCTGCTAGTTGGTGAAAGGAGCGTAGCGAAATTTGCCTGGTCAGACGGAAGAGCAGTCCTAATGGCCTGAGTCTTGCCACGTAAAATAAGGCATTAATTCAATTCACGTGCACTCTAAGGAAAATCGGAACTCTCTCAAAATACTGTTTCATGTCCTTCAGTACTCAGGACTACTAAATGGGGCAGATTTACAAATTCACAACCACAATTTACTGTGAAAACAGATTTAAATGTTTCTGACATTTTATTTGAAATTATTTATTTTTATTAAGATATAAACGTACGTGTTGTAGGCAAGTACAAGAGGAAATTCTACTATCCACATTAATTACTTAACGGTGGGAACATATTTTCATGCAATACTGATATTTATAATTACAATACATGTCGTAAAAATCACGTTCATCAAGTGTCAATATCAACAGATCACTATCAGAAATCCACATACAATACATGTACGTTACATTACGACGCATTTCCAGATGACATTAATCAATTGAAGTCGGTTCATAAATTTAATTTAAAACTAAAATATTTTCTGCTGCATAACTGTTTCTATACAATTAGAAGCTATACTTATTATCAAAAAGAAAACTAATGTTTATTTTAACAAAACAGTGATATATATTGAATTAGTTTGCATTTTTATTGAATACTTTTTTTAAAAAGACTTAATGTGTTTGTAACAAATAATGTACTCAGCTTCCAGGTCAATGTCCCCATCCCAATCAGGTTTTTGTTGTTTCCCTGATCCATTGAGCAAATGCTGAGATGGCCCCTTTCTTTGCTTCTGGGCGTAAATGTAGCTTCACTACACGCACGTTTCGTTGAACTCTCCGTTTGCTTGTAATGGTAGGAGTAGAAGTATGGAAGAGCTACTATTTTGTTAGCAATGAAGAAAATTCATTCTTACAATTCTTTTACCGATGCAAATAAGTTTTCTGTAACTCGGAAACGAAAATGTCTATATTTTCAAATATTGCTAATCTGGGGATTTTTAAAATTTATTTGTATTTATTTACTTTACACTTTTACTCATCTTTCAACTCTTTATAGTTAAAATGTTGGAAAGGGATTCTGGAAGTCAAGAAAACGTTCGCAGATAATCTTCTCCCCCTCACGTCACATACAGTTTTTACTGCTTTTTTGACTAAATAAATCTAAATCATTTCTAAATCAAAATCTAAATTTAAAAGCGTTATGCATCATATCTATCACTAACTTTTTGTACAGGTAAATTGCTGGATATTGGGTTTATATACACTCTCTAATCTTTGCATTTAAAAACACACAATCTTTGAACCTAAAAGACTGCTATCTTGGCATCGCTAACTGTAACCCCACACTAACATATGCTGGCTCACGCTAGAACGAGACCTACCGAAGAAGGGCCTGGTATAACCAAATGACGTAATGAACAAATGACGGCATATAAGCTTTCATTCCTTTTTTACGATTTTAAACAAATTTAATGTTTATAGAATAATACAGATTAATAATAACAAGCGATAACATTTCGGGTGCCCTCTACCATTCATTTAAAGCAACGATCCTTCAAATTTAAATAATTAATAATTTTGCCAATGTTCAAAGTATCTAGGGTTAAAAAAAAATAGGAACTACGTGTGCTACCACACCAATAATTGCCCCACTTTCTCATTCGACCACAAAAAAACATTTCAGCATTTTATAAACAATAGTGAGAATGCCACAGGGATCGCATGTAAAGTACTCCCCAAAATTAGAAGTTTTTAATGATCTCCGGAACGACTCAAGTAGATCTTAGTCCTGAAGAAGATACCAAGCTTCAGCTCAAAAGCTTCTCATCTGACAGAGGTACGCGTGACAGATACTTCCATCCTTTCATTTAACAATGACATCCATCCAACCCATTCAACTATCCTTCCAATCATCCTTCCAATCATCCTTCCAATCATCACATCCAATCATCACATCCAATCATCACATCCAATCATCACATCCAATCATCGCATCCAATCATCACATCCAATCATCACATCCAATCATCACATCCAATCATCACATTCAATCATCACATTCAATCATCACATTCAATCATCACATCCAATCATCACATCCAATCATCACATCCAATCATCTCATCCAATCATCTCATCCCTTAAAATAGACATCTCGATTTTTGGGTGCAAATTTGTTTGTGTCTTTTCGACACCTGCAGCAATCTTAACTGCCGTTGGAATAACGCTAATAAACCGTAGTCCAGACGGGTGTGCACAGTCGCCGTTGAAAGGAAACTTAAACACGAATTTTACGACCGAAAATTCAAGATCGAAATTGTGGGGTGATTTCAAACCTTTTCTGTATTGTAAGAAGTAAAAGTAACAATAATATTTCGAAAATATGTTTATGTGGATCTCGACTGAAATTGCCTTTCCCCTTTGAATTGCTTTCTGGATTCTCTGGAGCCTCTCACTTAGAAGTAAACGATAAAATGGAAAATATGTATGATCACACTAGGGAGTGAATTATGAAGCTTTTTTCCTAAATACAACTTTGTATTTTCAGTTCTGTGAAACAGAATTCGAAGAGGTGAAAAGGAAATATCAAGGATTTCATGAAACTCATTAAAATATTTCAAGAGAAAAATATTTCTTTATGTCTTTCGATCAAAATTAAATTGAAGCATAGAAAACAAAAATTCATCATCTGCTCTTCTCGATGAAAATGTTTGCTGAATTTTCAATCCAATTTCTAAGAACTATTTAAGTGAAATATTTAAATTATAATGTATGTAAGGGATAAATGTTTAAGAACATTAATACGTTGTTGGATAATGTCCGTGATCACCGAGACAGATGGCATATTTTTCCTTATATCCGAACAACCACATTTTACAGGAGATAAAAAATATGCCACAACGCATTAATATTCTAAACATGGGTGGTTAGCAAGCTTGGCACTTGTTATGAACCCATTTCCTACTTTCGCATTTGTAATATGCATGAAGTTATGGTTCAAGAAAAAGGTGCACAGTTTGCGGTAAAATGCAGGTGTTTGTTGAAAAGAGAAAAAAAAGCATATCGAAAATGTTCAAACCGTGCTCATTAGACTCGACAAGAAACACACGGGAGAGATGACATGACAGTGCTATTTATCCTCGTCGAACGTAAAGTACAAGAAGAGCGCGAACTAGATGATCAAAGAGCCGAGAGCAAACAAATACCGCCGAAAAGCCAGGAGAACGAAGTACACCTTGAACCCAGCGGCGGCTGAGCAGGGAGTGGGGGGGCAGCCCGCGCTGACAATTAGCTGATAATCACTGAGGCGCCGCACACCGCGTCGCGTTGCGCGGCGTCGCGTCCCGTTACAGGGCGGCGCCGGCGCCGGCGCGGCGCGGCGCGACGCGACGCAACGAGACCCGCGCCACGGGCAAAGAGCGAGTGGAGCGGCGCGGCGCGGCGCGGCGGGCGTTATGCAAGCGAGCGAGCGAGTGAGGAGCACACGGGCGAGAGCGCGCCGCCGCTCCGGGCCGCGCCCGTGGCTTTAAGGTGAACAAACGGCCTTGGACGCGTGCGCCGAGGCCCCCCCGTGATAGATGCGCCTGCTCCCGGCGCGTATTGGCCCTATACGTCACGCGCGCGGGGCCGTGCGCCGCCGCCGCGTGCCGGGTCGCCAGAGTGGTGGCGTGGCGTGCTGTGGCGGGCGGCGCAGACCGCTAGACGGCTACGCCACGCCCAACTGACGTTGCACCATCCTCAACCGCAATCGGCCAGTGCTAAGCTGAACCCCGCTTCCCCCTCACTACTAACGGTTCAGCCGTCCCCCAGCCTCTCTCCGTCTCCCGTTCATCCTCTCCTCTCTCCTCCCACTCCTGTCTCTCTCCTAACTTCCTCTCTCTTCTCTCCTTACTCATCTCTCTCTTACTCCATCTACTCCCATCCTCTCTCTTCTCCCTACTCCATCCTCTCCTCCCTTACTCCATCTCTCTCCTCCCTTTTCCCCTTCTCCTTCCCTCTCTTTTCTTTCTCGTCCCCTCCTCTCTCTCTCTCTCCCTCTCTCCTCTTCCTTCCCTCTCTGACTTCCTATCTCATTCTCTCTCGCTTTCCCCTCTCTCTGTCTCCCCTTCTCCCTCTCTATCCCTTTCTCTCTCCCTCCCCCTCTCTCTCTCTCTCTTCCTCCGTCTTGTTGACTCTCAGTCTCTCTCCCTCTCACTGTGTCTCTTTGTTGGTATCCCCATTTGCATTTGAGACTCCCGTGCCGCGGAGTAACATATTTATCACGAGAGGCGATTGTTCGTGTCGGGTTAGCTCTATGCACGCCATCCCACGAAAAGGGACTAGGCTGTGGTGGATCCTTATGAGTGTTTTTGGTTCTTGTTTACAAACAGATCTTATTCTTCAGTTCTTATACTTGAAATAAGTACCCATTAAGCGGTTTGCAAAGAATGACAATGGACCTCAATACGTAACCAGTTATTTTAAGGCATTACTTACTGCATAAAGATTGCCTGTTCCTTAACTGTCCATTTTGAGTTAGGCAGGGACCAGTCTTTCTACAAGGAGTCTTTAATATTGAAGAAACATCCTATTTGTATGCTACGTAAAGCATAAATCGTCCATCAACCTTTTTACAAGGGCACCGGAGCCAAAATTCGGGACCAGTGCACCTTGCTGTAGTTACGTCACAGACCAACCATTATTTGCTTCGTAACTATGTACAGCCGTAGTATGTCAGAGAGACAGTACCTCTACGGTTACTGTCGAGGTGATTGCCATAACCATCATCTACATCAACATTCTGGAGGTTCCCTACGCCAACATCAGCAACATCAACACCGTTACCACAGCTAACGCCATCGCTGACGTCGTCAGTCAGTGTCACGCCTCCATCACAGCTGCTGCTGCTGCTTTCTATCTCAGAATGGTTCCGTGTAGCCCGGAAAGCCGGGGTCAAGGGTCAGGGGCTTTTACGTTCCGCTCCATGTAGAATAAGCTCCTGGATTGATGAAGCACCAAGGATAAACTTTTGGCGGCGCAGTTCACGGACGATAAAATCCCCCTTGTCTTGTATTACGTATGCGCAAGTGTCAAAATAACCTCCAGCACGTGCAATGGACATAATTATTGAGATCAAAAAATTAAGTGTTAATTTGATCAGTGGCAAACAAACGTGTCGCTTCTTAAAACATAATGTCAAGGATAAGAGCTAAGATCTAATGGTTTATTGTCGTTCTACTGGATTGTCTCAAGGTTACAGTAGAAAAAAATTATTTTCAGAATAAATCTTCAGTAGAATTTTTAGTATTTTTACGAATTCCTAAGAATGTACACAGAACTGTAATAGAAGAAATTAAAAACAACACAAAAGCTCGCTTCTTAACAAAAATAAAGCTACAGAGGAAACTAATTGTAAAAGAACCTGCACATAGGACACCGTTAGTAGTTTCCCACGTAAAGTACAAAGGCCGTTAGGCAAAGCTGTTTCTTTTCTCACAAGTCAGAAGAGGAAAAATCATTTTCCCTATTGCGAACAGGGATGACTCATTAGTTTTACTCTCTTGATACTTTGACAGAAGGGATTCCCGTTTGCAGAGATACCTTTCTAGAAATTACCCTTCTCATCTCTGAAAAGTGACATTTTCACTAGCACATCTCCTATGTGTAGTTTAGTGGTGTAAATGTAAGGTTTCCATCGATGACCTTGTTCTGTTTATGCGAGCAGAAATCTTTGCAGTATTTGCCAGCCGTAATGCTCATCATCCTGACGCATTATGTACTTTCTACTGGACTTTTCAGCATCATGGTGTTATTAGTGTTGATCATATGGTTCTCCACTGGCGTGGAAGGCAGGAATGAATTTAGACATATTTCTTTTAGAATTCTAATTGCCATGGCTCCAAGTGTCATTAATACCTATAATAAATTATACGTCAAGTTGAGAACAATAAAAACAATACGAAAATTGATAACTTTAGGTAATGATATAAAATAGCATTAGTACGTTTAACATCATTGCTCCAAGTGTCGTTAATCCCTATACAAATTACCTATCCCTATAAAAAACCGACTAATTTGGAGTCAGTGATTTCACAGAATCTGATATACCCCCTTCGATCTGGTTGATGTCACGGCCCCTTGAATTTGACACAAATATTTTAATTTTTGGGAGCACTTTACTTGTAGTCCCAAGGGCATTTTAATTTTTTTTCTGAAAACAAAGTACAAAAAGTACAGACATATGTAGTAATGAACGTTTCTGGCAAGAATTTAAACGAAAATATTCGCTTCCTTGTTATAAAAACTATTTTCGAAGGCATATGAGCTACATTTCGGCAATTAACTCTTATCGTACCCTATGTGTAGAAATCGCTAAAAAATGAAGAACGATCATTTGAATAACTAATGTATTTCCCACTGAAGTCAAGAAGTCTACAGATAGTTAAGCTATTTAGCTTGTTACCGCCGCGCCCCGCTGTGCGTTTTGTAAAATAGATTGGAATACTGCTAAAATAAGATGGGTTTCACTTCATATCAACCTACACACTTTTCTGTATATATATATATATAAGGTGTGTTGCCTGAGACAGTTTGTGAGTGAGATGAGTTGCATTAAAATAAAATTTGGGTAGTCATGAAAAGTTCCAAATTCCAATAATGCTGACAATAACTTTGAAAATTACAAAGACGATAAAACATTGTTACTATGTGTGTGTATATTCTCGCTTTACCGAAAAATAAAAATATATTCTAGCGAAATTATGTTTTAGAACTCATATTTTAAAAACTATTTAACACTGTGTTTAGCCTTGTAAGTATAAAAATGTAGGAAGATTAATAAATTCAACACCGTAAACTGTAATTTTTACTTTTTATTTTCATTTAGAAGTTAAAAAGTTAGGTGAAGCTGGGCTGCGGCCAAATACAGCAATTGAAATACAGTTGCTACATTCAACGCGGTTACTACCTTATTAGAAACGCGCTGCTACACTGAATGCATTATCAGAATATACCGCGCAGAACTGGTAAGAAAGGCTGGTGATAGTTGTCACTGAGGTAGTTACAGATTGTTGCAAAATAATTGGAGAAAGCATAGCTAGAACGATATTACCATGTGTTAAAAAAGTGCGTTGCTACTAAACTGAAGGAATGTTATATTTTTCTAACAGCGACAGTAACGTCGGGTTATAACACATATCAATGTCTGGTTATATCACATATGTTATTGATATGTAATGTGCAAAATTATAATATTACTTCGCCGAAATCAATCATACGAGAAAGTGTGTGCTTTGCAACAGAATTGGTTTCTTTATTTTCATTTTCATTGATGTTCATTTCACAACCAAATCATCTTGTAAATAATCAGATTCACTTTAAGTTTCGAAACTCAATCATCATTAATTACCGTCCCAATTTCAACACACATCAAGCAAGGACTTCGAGGAAGAAAAAAAAAATTACTCCACACAATCGCGCACACCTCCCATTAGTAGGCGCTTCTCAAGGCATGTGAATCTCTCTTCGACCCACCCCTTCACTCGAATGTGGGGGCTGAAAGGTCATCTTCCCAGAAGTGCAGTGGGAGCGCCGCCAATTAACCCCCGTCCGCCCGAACGTCGCCGTTCCCGCCCCCGCGCAGCGGCCCGACCCACGCACAGGGCGGAGCGGCCTTCGCGCGACCGCGGCGCGCCGGCTAATCCCTCCCTTCCCTCGCGCTCCGCTCGAATGCACAACTCCTCATCCCTTCGCTCGTTAAAATTAATATCTATACGGTATTTGTGTTTGCGTTGGAAGTAACCACGGGCGGAGTGATGTTGTTGCGTTGGTGGGTGTGGACGGAGTGATGTGTCTGGTTGAGGTTTTCGCTTCGTGATAGGTACGTCTGTTTGGAATTTGTATTGATTTACTACAGCCTTTTGTTGGATTAGAATGCACAGCTCTTTGTGAGAAAATATTTCCAGAAGCAGTATGGATAGCTGCCACAACTTTCCTTCATCACACATCACACGATTAGACACTCTTCACGCGATATGCAATTCACACATGTACAGTAGCTAATTACATAATTATCCTTTACACGTAATTTTATATCCATTACAGACGTAAATTCACAACATATCTTACGATGTTTAAGTGTCATCACAATAATAACTAGCAAGTTGAAATTTATTACTTACATTTAATTGCATTAAAGAAGAAACTTCTTGTGTTGCTCATGCATTTGTCACAGCCAATTTTATAATTTTTCTAGCATTATCAAGCATGGTAATTTTACCACACCTATTAAATAATAATAATAATAATAATAATAATAAAAGAAGAAGGAGAATAAGAATAAAACCCATAAAGCACAATAATTTCCTTCATTTTTACTTTATTCTATAACTAACTTGTACTTTGAAAACAAGTATGCGAAAGTATTTACTCAAAACCAAGACCGTTAATTAGAGGTAACTTACAAAGAACACAAGATTTACGCACACAAGTCGTTTTCTTTTTAAAAACAAGTAATTCATGGTCACTTATTATTTCGGAATTATCAAGCATCAATGAACTACAGATGATAACCATTAGTCTGCCATCAAACTTCCATCGTTGCCATATAAACTCCCCTGTCTTAGGACTAATCCTACCTCAAAGAGAAGAGTGTCTAATCATTTAAATTATGCAGAGCCCATGAATGAACGCTAAATGAATGAGCTAAAGAGACTTTTCTAAAATGTGTACAATGTAAATAGCTGTCAAACGAACGACAGATATTCAACATTTGGACACTTCAACAAAAAATTTTTAATAATTTCAGCCCATAACAGGAATGGGTCAATATATTAATTTACAAGTGTCGAAACATTACAAAAAGTTCAGAAACTGTGCAATCTGGGCCCGTAACATTCAGTTTCTTCGAACCACCTTCTATGGTACCTCGAGATATGTTTTTTAAACGAATAACTATAGCATCAGACCTTCAGACAGAATAGCGTTAGATCGAGTGATTTGTAATCGGTGTTCTTCCTGTATGTTGTTTCACAATCACTGTTTTGTCCACCCAGCGTTTGGGGGATGTTTACTCACCGCAATTTTCTAGCTGTCACACCCCAGAAAAGTCACTCATGGGGTCAATGGTCAACTTCTTGTAAACAAAGGACGTCATAAAGTCCATATACGAACGTGGAATCTGTGTTCTAGTATACCAAAGGTAATGTTGTTGGTCTACTAGTGCCACCCACATTCAAGTGCTAGGGATCCTCAAACCTTACAAAGTAAAATTATTTTTGTGAAAATGGTAGTGGAAATTACAATGATTCAAAAGAACCTGTTCTGTCACCCTCTCACATGTACATCGCAAGTCAAAATAAAACATAATTTAAGTGATGTCGGTGACAGGACAGGACAACGGCAAAATTAATTTCCCTTCTAAACATAGTAAGGAAAACAGTTTCCCATTGTCCGTCGGCACAGGAATGCTCATTCAGGAAGAGAATGGTCATAGGGTCGCCAAAAATTCCGATGTTCTTCATCTTCTTAAAAGTCTTAAGATTTGTTATTTTTCAAGAATTGTAACGAGTCTTTCCATCTTCTCCTTGGTCTGCCACATTCTCTTCTTCCATTCGGCCTTTTCTCTCTACCAATCCTCGCGATTCTTCTCCTCCATTCTCTCAATGTGATCGTTCATTCTTTTCTTCAGTCTGCTCAACATTCCGTAATGGGCTTAACTTTGCATACTTCCCTGATGTTTCTATTTCTTTCCTTATCCAGTAGTGTGTCATTTGTAATTTTTCTCAGAACTCTCATTTCAGCGACCTCAAGTTGTTGTAGGGTGCGTTTTGTTTCGTTTCTTGTTTCTCTGCATATGTTAATATTGGACTAATTATTGAATGATATCTTCTAACCTTCAAGTCCTCTTTTAGATGTATATTGAGTAGTTGAGACAGTCAGCGATCCTATTACCATTCATTATTTCCTCTTTGATTTTTTCTCCGTTTGTCCTGAGCTTGTTAATGTTATTTCTAAATATTTCATCTCTAGAACTTTTTCTCTTTTACCAATTTACACCTAATTCGATTCTTAGCAATTGCCATAGCTTTCGTCTTCTGAGTAGATATTTTTAAATTAAAATTCTTACATATTTTACTGAATTCGTACAGCAACTGTTGTAAGTCAACTTAAAAAGGACTACGAATTAAAAAAGGAAAACGACGATCTGAAAAACAAAACGAGTTCTATCTTCTATTTTATGTGATCTCGAAGTACATTAAAACCTACAAAAATTAAGCGCAACCCAAAATTTCCTGACCCCACCCCAATTAACGGCCCTAAGCCGCCATCCTCATTGAGATTTTTCTGGGTTTACTCAATCGCTTAAGGCGTATGCGGATGGTCCCTAGATTGTTCTCCCAGACGTAACGTACAGCTGTCTCCCCTCTTAAAAATGTTACTACTCTAAATGTATGTAAATTCAGTGGTTAGGAGGAAGGCAGGCCTATGGCCTGAGCCTCCCATTAATAAAGACATTATTATTATTAACGGGGCACGAAGTGACGTGTGCTAGCGCCGGGAGCGGCGCGGCGACGCCTGCCCTGTTTTTGCTACGCGCGGTCGCCACGCGCCGACCAAAACAGATTAGCTTCTCCGCTTCCCTAAACGCCAATCAATTCAGAATGGGCTTGTTTGTATTAGCTGGAAGGAAGCGAATGATAACAAGGAAAACCACGGGGTGGGGGGGGGTGGTCCAGTGAGAAATCATTGATTGCGAAAGACGGGCGGCGACGTGCGGCCTGCTTCCGTCGCTGTAGGGCCCGCTGCGTGATTGATTCCCCGAAAAATCGTTAGAAGGAGCGCGCCGGTGATTTCGACAAACACGGGCCACAGCGCTAGGCTGTGTTGATAAATTCTGAGCAATGTCCCGCCCTTGTCTGTACAACAATTTTCCACAGAAATGTCGCAACCTACGTGTTTTAGAATTGAACTCAATAACGCCAATATTGCTCATTTTTTTAAATATTGCTATTGTTGATTTCAATCTATGTACGCAAGTCAAGCACGGTATGATAAAGAGAATTTAATTGAACGTAACTGAATCCAGCAATGCAAATAATTAGTTTCCAATACAACAAATCCATGACAAATGTGATGTTTTTTAACTTTTATTTTCAGTCGCGTAAAATGCATGATATTTTATTAAAAGTATTATTGACGTAATATGATTGAGAAGGAAGAGAGTACAGACAGTGAGAGTGAGAGAGCTTTGTTTTCCTCACAACACTGCCAAGGACATACAATTTACTCCCATAGAATTAACTAGTAATGCCACAGAATGGCACAACACGTTCTCCTACTTTTTAATTTCTCTTTCTCTTGAGTCTGGGCTAGATTTTTGATTTCCCCACCCCGTCTCAGCGGCGCCTATAAGGTGTACATTTAGGCGCAAGCATAAGAGCGTACCGGTTCGACGTCTATATGGTTTGCCAGGGCCTCTCGCTGTACCCAAAGTTCCTTTAAGAACATGTCCTTTAAAGACACTATCCCGCTCTCCCAAAAGAGTGTAGATGTTTCTCGGTCTTATACCTTCACATACTTTCCCATGGCTCAGCTTCATTTCGGTCTGCTGTGGACGAAGGGATTTATCTCGATTGCAAAATATAAATTTAGAAATTTCATTTAAATCTTTATAGTATTAATACTTTAAAGTAGGTTCATAAAATTCATAAATCATATGTCAATTCATCATATCAATAAAGAAAATGCATTGACACTTTTTAAAAGGAATTTTTTAAATTAAACAATTAGAAACACGAACTATTTGTTATTACTCCTTGCTATTTGAAGAATGTCGTTAAGAAGATTATTATGAATGTACAATGAATAGTCTCTATTTTTAATACACTCAGGAATGTCTATTCGTGCATAACAAATAAAAAAAGCATGCATTTCCAAATGTTACATAATTTTCATCAACGTTTCTCTTTTTGGTCGTAAAACGTTTCGAGATCCTTACTTATTTTGATCAGATACATAGTAATTGATACATTACATAGTACATTACATAGTACATTACATAGTAATTACATAGTAATTGATAAATAAGACATTTAAATTACAATTACTAATGTAATATAAAAATATGTGAGCTGGTACGAAAAGCAAAATCAAAGCTCACCATTTTGGAGTGGACATGGCATTTTCTTGTTATTCCACCAGCGTGGTTTACTTCATAAGTTGATCAGGGTTGTATGACAACTCCTTACGATGGTTCTTATCTGCTTTATGGTATAGGGGTTATCAAGCCGGGATACTGATTTAAAATTCGCGAAAATTCGCGAGTTCGCAAACCCGGTCGAAGTCCGGCGATTTTTGAATTGCCAAAATTCGACGGCATGTTAAACAGATTCCAGGAAAGTCACCTCTGCCCGAACCTGACAAAATTAAATCTAGCAATTTAGCACTCATCAAAGTCTTAATTTGAATTACTTAATAACATTGCGGAAATTATATCTTGGCCTGCGCTATCCGGTTTTAAAATCAAATATCAAAACTAGCGCCCCTAGGGAAAGCAATGGCAATCTACCCTAGGTATTACTTGCTCAGTATAAGTCTCACAAGAAGACCCTAGGGGATTTTGAAGACTATCCTACGCACTAATCAGTGTATGACTGTAAAAGAAGGAGGTTATTTCTTCATGGTTTGACAGCGTGCGACTGGCATAGATGATATGGGGCAGGTTCATGAAGTTAAGGAGAAAGGTACGGGAGAAGATAAAGAAGGGGAATGAAAGGAAAGGACACCTAAGGAAACTATTTTATTTTGATTAAAAACTGTCATAAATATTTGCAAAATGATTTTATTCTGCCAAAGAATTCATTGCTTGTTTTGATTTGATTTGATGTTTAGTGTTATATGCATGAATATATTCAAAATAATGCATGAATATATTCTATTTCCATAAATGTATATTTTATTTTGTAAAATTATTATTGTGATTGATAATAATGCTGTGTAATTGATCAAATATATTTTTTGCTCATTTATTAATAGGTAATTTTAATATCCGAAGGCAGCATAGACAGATAAGTTAGTGTTTTGTGATAATGATTTTTTAATAACTTCTATACGGCGTAAAATCACCTCGATAAACTTATTAGGATAATTATTTTCCGTCACATGAACAGCAATGATGTTGGAGTTATGTCATTAAAATATATTGTCTTCACCTGGTTTAATCAACCAAATACAATATGGACGTAAATCGTAATTTAAATGATTTAATGTTATTAATTTAAGAGTATCAGATAACTAGTAAAGACTCTCTGAAAACGTAAGAATACGAATGCAATAAATTGTTTCCGAAAATATGTACAGACATTCCAAATTGAAAAAAATAATACCGACTATTATATGCTAAAAAGAGTATTTTTGTGCAACCTCGGGTATGAATAGAAAGAAAAGTTTGAAAAGATGAATGAAGTGGGCATACACACACACGAGAGAGGACAAGTACGCACACATACTCATAATTTATAGTAGCACTTTTTATTACCCTTACGAGTGATCGAACAATTGAGGTCATTGTCAGGAAACTCTAGAAATACTTCGCCCACAATGATTTTGCATCCTTTCAAATGACCAGTAGTCGATTGCAGGAGAGGATTATCGACCCTGGTTCTGCCTTGCACAGAGAGGTTTGTGAAGACGTTGCACAATCCCATTAGTAGTGCGCCTTCTCCGATTGCACAACCCGATGTTGACCTAACCTGCCCACCACAGCGCCACACTCTCCAATGTACAAGTATATGTACACGTGGGAACCACTTTTTCGATTTGGTCAAAACTATAAGGTGTTCAGAAGGCTACTCATTCCCTTGATGAGCCAGCTACGTAAAAGGGATCGCACAAGTCAGTTTTATGCCTATTTCAACTGTCACTGAATTTTAATAGGAAGCACTAAATAAACCGTCGAAAATTAAGAATGCAACTAAATTCTTTCTCTGTTTCTCTGATATGAAGAGATTTTGATTTGTTAAGGCAGTTTCGGTACCACAGAGTTATTCCCTTTATTTTTTCCCACCTTCCTCTTTTCTCCTTCTTCTTGGAGAGTGATATTTGAACAAATTTAGTATATATGCATCCGTATCATTGCACTATTTCATTTTTCATTTGAGTATGATGATATTGCTCTTAAAAATCTCATTTCTTAAGACTAAATTCAAGAGCTGTGCTTTGAGGATTTCTCCTTGGTTTACAGCAGTAATCCAATTGGGCCATTTATTGTGAAGGCTTACAACAGTCAGATCTTACTTTATCCGTACGTATTCTCACAATTTTAATTAGAGAATTATTTATGAACATAAGTTGAATTAACATGCTTGAATTCATTGATTCAAATTGATATCTTTGACATTTGATCTAGCCAATGCATTATTTGTTCATAGTGACATTATATTATATTATTTTAACCGGATATATTCCTGTCAAACTACTACACGTTTCTTTTATACATTGTCTTTATAATTTTAGTAACGAAATTCAAAGAGAACGTTTCATCTCTAACAAACTAGTGGTGCTGCAGAATGGAACAGACTTTCTCGAATTAATTTGTTTTCTAATCTCTCTGGCCTGGGATAACTTGTCGGTGTTGCCCCTCCCTTATCCCTGCTGCTGCCAACAGGCGCCAAAACGACATATTTTCACGTTTTCTCAACTTTTCAGCCCTCTAATTATAAAATTCAAACAAGTCTATACGAATATTACAGAATAATAAAACATAGTCTCATACGCAAATTTTTACTAAAACATTTGGAACAGCTCTTGAAAAATGTTTGAGTCTTCCTCAAAATGCTCGATTTTGAGCACATTTTCGGCGTGTGTATCATGTACTAGAGTGTATTCAGTATTATCTATACGAAATGTATAAAGAAAAGCTCTGGAACCGTGTTTGAAAAAATCTTGTTTTTAACGTTGCATTTATATTGGCTAAAAATCTTGAAATAATATTTTTATAGAATATTTTGTCAAGTATTTAAAAGTAAATTATGGATGAAAGTGATGATAATGACTTTTAGATCGTTTATGTTTTAACCTTACCCAATTTGATGGGAATATTTAAAATATAATCTAGTGGAGCTAGAACGGCACATACTTCCTCCTATTATTTGTAGTTGTTATGCAATATTATAATACTACTTAAACCCACAAACGAGTTTTAAACTCGCAACAAATGTTTGCTCAATCTGGAAAACCAACCCAGGTACTTTGGTGTAGCGCATATTTACCAGTACCATCTACCAACCTTAAATCAATCGCTCGCAACCTTTCAACTTTTTAGACGCAGTTTGGTCTAAAATGGAACACAAATGTAAGATATATCACACGAAAATATTTTCTACTTTCAGACGGAACGTTTACAGAGAAAAAAACATCAAAATTTGTCTTAACTCGAATAGCATAAAAGTGAACAGCCATTTTTTCTACGTCCGACACCGACATAAAAAGATATTAATTTCATGATAGTTAATTAATATATTAATTCCATGGTAGTGAATAGGAAAATATTTGCCCAAGAAGTGTATTTTTTTCTTTTACAATGTCTCCACCGACTGCATTCAAATAATATCAGGAATGTGATTTTATCCACTTCTCCATTTTTCATTTCCATTGAGTGAAAATGCAATACATTGATACCATTAAACCTAACACTTTGATACGTTGAGCATTATTTATCCAATAAAATTCTGATAGCTCTGCAAGAGTGTGATGATGCATTCTAATCTGTGATAGGTCAGAGGTTCTACTTGTGTGTTACGTGTTTCTTATTGTCTATGACAAGCAGGTATTGCAGGTAAGCAGAATGAGGGGCTAGAATGTGCCACGGTCATGCACGTCTCTGCGTACATGATGTGCATGCGATGAGTAAACACTTACTACTGCGCTCACGGAGTGGATAACATAAATGTCACTATATATCTTAAATTCGTGATTTCTCAGTAAGGTCGATGCAAAATCCTTCTTTCTGACCCTGTATGATTTGCATGCGTATGTGCAAATTTGTTTTTTTTATTATAACCCTGTGCTCTTCATTTCACTCTGGATTTTCTGTATTATTTTTATTTATTTATTGTTGGTAGCATAAAACCCAATACTCCATAATCAATTGATTCTGTCTCGATATAACATGTTGTATTACATTGCATCCGGTTTGACTGCAGTTCAAGATTGGTTCAAAATTATAAATTAATGAATACAATGTTTCCATAACAATAGCATAACACACATAACATATAATTATTTAAGTGTTATTCTTTGAAAACATATTAAACGAAATTACATAATTTACTTAGAATAGTTAATAGTAATTTGTCCACTAATGAGATATGAACTAAGTAATAAAATGAATTTTTGTTACACCTGCAAGTTAGTAACAAATTCTGCACGCGTCCAATTACAATAGTTTAAAAGATATTCTCTCTTTGCACAGGATTTAAGTTTGAGAGCGCTTTATGGGTATTTATTTTATTTTATTTATTTACGTCAAAACAGTTTAAAACTGTGTGTGACGTGATACGGGAAGAAGTTAATTTAAAGTTACATTTATGACCAGAAGCAAACCAAGGAGTCATCTCAGCATTTCCTCTAGGGTCAGGAAAACTTGACGAAAAGCTGATCGAGATAGGGGTCATTGACCCAGACGCTGAAGTGCAATACTTGTTACAATTTCTTTACAATTATACAATCCAAATGATATATACGAGTAATACGTTAATGACATTGTTAATATTAATATTACTTTTCTTCTGGATGATGGGTATAATCTCTAATAGTATAGAAACAGTTGTGCAGCAGAAAATATTTTACTTAGGACTTAAACTTTTGTATCGAATTTAATCGGGGAAAAAGAAAAAAAAAATAAGGGAGGAAAATCACAGTTCTTTTATATCTTTTTATTTAATCATTGTGTAACAATTCTGTTGCAAAGTTGCAAGTTCGAATAATGCAAAACAGAAGAAAATATTAATGAAGGTATTCTTAATGAACAAAACAAAATAAGATGAGAAATTGAAAAATAAAGAGAACACATATATTTACAATAACATGCTTATAATAAACGTTTTGAGAAACGGGAGCGCTCAAGAAATTCACTATTTTCATGTCACGTGCTCTGTGTGTTCTGCGTCGACCGCGATTCACTACAAGCAGCGCGCAAGGGAAGCTGTTCTTGCGAGATGTGGGATGGCGTTTACCAAGTTCTAATTGCACTGTTTTTTTTTAAAAAAATACTTTTCGAATATTAACAATATTTATATTACGGCATTTCATTTTTAGAGAATTTTAGAATGATGGAGAAAAATTTTCCATTTAAAAACAAAGTTGTGTCAATAAAAAAATTATGTACGGTACTGACAAGAAAACGAAATATGTTATTTGCCCATCATCTGAAACAACATGGGGAAACAAGCATCTTGATACCTCAAACCGCTTCCATTATATTTCCTCTGACCAACTTAGGTGGTCCATCCTGTATAACAAAAGGCACTATTTTTTTCAATTTAATTTTTTACCGCAACCGTCAACGAAAAATCACACAATTGTTCTCTGTTTTTGAAATATTCAATGTGCCTTACCGTTTAACGGAGTGGAAGGTGACAATAGTGGAACTAACTCTAGGCTACCTATTATTAAGCTTACGATCATATTCATATTCACATTTTCATTTACATTTCAGCATTTAACTGAAAAGATAGTTACGATGAATGACAGTTCTCAGACTTTGGTCATAATTGCAGGAGATATTTAATTGCTACATCGCCGATGCAACTGAGTGTTGCAAAAAAAACTTGTGTAATGTATTTATATGCATTTCTCTCTGCTGCGCACGTTATGTTAAAAAATATGTTATTTTCTCCTTTGAGCACATTATCAAACATTACCGGATTATCTCACTTTTTACTTAATGGTACTAAATTTGCGACAATCCTTCTAGTTTGGAATCTCAGGTGCTATTTAATTATTTAAACTAGAGCTCTTTTAATGCAATTGATTATTCAACATTGTCATTAATTATGCCATGTACAGTGCTTTAATGACTTGTGAACATTTTCACATCGAACATTTTGTGAACAATTTCAATTCAACTACTTGGGAGCCGAACATTTTAAAAATGTAACTTTTCTGATTAAACAAAGTATGGTGCATAAGCTATATGTGTCGAGTGAACAAGATTGCAATGCTGTCTACATATAAAATTCTCTGGCGTTCTAATAAGAGGAAAATAATAAATGAAATGTTGTAGAACCATTATAAATTTCCTATAGTTGTAACATTGGTGCAAAACAATGAGTAATCATGTAAAATATAACTTTAATAAAGAAAGAAAGAAGCAAATTTCGACAAAATGACATTAGGCTTAACGAATCAATACAAATTTGTCGTTTGAATAGTAATAAAACCAAAGAGAAAACGCTGAGTATGAATAAGAGAAGGAAGGGTTCATGGGAAAAACATAAATTAGTTACGTTACAATGATTTTATGTCTATTGAATCAATTAAATTTTAATATTTACTTAGTAATATAAACATAGATTGAAGCAAGGCGACACTTGAACATTGAGGACGTTAATGGAATTCAAATTAGGCTCAGTGTGACTCCCAAATTCATTATTTAAATAGTAAAAAAGATCTCCTTACAAAAGAAAAAACTCTATAGTCGAAGGTGTTTCATTAATGTTAACAAACAACATGAAAGAGAGTTTCAAAAATACATTTTTCAAATATACAGATTTTACTCAAGAAATCGTCACTTTGTGGAAGCATGAAATTGTGAAATTATTCTAATATTCCCAATATTTGTAAATCGAACGGTTCTTAATAAAATTATTAACTAAATATCTTAATCGTGTTAAATTAAATTGTGTTTGCCATGTATTCAGAGAGCAGAAACACAGATACTGGTCACTCCACCAGAAAATTTTATAAAATTTATAGCTGGACACTGACGTTGATTTCTCCGTCCTCTTCTCTCGCTGGATCAGTTAAAACGAGACAGTAAAAATTTCTCAGCTAATGATCTGAATAATGTATTATTAATAATAATTATTATTATATGAATATAATATTATATATATATATATATATATATATATATATATATATATATATGAAACTCTAAACTGCCTGATGTGTTTAGTTGCATTCCACCATTGTATAATTTAAAAAATATTTAAAATCATTATTTTAATCAAAATGGTGATACCTTTTAGGATGTTATGGAAAACAACATAACGTTCTAATTGCATTACATAACATTTTTAGGTGAAAGTTTGAAGTATCTCCATCTTCGTACAGCTTGCCCATACGGGCTTATTCTAACAATAATAAAAATAACAATAATAATAATAATAATAATAATAATAGTAATAATAATAATAATAATAATAGTTGATAGTTGTTATAACAGTTATGAACTTTTCATTAGATATTTGAAGACTGAGAAAAGAATAAAATATCACTCTTCTTAATTTCACGGCCGAAACAAAGGATTAATTTAATTTGAACATAATAACATAGTCATAAATTGAGCATCTACTTATATGGGTGTATTGGAACGAAAAGCCGAGGTCAAGCAAATTTCACGGTGTAAGTCGGTTGAGTTTACGTAATATAGTAGAATAAGAAAAAAATAATAACATATCTTCCGAGTACTTCATTAGAGGTTATGAAAATTCCTTAGACTACCCACAGTACCAATAATTAATGCTCATTTTCCTTCAGCTTTTAACAATTCATAACTTTAACGATCAGATAAATACCGTCTTCCTGGATTGCAAATAGCTTTACATTGTTCCCGCATGTCGTATTCCAACGCACTCAGAAAATGTTACAGCCATCTCTCCTGAATATCAGATCTTCTGGCATATAATCTGAACGCTTTGTTCAATCTTTTCATTTTCGAAACTATCTCATTCCTAACTCTCGGGGTCTCCCGTATCGAAGCAACATGAAATTGTCCCGATCCAACGTATCCCATTCACATGCCCTTTAAGGTCGGGAGAAGAATGGAAAGAAAGAGAAAAAAAGAGACTTAACAACGTTCAACACAAGGGTGAAAATGCCACCCGGTCTGGAACTCAATTACAACTGCCGTCAGTGATAATTGCCGGTTGCTGTTTCATGAATTCGTAAACAGATTTGCGAGACAGAGGAGCGGCCAGAGAAGTCAAGGCCGCGTGCGCCTGCGGTGCCGGAGTCGACGCGCTCTCCCCCGCCGATTGCCCGATCGACGTAATTTCGAGTAACGCGATGCGCTGTACCCGTGCGCCGACACGGCAGAGCGGGAACGAAACGGAAGGGGGGGGCGCCAGTTAGCAACAGACGGTGGCCAAGCGCAAGAGGAGAAAGAAAAGAGAGCGGGGGCGGATAATCCGATGAATTCCCAGCAGAATGGGAAAGCAAGACAGAAACCCAAGAGAGTGGAAGAACAACTCGGGGTATAATAACAATTACTAGGCAGGAAAAAAAGAGAAAATACAGCAAAAGAAACATGCTAACTGATGACAAAATAATTGTTAGAGGCCATTCGATGGTACAAAGCTTCGTAGAGCATTCGAAAAAAAAATCGGTTTGCGTGTATTTATTAATCATGGTTGGAACTGCATTTATAAGTAACATTTGACTGTGCAACCACAATGTTAAGAAACCTGACAAATGGGATCAATGATGAGCGACAGAACAGTAATGTCAGCCGCAGAACGGTACTAAAAACAACTAATAAATAATTGGTACTCATAAATAATTAGCCCAGAAATAGCAAATTTAACAAACTTAATTTACCTAAAGGAAATGTGTAGATTAGGTGGCGTACAGAAAGAGACATACAAAAGAATGTGAGATGAGTATGGAAAGCCGAAATGGGAGCGACACAATGCTATGGTCGGAAGCAGGGCCGGGCAAAGGTAATGTGCAAACTTGTGCCCTTGTGCAAACTTTTGTTGGCCGCGCCCATCTTCTAATGGTTTCAATTGTGTTATATAGATTTGATGCATTGTATTCAGACTTTTCTCCATGAAGTCCAGCGGTGACTTCACAGTTGCTGCGTGAGTAATAGAAGTAACCGATATTATATTATAATAAATTGATGAAATCTACTAAAATTGAATGACTTACTGAATCAGTATATTTATTTTTTCGGTCCGTAATTTAAAATTAAAATAGTTCTTATATTGGTGAATAATACAGCAAACCTTTTTTCTTAAAATTAAGAAATGGAAAAACAATGCAGATATTACGAAGAACGCATAAATGTTTGCCGCCCTCGTGCGGTGCACCGCTTGCAGTAGCTCTGGTGGAAAGCGGACGTGGCGATCTGGCGAACAGGTGGGCCGTGGAGAAGTGACGCGGCGGGTGGCGGCGGGCGTCTGTGAAGCGCGCGCGGCGCGTCGTCCGGGGAGGATCACGGCGCGACCGCCGCGCAGCGCCGCGCCGCGCCGCGCCGCGCCGGGCGCGCAGATAAATCTCCTTAATCCGGATTTGCCGGGTCGCAGCCGGGCAGCGGCCCCTCCGACGCCGCGGGGGCCGCCCGAGGAGCCAGCCCGGGGTTAGCTCGACGCGGTGGGGGTGGGGACGGAGGCGTTTGTTTTAAAACGCGGCGAAGCGGACTTGACTTGCCGACGGGCGACTGGCGGCAGATGGCGCCTGTTTCGCATTTCTGGGCGCTCAGCTGACGATAGAAAGAAAAATGTATGTGATGATTTATAGCGAATGGCACTAGACCATGTAATACAATACCACTAATACACTTTATATGTAATACCACTTTATATGTAATACAATATAATACAATACATACCATCGGGTCACGATCTGTTTGTTTCCTTATGCTGCGTTGTCGTCGGGCGTGGAACGGAAACTTTAATAAATTAATCAAGCCCCAACTTAATCATTTAATTCAATTTAATACTGAAAAAATTACGTAATTAATTACGAAGAAAGTTTCTACTTTCAGTGTCATTAGAGCTATTAGATCAGTATCCTGACTATATGTTACTATGCACCGATTTTCCTGTGACTCACCACTATGATATTTTGCAAATTATGTTCATGTAATCAAAAGTACGAGTGTATCATTCCTTATCATAAATAATTTAAAATCACACTTGAAATCATGTAACTAGGTTGTGAACAGGAGCGTAGCTAGGCTGGTGCAACCGGTGCGCCTAACCAGGCCCCCTATAGTCAAGGGCTCCGAACGAGAATTTCCATCGTCTCGCAACTGTCGGGATTCCTTTTCAAGGTTTTTAAAGAAACTTGTATTTAAGTAAAAGATTCTGCAACAAATTATATGTCAATCGAATATTTAATTAAGATTATTCCTTAACATTTCCTGTAGTTGCATGTTTTTTAGAAACCCAACAAAGGACCTTCTGGTGGGGCAATGGTTGAATGAGCGAAGCTGTTAGTTCGCGAATAGCTTCATCGATGTGATTATACACCCAAGAATATGTTGCAAAGAAACGATCACAAGAATGAAGCTAAGATATTTACGGAATTAGATAAAGATATGAAGCCTTTAATAATATAATCATATGAAGCCTTTGGAGGCATCACAGGAAAATTATCGCGGTCAAATTATATATACTCTTCCAACTTCTTGGAGAAAATTGTTTACATATTTTTCAATTGTTTTTATTTTACTTTAAATTATGCAATAATCTCTCAATATTTTCGAAAAAATTTACACATCTTTAGTTAAATATCTCACTTTGAAAAACATATCTGTCACATAAAATCTATCCTTTCAATAATGTAGTAGTATTAGTGAACAAAAAAATTTTTAACGTTTCCAATTTTGAAAAATTCAGAAGTTTGAAAAAAAAGTATTTGTATCATCTTTATAAGCGTTCTATTCTCGCTATGCGCTCTCGCTAATCTGGTAAAAATGCCAAAAATTGTGTAATTTTTCAGAACATTTTGTACATGTGCTTGAGGCGTCATGTGAAGTAGCCTTAAAAATTAAATTATGTGTTCAGAATTTGCAGGATCTTGTGTGTCGTCATGTAGAGATAAAATATAATAAATAACAACAGTAAATAATATATAATAAATTATGCCCTAAGTTCAAACACTGACCGACTGATGGGTCGAAGGATAGGCAGACAGACGTTTAAAATCACACATTTCCGGTATCATCCAAATGTGTATTTCTGTCAAAATCTGAAAGACAATTTTTCGGTCTTATACACATTTTGCTGTAATACGTACGCACACAAGAAAATAGAAATACGTTACATGTTTAAATCAATATTGGAGTGAGGGTATCCGGAAAAGTCCCTTCCTCATGCAATATGAGTAAAACATCTCGTTTTGTGCATTTCGGCATTGGAGATATAACTCAAAGCCTTGGGGCTCGAGAACAGGTTTTTAAACCGCCCACGAAGCACATTTGGCGCCACGCTGTCGCGGGAATAAAAACCCGCTGCGATGGAATACGCTTTCTCTTAGGCAAATGCACGCGCGAGCAACTCATTTTATTTATTCGTTCCGCCGTCTTAAGAAACTCAACACACACCTCTACACCACTTCCGGTTGCGCTGCGGTAACGGTTAAAACTAGCCCCTATTGTCCTGGCCGCCGACCATGTGTTGCGGGTTTGGATTTGCGTGTAGACGATTTTTTAAAAATAAATATTAATAATCATTAAATTACAGTTCAATACGTCTCTACGAAAACAACATTCTTATCATATCTCATTCGTGAAGATTGGATGGGAGTGTGAGCCTCAAGTACAGAAATATGCAAGTTATTTGGAATATTTTGTTGTTGTAAGTCTGTACTCGCATCAGCCTATAAATACTGTTTCAGTTTTTACATCAAACCATTGCGTGATTAAGAGAAAATGTGCACTCCAATAAATTCCTCTATTCCTTCTTGGCATAGATCCTTTTGTTTCAAGATTCATCCATCGTACATCATGGTCTATCATAGTTGTCAGGGAATTTAATGTTAGTTGAAAAGTACGAAAGTTTCTAACAGTGTATCGTGAAGGTGATACTTTTTTCATATCTACGAGTATTTCGCCTTTGATCCCACCGGCCTGCGTCAATTTTTATGTCTGTAATATTTTGTTGTATCTTTATGCGTTCTTTACGCTGTTTTCGAATCTGCAATCGGAAAATAAATTACCTTCTAATAATTAAATAAATAAAATGTGTTGTCCGATATAAATTATATGTTTAAGTTAAAGGTCTTTTCAATAGCGTAGTTTTCAATAGTTCTGCAGAACTTAGTTTTCCGCTCAGACGCTGCATGATAGCTTAAATATATTTGATAGCGAACAACAATTTTATTTATTTACGTATTAAAAGGTATCTATCTCACCAGCGATCTTATTAACGATGTCTGCAATCGGTATTTCCGCATCAGCTCCAGTTTTTCTCTACAAGCTAATATATGTTATTGGCAATTGTTTTCTTTATTAGATGTTAATTAGATGTTAGAAATATTTTTAGAGAGATTATTATAATTACTTTAGTATAGAACATGCTAAAGATAACTAAATTTCATCAATTAACATGAACAGAAAATGTAAAAATGACCCAAATATGTTTTGCTACATATGTGGTAAAGTGACGTTTCCAGGGTAAAGTTATATAACATTACGAGTACCTATATCACTTGCTAAGGCCAGCTATTATGCTTTTTTGTAGAAGACCAGGACAAGATGTTTGCTGCCCAGCTAGGGTGTCTAAAATGTGTTAAGTAAGCTTAGACGATGGAACAAGGAAATCATAAAGGCAATTATCCTTTGGTGTACCTATAGTGTGGAGGGAAATAAATGATCATTTAACACATTTCTAATTTTTTATCAAAATTTTCTATTAAGAAAGTTTGCTTTCGTGTGTTCAATTAACTTAATCATCTTGCATTCATATAATCTGCTGTTGTTGTAACAGGTTTATAAATATATTATTCCTCTATAAACAGATAATGCCCTAATGATAGAAATTGAATGCGTAGCAGTTAAAGGATCCATAGCAGAAAAACTAGATGTAATTGAGGAAAACTAATATTATATTTGAGTTCAGCGAGGTCATAAAAGCCATTGCAAAAATTTACACTCAAAAACTTTTTTTTAAACACAGGCCAGTGTTAATGTTGCAATACTTCTTGAGTTTAATTAGTCCTGTTATCGTTCTTTATTACAGTTTTTATTATAAGTGAGCGAATGTTCTTTCAAATTTAGGTTAGGAACTGATCGTTTTTGTACATGTGAGAAATGAGCATGTGCATGTGAGTGTGTGCATATGGAAATGTCAAAATGCTTTGTATCTGACTTCAAATCTGGCTATAAAACATGCCAGTTAAGACTTTTCATTCATTTATCAAAAGTCGGGGAAACATTTCTGAAGAAGGGCAAAGATATATTGGTAAAAATGTAGAGAAGTTAATGAATATTTGTCTATTTGTGATACACATTTGTACAATTATTTTATCAAATGCAATCTACCCACTAGGGATTGGCGAAAAGGATGTGGAAATTGCGAGAAAGAAGTAAAAGTTGGAATCGTAATCATTGTAACAAGCTTCTTTATAGTTTTCTTCGTATCCGAGAACGAACATTTTGTATAGACAATTGTGTTCAAGAAGAAAATTGAGAAAATTATGATAAAATAAAACGTTTTGAATTTTTGTAGTAATGAACCAATATAATATTAGTATCAATCGAAATCAAATTCAATGGAACTATTTATTAAAACCCAAACATTCGTAATAATAAAAAAATTACGCTTTGGTACGTTTTTACGTACTTTTGAGCCATTGTGATTCGTATTTTGATACCTTCATGGAACTTTATGCACCATGAGGATGTGGAAAAATAAGTTCCCCGAATCAATGTTTTTATAACCATATTCCTCAATTCTGTCTAACATAAAGTAAATTTGTGTAAAAAAGTGTTTTGAGAATCCCATTATTTTATGAGTTATTACATTATACGTGCACAAACAATGACATTTTGCTGATCAATATTGCACGAGAATGTCATACAATTCTCCGTGAATAAATTGAGCGACAATGTGTTTTGCACTCTAAACAATAAACAGAAAGAAAACCGTTAATACGGGGAAAGGGAAGTGTTGCTTTTCATGTATAATCTTACTGTTACTGAGATATGTTAATAAAATAAACAACGGACGACAACGTCATGTATGTAAAATGACGCAACAGCTACCAGTCCAATTAATAGCGTTGTATCTTAATAGTGTATAACGGCCTTTCGAGTTAGGTTCATAAAACGAATCGTATATATTCTTGCCAGCAATTACAAATGTAATTAATGTATTTTCATTACCTTCACATCAGAAGCATCCGTGTGCAGAAAGAATGGTCTTTAGTCAACACACTAAAGACATATCCAGTAGTAAAGTTATAGGCTTCTTTGGAAACAAACGCATTCGTACTCTAAGAAGAAGACATAATTCTTTAAGCATCTACCAGCAGCCAAGTATCAGAATCGCTTTGCTTTCCTACACCCACTCATACCACTACCATTGACTTGTTGCCCTCGCTACAGCTTGAAACTACCTCGCACCTGGGCGGATCTGACAGTTAATTAATTTCTTCCCTCAAGGTCGAAATTCTCAGAAACACGCACTTATACACACCGGCTTGAAGATTACACTTTGCTTTATTTTTCCTTTCACACTTTTCAATTTCCTTATTTTACACCCCGATGCAAATGTGTTTTGGCTAATCTATTCGAAATGGTTGAACAAAGAAGATTTCACTTGTTTCACGAAAATTACATATTTTCATATTTCTTTTTCATCTGACAACATATCTGACAACTATTACATGATATTCAATACCTACTGATCCATTTAAATCAATAGATTTAGGAAGATTTAGGAATCCCTCTTCTCATGGCTGTTGGAAGCAAGTAATAGAAGACACAGTAACAAGGAATAATTAAAATACATTTATTTGTTCGAAGTTATTTAATAATAGCAATATCTTTTTAACTTGTGTATCTACACAGACGCAACGCGTCTCCAAGCCGCATGGGGGGCGTTGAGCGCTTCGTACTATTTGGAGTAGTCCTCCGTTTATTTCTGCGCGGGAGTAATCCTCCGATAATAGTTAATTTTGTCCGTCACGTTTCGGTTAGTTGGATAGGGCTTAGGACACTTCACAGGGATTGGACTAGCACTTGTCAGGCAGCCAAACTGGTTTCGCCGGAACAAACTTCACATGAGATTGCCCAGGAGTCGAAAGGAATCGATCCCGGGCCTCATTAGTGAAAGGTGAGCGACTTCGCTTGGAGCCATCGAGCTAGCCATAATAATATTTAAAACAAAATATTGAACATACTGTCGTGCACAAGCATAGTATTACATCTAAAAAGTTGTCATTTTTAATAGAACCGGTGTTACTTTGAGGGAACCAGATGAATTCGCTGCTAAATGCGAAGTGTTTTAGTCTATAAATCAACATTCTTGTGAATTATCTTAAAATACGTTATCCTTACTATATTAATGTCTTAACATATCTTAAACTGACGACTGATGAGATGGGACATTTCTTGGGACATGTACCCTGAACAATAAGGAAGCGTAATATTCTACCCAAAACGTTTCAAAGCAGCCACCAGGCACTGACTTTTGTGGATCTATCATTTATTGCGGTCCATGGCCAGAAAAGGTACATATTTGTATGCTATTGGGCCGACAAGTTGGTAAACACGCGTGTCTAGACGTCGCGTCACTGGTGTCAAATAGAGACCGGTAATAGTACATTCCAAGCAATTGCATCTGAACGACCAGTTCTTGCAGATTAGGCGGTAGGAGCTGAGCCCTGATCGCATACTCTATAGCACCCCAAACATTCGTGGTGATGGGGTTGCCATTACAGGAAGCAATGCACTCAGATCCGCCCAGGTTCGCGGTAGTTTCAAGCTACAGTGCGAGCAACAAGTCAATGGTAGTGGTGTGAGTGGGTGTAGGGAAGCAAGGTGTGTGGATGATTCTGGCGCTTCAAGAATTGACTTCTTATAGTACAAATGCATATGTTTCCAAAGAAAACTAAGATGCTGGATAAGTCTTTAATGTGTTCATTAAATGCCATTCTTCCTACATATGGATACTTGTAATAGGTCGGCAAGGGGAAAAAAAGAAAACCTACGTCCAATTTTATAGTTGTAAGACGAAGCCGAAAAAAGTTCGAACTATTTCCTTTTTAGAAAATTAAAATAATTCAACAAAAATCAGTCGTGCGGTATTTTTATAGGCGTAGAGTACTTTTCTCCATTTGAGAAAAAAAAAATGTTGAGCTGTTGTTAAGACAAATTTGAATATATATAACGGTTTCATTTAAAGTATCTCCAAAAATCAAATTGTCCGTTTCAAATTCAAGAGTTCGCTACATCAGTAAGATTTAGGGGAATGTCAATTCTGATGAAAATCTCTAATTGGCTAGTATTGTTCAAGGACGGACAGAGAGGCGTTTTGCCGTACATAAAATTTTAAGTACAAAACGTGGTTTCCTGCCGAATAATCTTTTTTCGTGTCAGCATTACATAACATTCTCTAAACAACATAGTTAATAAGCAAGAAAGTGATAAGTTAGAGTTCAGGGTCCAATCTGTCCCACCTAACACTATCACCGCTATGTAAAACTGCTGAGAAACCATAGAAAAAATCTTATTCTGTAATTACACTCAACATTGGGGTACGGTTCCGAATTTTCGAGACGGCCAGAAAATCTGTCTTCACCACCACTGGCAAGGCAACTAAAATCAGGTCAAGCAATATCAGAGAAGAAACATATTTGTTCCACAATCAATGTCACGTAGGTCATATTATATTAGTAATGAGTCGGTTAAATGAACGACCAACATTCAGAATTGCGACTTAAAATAACTTTTGCAACTACTGAATTTTTCGAACGTATCGCAGAGTATATTGATTTAAGAAAAGTTAAAAGTAATTTACGAATGTATTGGTCGAATAATGTTTTTATGTTCTTGTACTGACGAATTGTTAAATCACATCTTGTACAAACTCTCTTCTGAATAGATGACATATTACAGGAATGTGTTACTACTAAGAGTTACTAAGAGATAACTTTCTAACATTTCCTTTCCAGAAACATTTTCAATGTAATTACACTTTCTTCTCATTTTGAAACATGAAAATATGTCTACATTAAACCCCAAACTTGTTTTGTTTCCCAGAACGACGTTTGCTATCAAGAGTAGCTGCCTGGACACCAGGAAGTGCGTCTGCAGATTGAGTAAGTGCTGGTGGGCGTGCCGCCCATGACGTGTTGGCAAAACATTGTTCGCGAGTAAACGGCCTCCAAACGGAACGGCCACGCGCTGCATTTGTCACGTCTTCGCTTGGCGTGAGATGCGTATTACAGCATCCACCCGCATCATCCGTCTTGGCGAGTGTAGCCTTGAGGGGGCCGGCTCCCGTGCGCAGAAATAGACTGCGATTGCTGCGCTCTTGGTCCTCGGGAGCCACGTGAGCGCAGTCGCAGCCGCCGCTGCGTAGAAAAGGCGATCTCGAGGTTGGGGAAGTCGTGGTGACGGGCTTAGAAATGCTCCCGCTAATGGTCCCTCTTTTCCGAAACAGCTAGTCGTGTGTCATGTTGCTTGCGTTTTACACTGGGTGGATTTTACCCACTGTGTTTCTGGAGGAATTAACTATTGCTTTCTCGTCCATATTGCACTAGCAATTTTTAGAAGTTATAGGCGTTCTACACTCCAGATTTCAAATGTAATCAAATGTAATGTAAACTTACATTAAGTAGGAATTAAACAATTTCCCCTCTCTATTTCTAGCTTTCAATTTACGTCTCGTCACTATTACTTCTATCGATTTAATCTACGTCGTGTGTCTCAAATTTATTTATCAAAACAAACAAGCCGCGAAGCTTGTTTTCAAAAATTAGAAAAACCGTCCAGAAAACATGCATAATTTTTTATTTGTGTAATTTGCCCGGAAAATAGAACATATATTGAATAAAAACATACAATTCAAGTAAATGAAGTATATGCCAAGAAAAAATTTAAAGAACAAAAGTATTCATCTCAAACCAAATATGCGTTTCCACAATCTTTTAAAATATCGAATGACTTCATGTTACTCTTTCCCTTCTACCTTCCTTAACAATGATCTCACCATTTTTGTTATCACCTTTTAAACATTTCTATATTCCGAAATCAAAAAAAAACAGCAATATTCCAAAAGCAATTTTTTAATATGCGTTTTCTAATATAATTCATTTTTTCATATTTTTTACAGTCACATTCACTCTATAAGCTTCTACCTTCTAATTATAAAAGTTTCCATTCTTTATGAGAAGAAATAAAAAAGTGGTCAGAAAATAATTAATGTTATACACGGTCGTTTAGAAAGTAAACTCACAGAAATCAAGCATGCATCAATCATGCAGTGTCATCATGCTACTCATGGAAAATCATGATAGAAGGTCAGTCATATTCTATATTAATGTGCTAACGTTTTTTACCTTAAATAATTATTCCATGTACACACAACTCGAGTAATTTTTAATCAAACATTTTTATAATATTTTAGATTTGAACAATAAATGCATATCTACTTTCGATTTGTGACTCAATGTCATTTTCATTGTTGAGTATCTACACGCAGACTAGGCGGAAAACACTTAAGAGTAGGATAGGCAATAGTGTTTGACAGCACCTGCAACTCTGCGTTAATGTGGTAAGCGTACTGTTGATCGATCAGGAATTTCGTGGGATGTACGAAACTCTATAAAAAGCTTAGGGAGAGATCCGCACTGTGTGGCGGATTATTTAACAGTCCAACGGTTTTGCTGCAAAATATCTAGTTTTCTGAGTGATTTGAGTTGTGTGTAGCCGACCCTATGACCATACACCCAACAATCCGGATATCGCCCCTCTGATATTTCAATCTTAAAGTGTGAGCTTTCTAGTTATCAAAATTTCATATTTTTTCTTCCAATTAATGGTAGTGGGGCTTGATAAACTATCAATTGCTCTTATAAACAGTTTTAAAAGTATAAACACTAAATTTTAATAATAAATTCCAATCAATGGAATGAAAGCGTTTCTGCCGTCATTTGTTCAAAACATCATTCTTAAAGACCAACTTACATTGGTCTTTGTTATTCTGTTGTGCGAGTATCAATTCACCTGCCGAAAGTATTCGACGTATCGTTGTCTGGCGAGTGAATGTGAGATTATTCCTTAGCGAAGCGAAGCTAGCGAGTTCTTTTAAATTGGAAGTGTGTTTTTATTTTCAAAGATTAGTGAGTGTATATAAACGCAATATTCAGCAATTACTTGACACGCGACACATGAATCCCTTTACAAAACGTTTTCAGTTGTTATGAAGTGCTACAGCACATGTCGTACAGTCCATAGTAACATGGAGTATAGACCTTAGCAAATCCTTGTATAACACATTTCAATTTCTACATTCTCAGAAATATTTTTAAGTCAGTAAGTAGTGATTGAATCGTGCCCGAATTTGTAAATGTCCCTCGTTTGATTAGTCTTTGAGAATAAATACTGAACATTATGAAACAATATTTTCGGGCTTTCCGATTTTCCATGAAACACCTCAATGAATAACATTTTTCTTTTGAAACTTTTCTACAGAGGTTTTTGTGCGATGTAATTGAAAGAGTTCAGCTAGTCAACATAATGTTTCTTCACCCAGTAGGTAACGAATTATTTCCAATGGTCCTCGCACTACGCAAAGTTCGTTAAAAATGTTAATATCTCTTTAAAGGATACTCATGTTTCACCACATTCACATCCATTTTTAGTTTGGAAGGCCAAAGCAGAGAGCAGGATGCGTTTTATAAACAAGAAAAGGTTTCAAGATAAGGAATATTCATAACCGTACAGTCGGCGAGGTTAAAATAATGAATCCCAACAAATGAATAGTCACAGAAATGTGGCTATGTGCTAATGTAGCAGCATGTAATTATGAAAGATATCTGAATCTAACGCCCATTAATCGACCATTCTCCGACTGAAAGATGAGCGAAAAATGTTCCTTTATCCACGTGCCCTGCGCAACCTCTCTCCGCGCCGCGCAGCGTCCGCGCGGAGAGCTCCGGGAGCGCAGCGGGCGTCCGGGAGGAGGGCTCAGCGCCCCAACCTGCGTCCCCATCTCGTAAACCTCTCCAACCACACAACCTCCTCTCGCCCCTCCCCCTCGCCCGCGCAAAGTGCGCGTTAAGTGATCGAGGCGAGAATCGATACTTTATGCGAGGTTACGGCCGCGACGCAGCAGGTGTGCACGGTGGCGTTCGCACGAGGAGCCCCGGGGCTCCGCAGACGCCCCCCCCCTCTTCCAGGCTCTTCCCCCCCACACCCTCCGTCCGCTTCCATCCTCGCGTCCCCGTCCCCGATCCATCGTCCCCGTCCACGTCCACGTCCAGTCCACGTCCACGTCCAAGTTCCACGTGCCCGTCCACTCCACGTCACGTCCACGTCCACGTCCGTCTCGTCCCGTCCCGTCCCCGCCCTGCCCGCCCCGTCCGCGCGCCCCGTCCCGCGCCGCTGCCCTCGCCCC
This sequence comes from Gryllus bimaculatus, assembly GCA_017312745.1. Lineage (NCBI taxonomy): Eukaryota > Metazoa > Arthropoda > Insecta > Orthoptera > Gryllidae > Gryllus > Gryllus bimaculatus. The sequence continues at coordinate 2,688,208 of BOPP01000160.1, read as the reverse complement.
GTCTCCGCGCCGTCCCTCCCGCCCGTCGTCCCGCCCCGTCCGTCCCCGCCCCGTCCCGTCCCAGCCCCGTCCGTCCCCGCCCGTCCGCCCGTCCCCCCGTCCGCCCCGTCCCCGCTCCGTCCACCGCGCCTCCCGCCGTCCGCCCCGTCCGCCGCTCCCGCCGTCCCCGACCCCTTCGCCCCGTCCCCCCGTCCCGCCCGTCCGCGCCGTCCCGCCCTCCCCCCCCGTCACCGCCCGTCCCGTCCCCGCCCGTCCCGCCCCGCTCCCCCGCCCCGCCCCGTCCCGGCCCCGTCCCGCCCCGTCCCGCCCCGTCCCCGCCAACCGTCCCCGCCCCGTCCCCGTCCAAGCGACGACGCGACGCGGCGCGCCCGGGTTTATGGTCCCGGAGCCTTGGAGCGTTGCGATCCGGCTGCCATAACCGTAAAATCTCTACATTTCGAACTTAAGTGATCGTTTGCTTCTGGAACTTATTTTTACAAGGTACGCCAAAAAATATCAATTTAGAGATACACCGAGACACGAAATTAAAAAATAAGTTTTTCGCACATCCAAGTTCATGTGAAACTCGAGTGTTAATACTTAACTGACTTGCCAATCTGCTCTTCCCAGGAAATGTCTTTCTCAAAATGGCGCACTCGCATCCTTCAGGGATAGATTAAATTTTCCTACAGTACCTGGGTAAAAGAAACTACGCGTCGTATATCGCAACCATCTCCTGTGATTCACATTTTCCCATTTACACCACTTACGTGAACTGGAACTATTCATTTCTGTTCAGTGATCCCTTTAGCATACAGAGAAAATATCATTAACGTGTATCTTTAATTACTTGTTTGTGAACTTAAATTTGCACATACATACACATAAATACACACAATAACCCATTGCACAAAATAAAACCTGAAACTGTTTGCGTGAAAGAGTTTTGCATTGGCACACGGCAATTTGTTCTTACTTGTGGAGCCAGTTGTGTCCAGGTAGGGCGCCGGGGTCATGTAAGTTGTGCTGTCTTGTTTGGCTTCAATCTTACGTCACAACGAAACTTTTCCACTGAAATCCCTCATCTCTGTCCACGGCTAATATGTTATTCAAATTACATATAGCCGTATCAAACAAAGATTAAACATTAATGCGATGGTATGAAGTTTTAATTTCTACGTCGGCAATACAAAAGATGTAAATAGGTGGGTGGCATTCCAAAACTTTTCCACCACTTACTGTTATGAAAGAGATTGAATATTGTAATAATTTGAGGAAAGGTATAAATGTAGGTACTGATAATTTAAAGATTATATAAACGCTGTTATATAATAAAGTGTACATGGACGTTGCATATCACGGTCAAGTGGCACACAGTGCAGGTATGTTTGGTGTCACTCCAGCCTCCAGCCAGACTGACCCAACTGACCTTGCTACCACAGAAGGAAAACTGAATAATTATACAATCTTGGGCACATTTAATATAGAGTCCGATTTAAATGTAATGTCTGTTCAAGAGGACGAGATGAAAGGAGAGGGGTATACTCTCTTCCAATCGGGAGCTTCAGTACCAAAAAATTACGTCGTGACCAAGCTGTCAACTAGATGAGTGGTCCCCTCTCCTTGCACATCGTAACCTTCAAACGACACTACATTTGAATCGGACTATAAAACGTAATAGTTAATTCCTCCACGTCTGATCTCACACGTCGTATAGTCCATGGAATGTAGGTACTTGTGTGGAACTGCGAATATGGCACCAAAAAGAAAACGCCTTGGGCTTAGCAACGCCAAACGAAATTTTTTTTAATACAATTAAACAGAATTTCTTTCCACAGCAACGAAATTCAGCTTCAAAATCCTTCACCCTCACTCTTATAAACAAATTTCGTAAAATTAACTAATCCTGAAAAATATTCAAATAGATTTTAGTTATCTTATAAATTAACACGATGATTTCTTTTCTTTCCTGTAATTTTTATATTGTATGTACAGTATTTTTATCAGACAACCCGTACTGATTTTTACCTTTTCGTAACTTACTTTCTTCTACGGTTGCCTAACAGTTCATTAAAAATGTTTTCAGAAAATGATAACAGCAAAACCTCTCTTTTCGGGGAAAACTGCGAAAACCTTTTAGAAAAAACTTTATTAGAGCGTTTCTAAAAATGTTGCATTCCGAAACCTCTTTACCACAAGATCCTTTTGAGGGAATACGAGAAATATTGTGAGATAAATATATAACTTGGCTAAAGAGTGCGTGCTATTAGTGTCAGTACTCTTTATGAATAATAAAACCAGTGAAATGAAATATTTAATCCCTTCTGGTTATCTACAGTTGAACTCAAGTAAAACTAATTTCAGTTTCATTAAATGCTAGAACATAATCTTTAAGATAGAAAATAAACAAACTAAAGTGAATATTTATGACGAATATGTACCATGTTGCGTTACGAAACATAACATCTTATCACAATACTCAATTAGTTATTGAACGCGACCTAATGCGGCGGTGTTTCTTAATTCTTTTCTCTCGTAATCTGACACTAGGTCTTACGACAATTATTTTGTAAATACATGTTATAGATCAATTTCTATTTATGAAAGAATACCCCCACAATATTCTTTACGGTTGAGTAATATCTTAAGGGTATTAAAGAGAAATATAATATTATTTTTGACCAGCTTTAGAATATTGATGTAAAGGTAATGTGTTGTTGGCATTCACATAGTAATGGAAGTTGACATCGGCTTGACCAATATTTTATTTGCTTTGGTATTCTGTTTTTAATATCTGCGAGTTTTACACGACTCGAATGTGCAAAAATCCCGATTCAAATCTATCAGAACGTTTCCGAAACCATAACCAGAAACGGAACTTAATGTTTAATAAGTAAAACAAATTTGACTTTGACATTTTGCAATACTTAAGAATTACTGAATACATTACTGTAAGAAAAGACAATAGCCTAAAATATTGCGTGTGTTTTATTACAAATGTCGATTGCCTTTTCTTTAGATAACTATTGAAATAATTGCTCGTCATTCATAAATCAAAGAAGGAATAAGAAAGTTCAATATAAAAACTTAATAACATAACTTCGCGCACAAAAAGACCACCTACTAAGTAAAACTTCAGTTTCGTTTGCCTCTCACTGTACCGAGTACGCACAAGGTCAGTTTAGAATACTAATAACTTGCGTTTTTGTTCCTTATATCATATGCCAAGGAGTTGAAACAAAGTTTGCGTCACTCCACCACTGATTCCATCGTGTGTGATATTAATTTATGGAACGTTGTCCCGAAAGGGATACGCATTCAACCGAGCAACCAATTCCATTTACGACTGCCGCTCGTCACTGAACCTGTTAAATTTTGAGCTGTGTGATATATGATTATACTTCTTTTATTACATCAGTATAAGCTCTTAGAAACCACGAAGCGACCTTGAGGCTTGAAGATTTTAAACAGTACGGGAAAGAACAATATTAATAGCGATATCGAAACTAATACGACTAGTATCGTTACTATCAATATCGATAGCAACGAGCGTGAACAAATTAAGTAAAAGAATGAAGAAAGAACCATTCAAATGGGCATCGAGAACTCTACGAAAGAAAATATCAAAAGTAGCTAATCTTATAAAACAATTTTAAAATTGTCTTAGAAGGCGTATCTTAACATCAAAATTTAAAAAGAAAAATTTGTATGGTCTAAATAATGAAGAGTATCTTCTGAAGAAATTAAGTTTAAAATATCAGTTATTGAATTCCAATTATGTATTGCGTTGTAAAATATGGAAGTAGGAAAGAAGAAAATATGAAGGAACTGTAAGTATATTTCTAGCATTATTCATGATTTAAGCTGAATCTAACAGTTGCAATATTTTATTAGCTCTGGACATATGCGAATTACGAGTTACAGAAGAAATTAGGATGAATTACTTGAATATATTACTATATCTGGATTCTTGTGAACATTCTGATTCTAGTAAATCTTTGTATCAACTAGTGGCTCTATAACAATCACATACTTTCTCGCATTATTTCTAAAATTTCAATTTTCGAAAATTATGAGTTCAACGAAAATCATACCTGCGTCATTCTTTTAAGCGTTTCTTGTGCTGTCTGTAGACAAAATGGAAAGAAATGGAGTGTTTTTGAGGAAAATGTATTTTTTTTATAATTTTCATTATCTTCTAGCAGAAATTGTCGAAAGCTAAATTTCTGAAGAAAAATTTCTTCGTGACCTTTTTAAATGTTTTGTAAAATTTTGAAAATACTGAGAGTTCTTCGAAAATGGGACTAGCGCCACTTTTTTCTGTTCTTTCATATACACGAGGATACTATTTAAAAAAAATGAAGTCATATTGGAAAAAAATATTTAAAAATTGCCTATATTTTAAGCAAAATTACGCGATGGAATCTTATACAATCTTTCTTAGTGTATTATAGAAGTGATTGATTCAAAACTTTGAAATATTATTCACGTTTTAAAAACACATTTTCAAGGATGAATAGGACCCCAGCTAATCAACACTCTCCCATAATTTTTAACGTTTTTTTTACTAATAATTTACGATCTAATTTAAAATTTAATACAAGCAATGAGAAAAAAATTGTTTTAATGATAAACATAAGGATTTAATATTGTACAGAGTATCTCTTATAAAATTATTTGAATCGGAAAGACATCTATATGATGCGAGATATATTGAATCGTTCTAGATTTTCACTTGTCATTTGCCGATTTCCCAGATTTTAATATGGCCACAATCTGAGGTTTGTTCCACTGGCCAAGAAATTCTGGTATCGAAGGGTGGCGTTGAAGACAGAGGCGACGAATGCAAATCCCTTTCGCGGGAGTTCTTGAAGTACTTGGCATTCATTAAGCCCGTTATTATATAAGTTCCTATATTATTTGGATGTGTTTCGAGATCAACAAAGAATAGGCATGTTGAACTCCTTGATGATTCTATGTCAGATAGTGTGAAAGTTGTAATCCAATTTGGAACGGCGAGGCTCTGAACAGTGTGCCACATAGGGACAGTGTTGTGAATGAATAATCAGTCTAATACTGCTGTGCGCTTTTTGTTAGAAACAGCAAACAAAAGTGCGGACGATAACATTACCTCGAATATCGAAGTGCAACAAAGAATTATGGGAGCCTTTGTAGGTGTACTGTAGTGAACAGTCGACCTGTTGTTACACTGAATGTTTCGTTCATTTTGAATTAAAGATGTGTTCTAATGTGTTAATTTATCGTTATTTACAACTGATTTAATTTATATACTGAATGATTATCTGTACTACAAGAAATTGGTAAAAACAATGTTTGTAAACATCGTCGTATTATGGGAGAGAAAGAGTCTTGACTAGGTCTCTTCGTTCTTGAGTGTACCACTGCAAGTAGTCAATTCAATTTTACATGTATTTCCACATTCTGCAAGTTTCTGATAAAACGTGATCGGAGTGGAGTTAGCAAGAAAAAACTCCAAAAATGCAATTGACGGTCCAAAATCTGTTGTAGATTACGGCTTAAGAGAATTTTGTGGTTATACCTTATTTTAAAATGTAATCCCATCTTTTTTACAGTATAATAGCAATGAATTGAATAACGTGTAGATTACAGATTTTTGCAAAGTACAATAAATAATAACCGATATCCTCGAATCTAAAAATACATTTACAAGCGGAAATCAATAATAAATCATTTTCAATATCTGAAAATTGTGTTTGGCCTTACAACACATGATTCCTTGTCAGGAAAGTCCGTAGAGAAAATTTTCCCGTTTTCGTACATGCGTATGTACACAATAATCCCAACGTGTATTTCTGTCTAGAAGATGCGAGATGTGCGGGCTTTCACGTGAAGTACACTCATTTGGTATGACACCACTTATCATAAACAGGCACTTGAGTGTTGGATTCAAGGTTTAAGTGACAGAAACTCCGCATCTCACAGTTAAATATTCACACATATATACGTTACAGACTTCATTACTAATTTCCAATGAACGCATAAATTGAAAGAAAAGCATGGCCATTTCAGAAGTTTCTATTACTTTCCTTAGATAATATAAAAATAATTATTAAAATAAAAATTAGGGAAAATAAAATATTAAACAGTTTCAATTTGACTGAATATGCAAATATTTCATTGTGTTATTCCATCTATTCTCAATCTGCGCATTCCGATTTAATTAGTGCAGTGCGTCCCTACTTTCGTCACAGCTGACGTCATGCGATAGCGAAAGCTAAGAAAGATGCTCCATCCATTAAATATTTACTATTCATGTTTTACGTTATGGAACAGTGTCTTGTCGATATTCGTGTGCAAATAACTATTACAAGGATACATTATATATATGAATTTATTATGCATAATTAACTTAAATAGTAAAGTACATACTTTACTATGTTATTGCAGTATTCGTAAATACTGTTTTTGTTGCAATATTTAGTGTACTTCATAGTTTCAGAAGAATATTTTATTGGTTCTTGAGGTACTCTTACTGTGCAGTGCACGTAACTACTTTTTGGAAGAGCATATAGTTTGATTTTGATCAGCATTTTTCCTGCTGCGGGGCACTGCTCAGTACTTCAGCTCTACTTCAGAGTTAATAGTAGTTGAGCCAATCATTACATTTTCAAGTAGACATCTCTCAAACCCCTCATAAACTTAATTTCTTATTGGAATCAAAAAATGCTACAAAATACTCAAATCTTTCAAATAAATCATGTTTTCTTAGCATAAAAACATTGAACTTGCTAAAACAAATATTTTTTTGATCGCAATTATAAAGAGCTGAGACCTTAATACGCGTTTTGAAAATTCAAAATCCACAACTGGAAACCGAGAGACATCAAGTCTAGACAACATTGTTAGCACTCTCTCGTGAAGGTGACTGTGAGAGGAAAGTCGTCGCGTCAGATTGCCAGGGGGCGTCGTAAACTCAGCGCCTAACTGCGCTGGGCGGATGGCAGCGACACAGCGGGAGCGGCATGGCATGGCAAGGCAAGGCGCGAGTTCGCGCACCAGGTAGAGGGAGACTACGCCACGGAAGGCAATACACAAAACGGATGCGACAGGCGGTAAGAAAAATAACAAAGTCAGGGATACCAAAGAGAATCAGAATAAGCACGTTGATGTGCACAGAAGTAAGACTTCAGTATAGGGTCAAGGCGGAAACAGAAAGAGGATCAAATCAAAGAGCGAAGCGATGAAGAGCAGAGAATAATTATGTTTGGAGAGAACACAGAGACAAATGTATCTAAATAATGGTTAATAAGGCTGTTTAACGGAAAGAAAATTACATGAAAAAGATAATGCAAGGTATACAAAAATGAAAACAAAATAAAAATATCAAAATAAACTTGTAGTTCGAAAAAGTCAAATACGAAGAAATGCGAATGAAAGGAATGAGAAAACTGTGAAAGAAATAGATAAAAATGAAAACACTATAAAAAGCACATACAGTATAAAGGTTCATAATGAAGAAAGATGGCAATGAGAAAGAAAAGATGAATATGAAAAGAAGGAATAAAAAAGTCGAAAGACAATTATTAAGATTTAGGGGCGCTTCAAAATTCAAGGTCATTGGCGGTCAAGTCAAATTTTCGTAAGAACGCGCATGAACTATGACAGATCCAAATAAAAAATTTTAAAATACAAAGAAAACATTTATGAAGAAAAACAACTGTACATATTGTCTAGTAGTAAAATTAAATATTTGGCAGAACAGGTGAAAGGTGAACACTTTAATGTATAAGCCCTGTTAATTGGCATTATCTTCGCCTCACAGATTATCTTATAAATACCATTCTCTCTTATAAATATGAAAGGCTTACGAAGAGAGGGTTACCAAGCGTATATCCTACAGATGCATCAAGGTTATCCCTTAGGCGGCTGTCTCTTACATTATCACAGAGCACGAGAGTATGTTTTACAGTAAAATCTATTCTGCAGTCACCGCAGAACTCGGAACTCGGAGAACATTTTCGTCGAACAAGTGGTAGTGACCGATTCGAAGGCCTTTACGATTTATCTCCTCGCATCTATCACCACGAAACTAGGATGCTCAAGGTTTTAGAGAGTCCATTATTCTGAGAGACGAAAGGAAACAAAGAAGAGAAAGAAAAATGAAAGATCGAAAATGACGAGAACAACCCAGACAAAGATAAGAGAACCACAGACGTGAATGCACAAAAATCCAAATAATATAAAGTAACACAGAGATCCTTAATGAATGCACGCACATGTTGAAACTCAATCCCATTCGAAGGTTGAAACGGCGAAGTTGCTTCAACAAAGGCCAGCCGCCTCTACGCTAGACGCGCGACGTGGCTCTCTAAAACAGCCGGGCGCGGCACACAGAGAATGTTCGTGTCCGAGGCGAAGTTTTAGAACACAGCTTCCCGCCTGAAATATGGATGTTCTTCCTCTAAGAGTAAATAAAGTGAAGTGTTATCTGCCTGCCGCTGCGTGTCGTCCCTCGAGCCATACGTTCTCGCAATCCAAAGAAACGGATGTGACTGCCTGGGATTGGGGGGGATTTTGTGGGATGAGGGGAAAAAGCGTAACATTTAAGCGAACATTTAGTGAAGAGATTCTGAACAAGTAACTTAAAATTTAACAATTCTTACATGAAACTTAAATGAAACATAATGCTCAAAATGTAACAATGCTGTAGAAAGAATAAATTTTCAGTTGGCTAATTACGTCAAAAAACCTTCACAAAAAGGAGTAAATATAAATGCATATTTTTATTTTTTATCTGTTCTCATTATTAATACTTTGAATATAAGAGATCCAAGAATTTTTAAACTTTTATTTTGATCTAAAACCCTAATGAAACATTATATATTACACTTTTATTGGAATGGAATTGTGATAGCCTACTTTGCTAGGGCAGTAGTGCCGCCTTGGACTGAAGTATCGCGGGTTCGAGTTCCACCCCAGGCATAGTTGTGTTGGTCTGTGTCTCTGTATGTGGGTGATTGTCGACGATTATAATTTCACAGCATTCCCCTAAGGCTAAAAACACTGGGTGTAAAAACGGATACATCATGAAAATTCTGATCCCCCCATCAAAACGTCACGTGCACTTACCCTCGATAAATGAGCTCCGCAGGGTTGCGGGTGCGCGTGGTCCCAAGATGGTCAATTAACGACCACAAAGTATTATTATTAGTAGCATTAGTATTAGTATTAACCAGGTTGGTTGCAACCGGGAGTAGGCTTTATAATCAAGTAACTTATAACATATTTGTCGTGAATAATAATAATAATAACAATTATTATAAAACACTTAAACAGTAAATTCTGAGTGGAATTGAGAAAAAATACATTTTGCTATTTTCGACTGTTTAGTTTGGATATTTATGAGTTTCTGAATTAAATCAACTACTTCTAATATAACATTATCTTCTTTCCAAGACTGTAAATACTCGCATTCTCTAAAAAAAATCTGTTAATTTACTAGCAAATTTTCTTCGTATTACATTTCGCATTAATATTCTTGACTGAGACATTTCAGTTTCCTTATTTCACAGTTTCTGTAAATTTCCTACCGTTGAGAAGTGTTTCAAAATTGGATACGATAAACCGAATATGTTTATTGTATAATGATTTATTTAAGTTTTCCACTGCACTAACACTTGCTAGGGAGTGTGAACTAAACACTGACATTATAAGGCTTCCTCGGTCCTGGAGCCTCTGGAAAACTACAGGGAAGCGACTAAATGTAGAATTCAAATCGACAACCCTTTTGTTATGAGGTACAGAGCTGGTAAAATATACAATAGAATCAGTCAACTAGACGGAATCACCCTTTCTCCAGAGAATAAAAATAACGTCAGAGATTGATTTAGTTAACAAAGTTATTTTTCACGTTCGTTGATTTTATTAAACCATTCAAGATGGCCACTGAATGAGGAGCGTAACCAGTGAGACAGCGAAATGGAAAGGAGATCCCTTCAAGTCCCGGAAGGATCAGCTGACCCACGGGACCAACAGGATGCGGCCGACGATTCCAGCCAGAGTTTTCCTCGCCCGCAGGTGATCATCCAAACAGACCCCCCACCCCCCACCCGAAGACACAACAACTCTTGAGGTGTTGTTCTTTGTATCTTGACGTCACGGCCGCTTCGCACTTGTCCCCACGCACCGCTTCCGAAAACGGGCTGAGTCACTCGGCGGGGATGATTCGAGTGCTCTGCGATTACGCGTTTCCAACAGAAGGCTCTTATAAGGTGCTGGATTCGTGCGGGATAATCTGCACCCTAAACCGTGAAGAATGAAAGAGTTAGCGGGGTGGTCATATGGACTGACTCAGACTAATCACAAAGTAAATCTGTCAATAACTCGATGGGTTTAAAATGGTAAATTTGCGACGATATACATTTACTTTATATTACACAGTGGTTTAGAAAATCATGTATACAGAATTTTAACCTTTCCATTGTCATTGTAATTGTCTCAAAATAATTTGTTCAATACATATAGGATAACTTTTATCTGCAATAAATTTATATATAAAAATTGATTGAACATTACGATCTCAAATATCGATCTTAAAATACATGTTTAAGGTTCTATTCCGCTGTAAATCGCATACACGTCTAGACTAAGACCTTTTAGTGCACTTCCCAACATGGTTAACATTGGATGCGGATGGAAAGGAAACGCATGCAATTTTGAACTCGAAAATCGAATTGTATATTTAGAAAGAATGGATGTATAAAATAAAATTTTTTTAGGTTAGAATCTTTCGGGGTAAAACTTGCTAAATACTTCATGAATGAAATCTAGTTTTTCCGTTCCGAGATAATTAAAATATTTTAATTTTTGAAAGTACTTTACATGAAGCCCCTATGACATTTCCAACATTTTCTGTACGACTGAAACGTTTTTCTTGGAATTTTCCCTTCGATTAGAATTTGTATTTATAAGTATTATCGATTTATAACTAGTTTCGATTTTCATGTAAACCACTGACGTTTAGAATTTTGAAAACAATTATACATTTAAAATACTAATAATTTTAGTTTAGAAAGAAGTTTGAGCTTTCCACTCAAACAAATTTCCCGATTTTTGCTTGAAATAAAAGATACGGGGCTCCATAAGTTTTATCGCTCGGAGAAAATATGTGATTGACTGTTGATGTTATTACATTTTATTATAGCGAGTTATATTAAGCTCAAAGAATATTTAAAAATAAAAAGATTATTATTAATGTATTGTCAAGGATTGTATAAATGGTATGTCCAGCAATTGTCTGACAAATGTCTTCTTTCACCCAAAAACTTAGTAATTATAATTATATATGGTACATTACGTTTTTAAGGTTAGGTGAAAGCAGGATTTCTTCGCATATTTTTTCCTAGAACATGTACATGTCGTAAATATATAAAATTTTCATCAGAAATTTTCAGAAACTGTTAAACTCTGTGTTCATAATGACCAGTAATTTTGTTGCTCCAAAATGTAAACTTCCCTCATTTCTCTAGTTTTTGAGATTTGTAGTGAATGACATGAAACTATATTTTCTGTTTAGTGAAAATGTAGAACTTATCTTTTCTTCCACCACATCCCACACTATTTTTCGGTCAGCATCATTGTTACTGGAAATTTTAAGATGTATTTCAACTTTCCACGCCATTTTTCAACCATATGTATTCTTGTGGGTTGAATGGTCTTTGCGTAGATTCATTCAGTTACAGAACTATAAATGATATCAAACGCCTTTTTTAAATCTGAGTAATTGTTGAGTAAGAGGAGGAAAAGATTCAATATGCCGCGTGTTCCCACTACTTTTATTACAGTCTTGCTTCTTTTGCGTGCATTGAAAAAGATCCAAATAAAAGGGATTATACCATCGACCATTTATACTACGTAAATATTACAAGAAAATTATTAAATCTTCAAATAAAAACAATAATTAATATAACTATTTTATTTAAATTAACAGTAAAGAGCTGAAATACAGAATCACACAGACACCTAAAAATAAACATTCTTAGAACATGGACAACAAAATATTGAACGTAAATCGTCGACTGCGGTACAAATACGGGAAAAGTGATTGAAAAACCTAGCACAGCAGAAAAAGATTCCAAATTAATGACACTTGTTTTTCAAATTAATGTAACCAGTGGGTTTACTGAGAGATTTCATCACCTATTTTAGCATTAAGCTTCCCATTTACACATCAGTTAAGCAAGCAATATCAATCCAATACGCAACTACTAAATGAAATCAAGAATTGGTAACGCTGGGAACTGAACCAAAGACTGTAGTCTGACTGCGATTGGGTCAGTAGTTAGTAGCACGGGCAACTTCCCGCCCTTTTCCGTCTGTTTACTGTCTTTCTGAGACGACACGAAGGCTCCTTGTCAAGGAAGTATATTTAATCCAGAGTAATCGAAGTAAATTTAAGCCAGAGGCAAGTGCAAAAACTATATCTTGTAACTTAGCTACGAAATGACATTTCCCTTGAATCAATATTAATCTCACTCAAAAAAGTACCACTTTACAATCTTGATAGATAAATTACTATTATGTAAACAATTAAACTGTAAAGAGTCTTTCAAAAAATATCAGCTAAACATTTAATATTTTCAAAACAATTTTGAAAATGTCTTACCTAACATTGCTCCAGGAAAAACTCAAATATCATACACTCAAGTCACCGGTGCTATGATCAAAATGCTGTCGAGATGGTCTACAACAGCGAAAGACCAATTCCCAACGACAAAGAATGAATCTATCCCTTCCAGACCCCTTCCCTTAGCGGCCTCGCTCTCTCGAAAGAGCCCTCTACTTCGATGCCAATCCTGCACACCCGGAGCGATGGTATGCGCCACGGAGTAACCTCGTGGGAGCAGCGCCGTGCCGCGCCGCGCCCGCCTGCCCACGAGCCCACGTGAGCCCCCTCCGCGAGGAACGAGGGCTCTGGAGGAAGGCCTCTCGACCCCGCGCTGCTGCTGCGACCTGCGGCAGCGACGGCGGAGGCGGGAGAAGAGGCGGAGGGAGAAGAGGCGGAGAAGAGCGGAGGGAGGCGGCGGCGTTGAGGCGGAGCGGCGGAGGAGCGGTTTGCAGGCGGAGGAGAGGGGAGGAGGAGGAGGAGAGGAGGGGAGGAGGCGGAGAGGAGGAGCCGCGGAGGAGGAAGGAGGCGGAGGAGGAGGAAGGCGGAGGAGGAGCGCGGCGGAGGACGGAGGCAAGGAGGCAGAGGCGGGAGGAGGCAGAAGGAGGAGGCAGAGGCGGAGGCAGAGGCGGAGGAGGAGCAGGCCGGAGGCGGCGGAGGCGGCGGAGGCGGCGGAGGCGTAGGCGGAGGCGCGGAGGCGGCGGAAGGCGGCGGACGGCGGCGGAGGCGGCAGGCGGCGGAGCGGCGGAGGGCGCGGAGGAGGTGGAGGAGGCAGGCTGCGGCGGAGCGCGAGGAGGAGGCGGCGGAGGTGGAGAGGAGCGGCGGAGGCGAGCGGAGGCGGAGGCGGAGGCGAGAGGCGCGGAGGCGGAGGAAAGAGGAGGCGGAGGCGGAGGCGGCGGCGCACCCGTGCGGGCGCCGGGACCGTTCGCTCGGCCAACGCCAGTTGCGCCAGGAGCAGCCCACCCACTCACCTACCCGCCCGCCCGTCGCGTTACGTAACGCCCTCGGGCGGCGCGTGGTCCACGCTCGCGCCACGCCGTTCGCGGGGGTTATGGCTTTCAGCAGGTAATCGCCGCCAGGGTTTCGGGGCTACCTATTCGTGGGTAGCAAATAGCAGAAGATCGTGGCAGTCGGAGCAGGCGTCGAGGCCGCGGGCACAAGGTGGCTGCCAAGTACCATTCCGGATTTCGTCACAATGACACACGTCCTTACGTTTTCAAATTAGTTCTGGTACCTAGCAACTGACTGAATCATGTTTTATTGCAACAACATATTCTAATATTTAAATTTAGATATTTACAATTTTTATGTTTGTCTATTACTGTTTTAGAACATTACCAAGGGTGCAGCGTGATGGGAGGCAAGGAATATACTATATCCCCAACAAAAATCTTATTACATAGAATGTAATATAAGTATTTCAATAGATATTCTTTAACTCAAGACTCTAAGGCAGAAGCCTGCGCGATGAATTTGCGGTATGCAAGCCACGATACGAGAAACCCAAGTATCTCTGGGAAGCGCCTCACAGTGGGGTCTCGTGACAGACAGTTCGCGATGTTTCTTGGCTTGCTTAGTTTTCCTTACGGCGAAGTTTCAGCACGCCTCGCAGTCGCTGAACAAGAAACCCAAGTGTAGGGCCTTCTTTTACCGGGGTTAGAAATGTCTAATATTGTCGGGGGCATTTCAGAAGGCAGTGATTGGTCTCTGATCTTAATACATAATTTCTTGTTTTGCCGGCCCGGTCCCCATTAATGACGCTTGAAACATGCACCAAAACAATTAGCATTCCAGCACCCCCCCCACACAACAGCACACACAAACCTTTTCAGCTGTGCACCAACGCACTCACTCACGTTAAGATCAGGAGACCAATCACTTGCTTTCTACAATGACCCCCGACAAATATTAACCATTCTAACCCCGGCCTCGAAACAAGAATGCGCCCTACCACCCGTGGGTTTCGTTCGGGTTCGAGCGGCTGGCACTCGCGTTGCTTGAAAACTTACGCCTAGCGCGCCTACAAGACTAAGCAAAGCGCAACAGAACTCGCGGCGAACCGTCTGTCACCCGAGAACCCCACTGTGCAGCGCTTCCAAGATACTCTGGTGTTCTCGCATCGTAGTCGTGGCTATGTGCTACCGCAAATTCGATCGCGCAGGCTTCTGCCTTAAGTCTTGAGTTAAAGAATATCTATTGAAATACTTATATTACATTCTATGTAATATAATTTTTGTTGGGATATAGCGTATATTCTTCTGACCCCCCACTACACGCGTGCACCCTCGGTAACTGTTTCTAAACAGTATAGCCAAACTAAAAATTGTAAAATATCTAAATTTAAATATTATAATATGTTGTTGCAATAAAACATGATTCAGTCAGTTGCTACGGTACCAGAACTTAATTTGAAAACGTAAGGACGTGTTCATTGTGACGAAATCCGGAATGGTCTTGGCAAGCCACCTTCGTGCCCGCCAGCGCCTTCGACGGCTTGCTCCAGACTGCACGATCTTCTGCTATTTGGCTACCCACGAATAGGTAGCCCCGAAACCTGCGCGTCGGATTACCTGCATGAAAGCATAAACCCCCGGCAGAACGCGTGCGCCGAGCGTGCTGACCACGCGCCCTCGAGGTGTTACGTTAGACGCGACGCGGCGGGCGGCGTTGGTGCGTGGGTGGGCTTGGCGTCTGGCCACTGGCTGTCGACTCCGCGGCCGCACACTGCCCCCTCCCCCCTCCCGCCCCTCGCTCGCCCAAGCTCGCTCCGCCGCTCCTCCCACTGCCGCCCCTCCACGCCGCTCCTAACCCCGTCTCCTCCCGCCGCCGACTCGCGCGCCCTGCGTCGTCCCCCCTGCGCCCCCGCCTCCGATGCGCCTCCGTCCGCCGCCTCGCGCCGGCCCCTCGCTGCCGCCTCCGCCGCTCCCCGCCTCCGCCGGCCTCCGCCGCCTCCCGCGCCCTTCCGCCTATGCTCTCCCCTGCCTTCTCCCTCCCTTCTCTCGCCCTCCTGCTCCTCCGCCGCCTCTCCTCCTCTGCTCGCCTTCCTCGACCTCGCCGTCCTCCATCCGCCTCTGCTCTCGACTCCCGGCCTCTGCCTCCTCACCTCGCCTCCTCCCCTCCTCCTCCGCGCCTCTCCTCTCCGCCTCCTCACTCCTCCGCCTCCCGCTCGCTCCGCCTCCGGCCTCCGCTCTCCTCCCTCCCCTCCGTGCGCCTCCGTCCCGCTCCGCCCCAAACCGCCTCCGCATCCCCCTCTCCCGCCTACCGCCTCCTCCGCCCTGTCGCCTCTCCTCCTGCCTCCTTTCCGCGTCAACAAGCCGATCGCATGCGGCGGCCAGCAGCAGGACGGAGCGGGGGTCGAATGAGAGCGCTATCTCACGAGCCCTCGTATACCTCGCGGGCGAGAGGATCTCAGCGTGAGATCTGAAGCAGGCGCCGGGCGGCCGCGCACGCGCTGTCTTCCCACGAAGTCTACTCTCTCTGCAGCATACCATCGCTCCGGGTGTGCAGGATTGGCATGGCAAGAGAGGGGCTCTTCAAGAGAGCGAGGGCGCTAAGGGAAGGGTCTGAAGGATAGATTCATTCTTTGTCGTTGGGAATGTCTTCGCTGTTGTAGACCATCCTCGACAGCATGTGTTGATCATGCACCGGTGACTTGCAGTGCTATGATAGGTTGAGTTTTTTCCTGGCCAAAGCGAATGTTAGGAATGCAATTATGACAATCATATCCTGTTTTGAATCAATTAAGATGTTTAGCTGATATTTGTATATTGAAAGCACTCTTTACAGTTTTAATTTCTTTATATAATAGTAACTTACTGTTCATCAGTATTGCTAAAGTTCCGTACTTTATTTGAGTGAGATTAATTATTCGATTCAAGGAAATTTCCATTTCGTAGCTAAGTTACAAATAATTACAGTTCATAATACTCCACTCTTGCCTCTGGCTTAAATTTCAACTTCGATATACTCTGATTAACATCATACTATCCTTAGCAAGGAGCCTTCGTTGTTCCGTCTCAGAATAGCACAGTAAACAGACGGAAAAGGCGCGGAAGTTGCCCCGTGTACTAACTTACTATCTGACTTCCAATCGCAGTCCACGTACTACACCGGTCTATATGTTCAGTTTTCCCAGCGTTACACAATTCTTGATTTCAATTTAGTAGTTGCCGTATGGATTGATATTGCTCTACTTATATGATGTGTTCCAAATGGAAGCTTAATGCTAAAATAGGTGATGAAATTCTCTCAGCTAACCCACTGTTACATTATATTTAGAACAAAAAGTAGTACATAATAATTGGTCTTTTTTCTGCTGGTTCTGGCTAGTTTCAATAACTTTTCCCGTATATTGTACCAGCAGTTACGACCTGATTTACGATCAATATTTTGTTGTGCCATGTTCTAAGATGCTTTTATTTTTAGGTGTCTGTTGTGATTCTGTATTTCAGCTCTATACTGTTAATTTAAATAAAATAGTTATATTAATATATCTGTTTATTCATTTGAAGATTTAATTACCCTCTTTCTTATGTATATATACGTAGCTATAAATGGTCAGAGTGTATAAAATCCCTTTTATTTGGTATCTTTTTCATGCACGCAAAAAGAAGCAAGACTGTTAATAAAAGTAGTGGAGAACAGCGGCATATTGTCTTTTCCTCCTCTACTACAACACCCAATTACTCAGATTTAAAAAAAGGCGTTTGAACAGTCATTATAGAATTCTGTAACTAGAATGAATCTACGCACAAGCCAATTCAACAACTACAAGGAAGTACATATGGTTAGAAAAAATGGCGTGTGAAAGTTGAGAATGTACATCTTAAAATTTCCAAAACAATGATGCTGACCGGAAAAATAGTGTGGTGTGCGGAAGAAAGATAAGTTCTACATTTTCACTACCCACAACTATAGTTTCATGTCATTCACTACAAATCTCAGACTAGAGAAATGAGGGAAGCTTTACATTTTTGCAGCACAAATACTGGTCATTATGAACACAGAGTTTAACAGTTTTGAAGAATTTCTTGGGTATGAAAATATTTTACTGTATTTACCGACAGTGTGTACATGTTCTAGGAAAAAAATATGCGTAAGAAATCCTGCTTTCACCTAACCTTTAAAAACGTAAAGTTACCATTATTATAATCTATAATACTAATTTTGGAGTGCTAGAAGACAGTTGTCAACAATC
The DNA here is from genome assembly GCA_017312745.1 of Gryllus bimaculatus. NCBI lineage: Eukaryota > Metazoa > Arthropoda > Insecta > Orthoptera > Gryllidae > Gryllus > Gryllus bimaculatus. The sequence goes on along the minus strand of BOPP01000160.1, from coordinate 2,670,386 downwards.
TGCTGACATACCATTTATACAACCTTGACAAGACATAATAATAATCTTTTTTTTTTAAAATATTCTTTGGAGCTTAATATAAACTCGGCTATAATAAAATGTAATAACATCCACCACAGTCAATCACATATTTTCTTCCGAGCGCATAAAAACTTATGAGCCCCGTATCTTTTATTTCAAGCAAAATCGGGGAAATTTGTTTGAGTGGAAAGCTCAAACTTCTTTCTAAAACTTAAAATTATTAGTATTTTAAATGTATAATTGTTTTCAAAATTTAAACACGGTCGTGGTTTACATTGCAAAAATCGAAACTAGTTAATAATCCGATAATACTTATAAATACAAATATTCATAATCGAAGGCGAAATTCCAAGAAAAACGTTTCAGTCCGTACAGAAAATGTGGAAATGTCCTAGTTGGGCGTTCAGTGTACCATCTACTTTCAAAAATTAAATTATTTTAATGATATCTCGGAACGGAAAAACTAGATTTTCATTCATGAAGTATTAGCAAGTTTTACCCCGCAAAGATTCTAATACTAAAAAAAATTTTATCTTATTACATCCATCTTTCTAAATTAACCAATTCGAATTTTCCGTAGTTCAAATTGCAGTGCGTTTCCTTTCCATCCGCATCCAATGTGTAACTCCTGTTCCTTGGAAGTGCACTAAAGGTTCTTAGTTAGCACGTGTATGCGATTTACAGCGGAATAGAACTTAAACATGTATTTTTAAGATCCGATATTTGAGATCGTAATGTTCAATCAATTATTTATAGTATAAATTTATTGCAGATAAAAGTTATCCCTATTGTATGAACAAATTATTTATGAACAATTACAATACAATGGAGAAGGTTACAATTCTGTATACATGCATTTTCAAACCACTGTGGTAATATAAAGTAAATGTATATCGTTCGCAAATTAGCATTTTAAACCCATCGAAGTTATTGACAAGATTTTACTTTGTGATATAGTCTGAGGTCAGTCATATGACCACCCCGCAACTCTTTTCATTCTTCACGCGTTTAGGGCAGATTATCCCGCACGAATCCATGCACCTTATAAGAGCCTTCTGTTTGGAAACGCGTAATCGCCAGAGCACGATCGAATCATCCCCAAGCGATGCTGACTCCAGCCCGTTTTCGGAAAGCGGTGCGTGGGACAAGGGCGAAGCGGCACGTGACGTCAAGAGTTACAAAGAACAACACCTCAAGAGTTGTTGTGTCTTCGGTGGGGGGTGGGGGGTCTGTTTGTGACTGCAGTCACCTGCGGCGAGGAAAACTCTGGCGCAGAATCGTCGACCGCATCCTGTTGACGCCCGTGGGTCAGCTGATCCTCCGGGACTTGAACGGATCTCCTTTCCATTTCGCTGTCTCACTGCGTTACGCATCCTCATCATGGCCATCTTGAATGTTTAATAACAATCAACGAACGTGAAAAAATTAACTTGTTAACTAAATAATCTCTGACTTATTTTTGAGTCTCTGGAGAAAAGCGGTGATTCGTCTAGTGACTGATTCTATTGCTGTATTTTACCAGCTCTGTACTCATAACAAAAAGGGTGTCGGCATTTTGAAATGTCTACATTTAGTCGCTTCCCTGTATTTTTCCAGAGGCTCCAGGACCGAGGAAGCTCTATATCGTCAGTGTTTAGTTCACGTCACTCTCCTAGCAAGTGTTAGTGCAAGTGGAAAACTTAAATAACAACATGTATACAATAAACATATTCGGTTTATCGTATCCAATTTGAAACACTTGCTCAACGGTACGCGAAATTTACAGAAACTGTGAAATAAGAAACATGAAATGTCTCCAGTCGAGATATTAAGCGAACATGTAATACGAAGAAAAATTTGCTTAAGTAAATTAACAGATTTTTTTAGAGAATCGCATGTATTTCAGTCCTTGGAAAGAAGATAATGTATATATTAGAAGTAGTTGATTTCAATCAGGAAACTCATAAATATGCAAACTAAACAGGTCGAAAATACAAAAATGTATTTTTCTCAATTCACGCAGAATTTACTGTGTTAAGTGTTTATATAAATATATTATTTGTATTATTATTATTATTCACGACAATATGTTTAAGTTACTTTGATTATAAAGC
>BOPP01000160.1:2643321-2668247 GCA_017312745.1 Gryllus bimaculatus | reverse complement strand
TGTTAATTAATTGTATTACTAAATGTAACTCGGACTCCCTATAGAGGATGATAACTGTAAATTTATGAGCATAGTTTTCAAGACACGCATGACAGTAACATGAAGTGAGGCATAAAAGTGCAGTGCGGGTTGCGGGTGCGCCTTCTAAATAATAAATCATGAGATTATAATATGAGTTGTGTCAGGGAAACAACTATTGCCCCAGGTGCGTCTCTCTAGTCCCTGTGATTGGGTTCCCCACGATGGGTGATTTTCGACACCAGCTTGTTAGCCACTGTTTGGTGGAGAATTCTAGCGGCCGGCTGCACCAATCGGCAAGTTTCTGTGTTTCCTTCCTATCTATACCAAACGAATGACTGATGAGTACCCTAACAAACTGATCAAACAGCGCGCGCATCATCGTTCCTTCCTCGACCTTGTTTCTTCCTCGCTTCTCACTCTCACGGTTACCCTTCCACGCACTATTCTCTCATACACGTCGAAAGGCCAATCGGGAACTCAGAGATTGACCCGATTGGGGCGGTGTCCCGCTGGCGGAGATAATTGGAGGTTGGCAGTACTCGCAAGCCGACATGAAGGTCAGCCCCGAATCTACCGGGAGAATAACACCGCGAGCTCCTGAGATATAACACGCACTACACTAAAGGGACTAATGACCATAGCATTTGACGCGCTCGGAAAAAAGAATCAATCAATCGTAATGAACATGAGAAAATGTGAGGTAGAAAGTTGAAATAGAGCTGCTTCTTTTTTAGATAAACGTCCTGTGTTAATGTTACAGAACAGAATAAATCCCACTTATTCAACACATCTTTTTGTATCTAAAAAAAGTAATGAATACAAATAACAACATATATTTTTCAGTGAGAACAATCGTTTTGAGATGAGTCACGGTCAGGAGAATATGTGCATTGTCCAGGAAGAGATTAACATTACGTACTTGAAGATGCACCATCATTGAAAAATATTAACTTGGTGTGTAGTAAGAAGTAGACATAAATCCAAACACGTAATCCTTCAATAATCTTCATAAATGTCTATTGTAAGACTGTAATACATACATAGATGAGCTTGTCATTTATAAAGTTCTACAATAGCACATTAACCTTTAACAATGTAGGAATATGTTCTTGTATGAAGGACAAAAATATCGCCAATATATGTCTGACTTCAATTTAAATCTTTTAGTCAAAGTAAATGCTCATTTCGTAGTCATTGGTTAAATTGAAACATATGGAAATATAATGATTCAAAAATGCTAACGAGAAACATATAACGGCAAGAAGGGAAAAGAAGTTAATTTGCCAAATGTCTTCTACGTTTAATTAAACTAATGTAGGAAGTTGAGTTTTTAAGTATGTTATAAATATAATCTTCATCAACATGCGCATAATAATCCGTTCCACTATCTAACCATAAATATTTTATTCCCGTCCTCTTTTCGGCAAGCACGGTCCATATCTACACCGATCTCACATTCCACCTGTCCCCGGGCTCCTCCAGCGAAGCCAAGAAAATTGCGAGCCACGTTGTGTGCGCAAAGTGCGAGATCCCGGAGACGTGAAGACGCTAAAGGTGGTGCGATCGCCAAAAGTCAAGGCGACGGCAGCAAGTGCGGTGGACGGCGGCGGCGGCGGCGGCAGCGTCGCGACGCCGGGCGTCGGTGCGCGCGGGGGCGGCTCCTCCAATTACGGCGTGACTAGCGCGAACACGCCTCTCGGCGGCGCCGCCGCCAGCGCCGTCGCCGCCGCCGCCGCGGAGACTTAACGAGACAGCCAAATTGCAGGGATCGCCTCGCTAACAGATGCGATAGCCGTAATTCTATTTCGAAGATCGCCATGCTTTCAGGTAATTTCGTCGAGAGTCTTCTTGTGTTTTGGTTGTTAGCGCTGCAAGGCCGCCGAGAGAGCGTCGAAGCCGCTGGCCGGCGAGAGGAAGCACGGACCCCATTCACGCGGCCCATGCAAATTATTTCGTGCAGGCGTTTGTAGCCGTATCGGTTGAATGCACTGCAGGAAGAGGAAATGAGAGGTTAGCACGACGTGGAAGAAGGCCGCAAGTATGTAAATTTGGGGCCGAAAATAAGCGGGCCAGAACCACCTGCTTGTGGTGTAGCAGGTATCGATCTCTTCTTTGTTTTATGAGTGATTGAACTTGAACTTAGCGAGTTTTTTGGAAATATTGAATTAAAACAATAAGCTTTACACTAAAATGAAATTCCCACTGCTAATTAAGTGAAGCAACCATCTTTGATTAATCAACAACTTTCAGTTACATCACTACAATTTTGTAACTTTTCTATTTGCCGCAATGGTAATAAGCAATCTAAAATGACTGTATAAGAAGAAACCGAAAAATAACAGAGTCATTGTCGGTTAACGAACAACAAATCGCCAAATCTTAGTTTGTTTTCTATGATGGTCTTTACGACGCTGAAAAATAGATATTAAATTATGAATTAATAAGTTAGGAGTGTTTGCTATGCGATTCTCAGGTAAACTAATTGAATCTGTGCTAGCGATCCTCTATAAAAGCACATGAAAGAGAAACTTTCAGATTAACGACGTGAAGACAGTTAATGTAAGTCATTAAAGGAATTGTATCATGAAATTCTACAATGAAAGCTCTCATTATAGGAAATGGAAGGTTCTTTTCATGAAATCAATACTTTCAATATTCCAGTATGTTTCATTTGTTTCATTACCATTTTTCTAGAAGTCTGATATTGTAGCCAGACCTTCAAATGATTTGCAAAAACAGCAAAGGGCGTATAAATAATTGCAAAAGCTTTTAAATGATATATTACACACAGCTCCACGAAGAATCCATCTTCTGTCTAGTTTATCTTCTTTCTTTTTTGTCTTAAGGAGGAAACTGTCAGATGTTGTGAAACCTTGTATCTTATTTCACCTTCTAGAGTCAGATGTTTCCTACAATATTTTTAATGGCTTCTGCAATGATGTTTGCTTTAATTTTGTTTTGCCTATTTAATAAATCTGGAACGATCGTTCGCTGAACACAACAGTCTCAATTGCCAACATTATTTTTATAAGAAGTTAGGAGTAACAAGGCTTAAACCGTACAATTTCAAAACCGAAGTCAAAAATGATAAGTGTTGATATGGGAGGACAAAGCTAGAATAAGAATGTTATTTACATGTATGAAAGTCATTGAATTAATAAATACTGGCTACCATTCACTTCCGCTTCAAGGCCTTTTTCTTTCCTGATGTTCTTGCTGTTAAGAACGTCCCTTTTCTTATGCACGTACATAAAGAATACCTACACGAAACCCTCATTGAACATTGTTGAGCACGCGATGCCAAAGGAAGGCTGAACAGAACGACTATGGGTCAAGAGGCCCACAAAGTATCGAAGAAAGAAAAAAATCAACCGCCGGGCTTAGAAGAGGGCGGGGGTGGGGAGGGGAGGGTGGAAGGTGCAAACGGGGAAGTCGCGGAGCGGTTGCGACCCGAGCGCCACCTGGTGACGCAGGCAGGCAACGCGCCCCGCCCTCGCCCCCGCCCCCGCTCCAGCCCTTTACGCCGTTTGCGCTCCTTTGTCCGGCGCTCGTAACAAGGGCGCCTTGAATAATGAACGGCGGCGTCTGCCCTGCGGGCGAGGCGCCGGGTGGCCGACCGGCCCGCCGCCCTGAGAGTGCGCGCTCGCGGGGGAGGCAGAGGTTGGGGCACAGGAAGGCTCGCAATTGCGTCATGTTGAGAAAACGGGGCACAGAACAAGGCGCGCATAGCCTGAAACGAGAAGCGGCAACTACATCATTTTTACGCCCTCTTTTCCAATTTTATTTATTATGCCGCCTTTGACAATTTTATTTACACATGTGAATTTAACTAGTGAATGAATATAATATACTTCAAGGTGAACGAAATTATAACTTTAATAACATAATTAACATAATAATTCATTTGATTTCCTGTTGAACCATATACATTAGCTAGATGGTGGTGAGAACCTCTTCCATTAATGTATTCCCCAGTTTAAAAAAGGAGAAAATCAGATACTGGAAAGAAAATTTCGAAAATAAAATGTTTTATTTTGACCACAGGACCTCTTTTAAAATTGTCACAAGGACCACGGCCACCCTTCCCTCCTCCACGCCAAAAGGACAGACGACAATGTAGGCCGGTAAAAGCGACATGGCGGAAAAGAAAATACGTCTGAAGAGCAGCGTGGATTTCGAGGGGCGAGCGAAGGACGGAGAACGTGAGGCGGAAGGGGAGGCGGGTGGGCAGGGTGGCGGCGTGGCGCAGACGGCCGACTGGGCGCTTCGTGGGCCTATAAAGAGCGTGGGACGGCCCCGAGAGCCTCCGGTTATGACGCCGGGGTCCGGCGAGGGTCCGAGGACCTCCGACAAAGCGCCCGCGCCGCTTTCAGAGATTTCGCGGACGGGGAAGGTCGCGGAAGGAGCGGGATTAGCGCCGCGCCCAGCGCCCACCGGGTCAGCGGCCACTTTGGAAATTACTCGGCCGCTCCGGAGCGGCCCCGAAAGCAGCTCTGCTGCCAACGATGTCTTAAGAGAGATGCCGCCCAAGGACTTTAATCAATGCTTTAACGTAAACAAATGCTTGTAACCATCTCATCAAAGTCTTATGAACTAGTGATTCTTTAAAACACTAATAAATAACTTGAAACATATGTCTAAATATGTAATATTTTCTAATAGTTTAACACTGAAAACGTAATGACAAATGTTTTAAATAGCTGTTACTAACAAAATACATTTCACATTTCACAACTTATTAGTTGTTAAATCATTCGATTATTTCATTGGGGTTTCGAAAAAAAGACGTTTCGATTTTTCCATTTTTCTATTTCGCATACATATGTTCATTGAAATAGTTCAGTACACATCGACTAGAGTTCATACGAACGCGTTCAAATGATTTATGTTTTTTGTGAAACCTGAAACCTGAGTGTTGTATAGGCATTCGCGGAAAAGCGTTGTAGTGGCAAGTCTAGTATTCACTAGAATTCAAGGAAATTACAATACATGGTTTATGCAACCAATTTGCACTACTTCGCATTCCATGTCTTTAACGTTTTATATATCCAAGTTTATTCTAAGTAACATAATTAAGCAACTATATTTCATAATTATGAGTATTAACATGCTTTGAAAATAATGCGTTTCACTCAATCGAGCTCGTTGCAAGTAAAACACGAACATCGGAGCCTCTTGACAATGCGTAGCGAAGCGTCAAATAAGGCAAAAATAGTGAGGTTTGGTAGGAGATTTCAAGTAAATAGAAATTGACGAAGTCAAACTCAAGTAAAATACACTGTCTCTCACACATTAGAAATTGTAATAACACCAACAAAGCAAACTACAATAATTATGGTGGTAAAATATAATAATAATAACAATAATAATAATAATAATAATAATAATAATAATAAAGTCTCAGTATTTTTAGAAATTATCGAAATGGATTTAAACATACTTTTTAATGTCTATGTCAGAAAGTAAAGCGTCTAGTTTTCTTGCAGGTAGTTGGTTCTCATTTATTGTATTGTCACTCATTAGGAGATCTTGCTTAGAAGCATTCTTTGCTTTCTGCATCGTATTTTCCAAGAATCCTCAACACTGCTTTTGTAATCAACACCCTTTTAATAAAAAAAGAAATTACATTTTGATTAAGTATGTTTGTAGTGAATTCAGAGATTCAAAATCTTCCCAAAGTGTTTCACTGTGTTATGCTGTTACGGCCTGATATCACGCATGATAACACCCATCTTCTTTCTGAGTAGCCGCGAAAACTGCGTAAATCAACAATACTGGGAAGTCAGGTGTGGTACGCCCGAATATTGAAAATATCGCCCGCAACAATATTAAAGGTTTAGTTGTAGCCCCTCAGGCCTTCCAAGTTGGACACCTCTGCGTGACATGAAACCACAAACATACATGAACTCCATAGCGTCCGCTCACTGAGAACCTCCAACCACCTCACTTGGCTGTAAACGCGGCAACTCCCTCCTGCGCAATCCCCATAGCGTCGCTGCCACGTTGGTGCCAGCTCATCTCCATGCGGGATAGGTCAAGCCCAACGAGCTAGAACATACTACATAGAGTGGCAGAAGCGCCTGCATCTTTGAAGCAAATCGAAGCAATGTTTTCTTGCCGTCAAAGCAGCGCCCTCTGGGAAACAAAGTATTCTCGCATTTCGTTCGGCGCTGGTTACGAACGGTTACACCCTGGTTACGCCGCCTGTCGTATGTTTTGACTTCAAAAAACATGACGACCACAAGTTTGGCGAAGAGACACGAGCACTGAAACTATAGGGACGGCCACTCTATGTAGCGTATTGTAGCTCGTTGGCTAAGCCCCTCACTAGTCAGCGCGGCCAAAGCGACGCCGCGTCTCCTCCAAGCCTCATCGCCATTCCGCGCGCGCTCGCCCGTCCCGCGCGCCGCGCCGCGCCGCGCCGCGGGGCTGGGCTGCAGGCAGGCCGACCTTCGCTAGCCGTGACCTCCGCGCGGGAAATGTTTTGAGAGTTGCGGCTGGGAGGTAAACACGCCGCGCCGACGCGTCTCACAACACCGTCCGGACCCGCGCCCCGCGACCACGATGCCAATCACACTGCCGGTGACAGTGATTGGGATAATAGCACGCAGGTTACTAACGATGGCACAATGACATTCATTTGGTGAACAAAAAAAAAGATATTGTGAATAATGTTAACCAACGTTAATGTTCGAGATCTCGTTATTATGATTACCTCTTCCATTCAGCTCCTGGTGTAGACTCAAGATCTGTCGTCACTCACAAAATTGTAAACATCATTAACATACTAGTAACGTTACGAGAGTGAAATGACAATAACGAAAAGGATACGATCAACGACAACACCAACGTTGATGTATTTCAAGAACTAAAAGTGTATAGTTATATGCTATACATATAGGATACTTAAATTTTACTACGATATTCCAAATACTGCCAATTTTCTAGTTATTGTAAAAGTTTAAAAACTATTACACAAACCCTAACAATTCTAACTTCTCAGGGTCATGTTGTTAATATCTGCCGGTTACCTTAATCGCTTGAGAAAATTGACTGTAATGTTACTAATTAAACCAAATCATCAAAATCATTAATATTTACGCCAGTAAGTAGTGATGAAGATTAACTAACACGTTGGAAAAGAAATTATTCATTGAAACATAATACCCAATACGATCCCAGTCCATCCGTCAGTCAGGTATCTGTTTCACAGGCTTTCACATTCATGCGCTCCTCTCCTTCATATTTTCTGCAATCCCTCCATCCCGAACTCATCTTCTTCGTACATTCAATTACGATTAAAAATAATCACGACAACGAAACGAAAAAAAATCACAGCAATGAACGGACACATTAAGAGATTTTAACTCATTTGCCCTGTACGCAATTGCTCAATAATTTCAGACAGTTATAAGACATGCTGATGGCCAACACGAATGTAAAAAATAGCACATCAACGTGATTAATATCTCAAGCAAAACTGTGTGGCAACATTACGCAGACGTCAACATGATGATGAGTTTAAGGCCTTACTTAAACGACATCTGTCCCGATCACCGCCATCGCTGCCGCCACCGACAAAACATCTCACCCAACTCGCCATGCCCGTCGCCCGACTCCTACGCCACCCGCCCAACGACGTCCCCGGCGTCACCGCACCCGCTCGCGATGCCCGGCCTCCCCGCCACACCCTTGACGCGCCGCCCACATGTCGCCACCGACCTACGCCTCCCGCCCCAGCAGAACGCCTCCACGTCGCCGACGACGCACCGTTCGCAGACGCCATCCCCCTGCAACGCCGCCACCCTCTGACTCCCGATTCTGGCAGGCCACTATTCGCCTGTCCGCGCCGCCGCCTCCTCCGCCTAGCCGCGCTCTCCTCCGCCTCCCTCCGCCTCGCCTCCGCTCCGCCTCCGCCTCCGCCTCCGCCTCCGGCTCCGCTCGCCTCCGGCCTCCGCCTCCGCCTTCCGCTCCCCTCAGCCTCCGCCGTCCGCCTCCGTCCTCCGCCTCCGCCTCGCCTTCGCCTCGGCTCCGCCTCCGCCCTGCCTTCGCCCTCCGCGCTCCGCCGCTCCGCTCCGCCTCCGCCGCTCCGCACCGCGCTCCGCCGCTCGCGCCTGCATCCGCCGCCTCCCCGCCTCCGCCGCTCCCGCCCCGCTCGCCTCCGCCGCGCTTCCGCCGCTCGTCCGCCTCCGCCGCCTCGGCCGCTCCGCCGCCTCCGCCGCCTCCGCCGCCTCCGCCGCCTCCCGCTCCGCGCCTCCGCGCTCGCGCCGTCCGCCCGCCTCCGCCCGCTCCGCTCCGCACACTCCGCCCGCCATCCGCCGCTCCGCCCGCCTCCGCGGCCACCACCGCTGCCTGCCGAGAGTTTCGCAAAGCGCTGCGAGAGCCGCGGGGGGAGCGCGCGCGAGGCTCCACGCCGGAAGCGGCGTGCTGTGGTTTCGCAGGTCGGACGGGCACCTTGGGAGTGCGGCGGCGGCGGCGAATGGAGCGGCAGGTACGAACTTCGTGGCGACGCTGCCCGACCCGTACAACTTGCGAACAGGCAGGCGAGAGAGCATTTTTTGACAAGGTGCTCGAGATCTTGGTGTGGAAGTGTCATATTACTCGTTTTCTGCCATTGACCTCACGTGTGGAAATGCTACAGCATTACCAGGTGAAAACGACGGGAAGAGCCTCCCTAATGAATTTGTTTTTGCTTCCGTTATAACTGTAAGCACAAACCAATATTTGCGGTGTCTAATAGTTATCTCTGTCTTTCCCCATGGTCTCCTCGTCCTCTCTCATCTCCTCCTTTCTCTCCCTTCCATCCTCCTCCCTCTGTGTCCTTCTCCTCTCTCCTCACAACCCCCTCCTCTCTCACACTCCCTCCTCCTCCACACCCCCTCTCCTCCACACTCCTCTCCACTCTCCGACACTCCCCCTCCCTCTCTCCCACACTCCCTCTCCCTCTCTCCCACAATCCCCCTCTCTCTCCTACTCTCCCTCCCTCTCTCCTCTCCAGTTTTCGTCGTTCCTTTTCTTCAGCCTTTTTTCAGCAGGAAAACTTCGTATTCTATTTTGTTTCCCCCTTTTTTAAAGTCCAATCTAACAAGAAATTAGATCTGACAAACTGTGATCTAACTTTCCTCAAACTTGTGCGATGTATACAACTTTGACCCGGTCTATAGAATTTCATCTGATTGAAATAAACTACTTTCACTAAAATGCCTACTGCACTTTCATTAAACGAGTATTCAAAGGGAAACCACCAAATTGTAGATAAGAAAGCGAAATACTACACTATTACATGTTTACGCCACTCAACATCAATTCGTCACGTTCAGAAGATTCACTTTTCTAGTTGCTGTTTACGCAAAAAAGTGATTTAAACACAAGAAATGTAAATATGCCATTTACAACTTGACATTAAATTAAACACGACTCCTTTTTTTATTACAATGAGAAGATTGTGTATAAACGTTATTATAATACTATTTAATTTATGTTAATGCACCATTCTGAAACACTATAGTTGTTAAAATACCCCAAATTCATATTTTAAAACGTTTCCGGGCTTTACATCTTACGGAATCAAACCTTTCGTTTCCACTCCTGCCGCGCAAAAGACGCCCATTGAATCTCGAGGTCAGCGTGAGGCTGCCGAGCCAACACTAACACGTCCGTGACCTGAGATGAAACAATCACATAACACTCTAACCCTCTGTTCCGCGTGACTGAGCTTTTGGTTTGAATCCGTTCCTTTTTTCGTAACAGTCGGAGGAATGTTTGCTACCTAATATAAAGACTGAAGACGTCTTCATTATAAAGAGAATGTAAATCCGCTAACCTACCTTTTAGCTTTATGCTTCACCTTTCAGTCCATGTTGTAAATACGTTCACGCAACACTTCGAACCGAAGGGTTGCTGTTAATACTAAACCACACGAAATCACTTTCATAAAAACACGAAATCGGAATGTATTGTTTTTTATAGAATCTATAGATAAGTAGAATTACAAGTAAAGAATTCTGTAGTAAAACGAAAGAATGAAAGAATATCGTCTATTTACTTTGTAAAATATTCATTCTAAGTAGAATAAAATGTCTTTGTTGCGATGCAATGAAAACATGTTTTGTATCATCTTGGCAAAATTAAATGCCGTTCTAAGAAGTAAATTATTTAAAGATTATTTTAGGCCACGACGCCGTTTTTATAAAAGTCTGGAACCTTCAATTTGTTTGACATCAGTTAATCGGTCTCCATCGTTCAGAGTGTTTGGTAAAGATAAAATTGAAATTTGCCAATTATAAATTCGGCTCAAGAAATTAATTAGGCAGATGTGAACATACTTGCAGTACTCATATTAGATTTTCCTTCAGTTTTACGAACGTGAAAGAATTCAACTTCACTCCCCTATTTTTAAACGATGTAACAGGATACTCTCGGACATTTGACCGCTCACATGGCGCCTACTAAGAAAGCAGGCTCATTAGTGTATGTGTCATTGCTTTCGGGACATCATTATCTCATCTTCATCAAATAACGCGTGTCATTAACTCAGAAAAAGCAAGTCGATAAAGTGCCAAATTTTTCGTGGAAATACTGTTGCTATCGAATCTTAATTGGATAATAAGGGTCTAGAGCAAAATACAATATTTAATGGGACTGGATTATGGAGATGAATCTAAATATTATTACAGATACGACAGTCTATTTATAAGGTCGTAAAATTATTTAGGAAATTTCTTATCGAGTTTATTATGAATGAAGTTTCAGGAATGGAACGTCATAGATGGGTTTTATTAATTTATCTTGTACTACTACAATGAATAGAGAAAATTCCGTGATGCTGTAGGAAAATAACCAATTTTTTACAGGAAAAAGTGGATGCGTGATACAGAAGAACTGTATTTTTCTATTTCCTAAACGCAGTACTGCATAATTTTCTGGAATTCCCAGTGAAATCAAAATTTATTTTTGTAGGTTCTAGACACTGAAACAGTGGTTTTTGGCCACACGTCCGTCCGTCCGTTCGTCCGTTCCTTCGTTTGTTTCCTTCGTTCGTGCCACTATTTTTTGTAATTATTAACATTTAATAATTAGATACAACGCAAACATATAATAATGAAAGATATGAAATACAGAATAATTACATTTTTTGGCAATTTAAATTAAATTGTTGAAACCAGTTATTTTTAAATATTTTAGCATATATTTACACTCTCCAATTTAACTAAACATTTCATATAGATCGTTTTTGTGCCAAGAGTTTTTCTCATATACTGAACATTTTAACATTGTGGGATAATGTGTTTACTAAGTAAGATTTTTCCATATTATGATAATTTTTCTTCATTAAACGACAGTGGGTAAGGGAGGAGTGGCCAATTCTTAAACTTGTGATAATAACTTATTCCCTTCTTGCTGTATGTATGTTGTGGATTGTTAAACCTGTGACTGATTTCTTTCCAAAATTAGACGTCTTTTCTACTTTGCGTAATCCAAGGCTATACAGCTACTTCTCGGCGCTACATCTACACACGCACAGCAGGTGCCCTGCGTTGAGGGCACGAGCTGCGAACAGAGAAGTGAGGTCTGCAGCGGTAAATCTCGACGCCTCCAACGAAGGAAGAGCGCGAACCGGCGCTGCTACAAGTAGCATAATCGTGCATTCGGAACTGTGGCATATTTGAGGCGCTCAAGATAAAACGGCATATCCCAACCAAATTTTGAGAAAATTACTTTTTCTATTGTCTTTCACGTTCATTTTCATTGGTGATAAGTTTTTAAAGGTGGATGTTGAAAGTTTGGACATATCCCAATTCATTTGATGTTTCAGCAGATGATAGGTGTATGGCACGAGTTTAGCTACTTTACTTCTAATTGAAAATTCAACATCGGTTGCGATTTGCCGTTATTATCCTGAGCGCCTCATTTCTGCTATGTGATAGCTTTATACTTTCTGCATCGAGATATTGAAGATGCCCATGGTTGATATTTGACTACATCCCATTGATGCCAATATTACGAATTTATGAAGTGGTGTCTCGCAGGACATGACTACATTCATTCATCGTATAGATGCTGACATAAACTTCATATTGTTGTTTCAAAATGATCGACTATAAATGAATTTGAATGCAGACCTGCTATTACATCAGATATCCTTCGTTTTATTGGTAATGACCTGAGCTGCACTTCGCCGAATCCTATGGGCCGTCCCTAAATTGCGTAACAAATACCCTCTCTCCTCCCTGTAACGCACCCATAACGCGCGATTCACCCTCCCCCCCAAATAATTACGTAACGCTAGCGACAATATCCCTCCCCCTTGGAAATACAAGAAGTGAAAATACATTATGGCGCAGTAAAACCTATTTGTTTTCATTTTACTCGTGTTGTATATTAAAATTAATGATTAGTAGAAATTAGCTGGCAATGCTGACTGCATCTGACAGTAAGATTGAGGGGAAATTGTGAGCGATGGAACCACGCAGAGGCAAGAACATTTTTTATCACAAGCATTGGACATCCTGTCCTGGATGACGCATGAGCGAGAGCCCTCTGAGACAATTTCAATTGATTCTAGAATACACATTAGTTTTGAATATTTTCTTTATCTTACAGACTCGTAAAAAAATGATGAAAAAATATTTTCTTTTATTCTAACAATTAACAGCTAATAACTCTATTTATGTTTTATTTTAGTTATATTAGTTGTTTAAGTCATATTTAGTTAATATTTTAATGTTTTTGTACAATATTCAAAAAAGAAAGTATTGCACCAATGTTGATTTTTTTTAATGCGGCCTGCGGTGGGCATTGTGTGGATCGAGTATCCCAGCAGCCGCCGTTGCCGGCCCAGAGCCCGGAGAAAGGAGGGTGGGGCAATAAGCCAACAACCTTTTCCAGGAAAAAAATACTGCCCAAAAACCAGAAATATCAGCATTATATAACCTAAAGTATGACGCCCTCTCGCTTTACGCAAGGCAGCCGTACCGTTGCTTCAAACCCATTCTCCCCCTATTTAGCGACACGTAATTAAAGGACAACGCCCCGGTAAATATTTCGCATCTTTGAACTCGATTGCATATGTTATGCGGGTTTACTTAACTTGGGGCTCGCTTTGCACACCAAATATATTCCTCAGAGAGATTTCTAAATCCACAAAAAACATGTTTTAAATACAAGATTTAAACACAAGACGGTTGTATGCTATTAAGTCAGGAGCAGTTAAGACCTCTGTAGTTGCCGCGCCCGGAAACATGACCAACCAATTAAACTCAATGTGTTGTGCTCTATTTACACTTACATAATACACTGCGCTCTACTGTTTTCCAAATCCAAACTTCGAGCAGGTTATGAGAAAATCCGATTTACATACGGAAAATTGCCGCCCTCTTTACTCAAAATTAAACGAAAGCTACTAATATTTCAAAAGAGCATCACTTCATAAGATTTACAGACCTACTATAAAAGGAAATATTTCATTAAAAAAGAAATCTCTAGCTTCAATATATCAGTAACAAAAGTTCAAAAAATTAAAGTTTTTTTTTGAAATATTACAGGGTTTAATGAAAATTAGTCGGTATTATATTCATTAAGGCGGACGAACAACACGTTTTGAAAAAAATAGTAACAGGGACCACCTAAAAATATTTTCAGCAAACTAACATCTGTATGTTCTCAGCATTACATTAATTTCGCTGAACTACGCCAACAAGAATGAAAAAGAATGTTAATTAATAGACATACCTAGTTTTCATTTATATTACGCTTTGTAAATAGGAATCTAACTCTACTCCATCATTAGAGAAAATGAAACAGGTTCATGAATTCCTTGTCATCACAAGATAGTCGCCAAGAAACGCAAGTAGAGAATTTTTACATTCACATTGCATGCTCGTAAATAAGCATTCCTATTACCTGAACGGGGATCCTGTAATTTATATGTCTGGACGTAACACAGAATCATCGCAGCTCGTACTATTTATCTCTAATGAAGAACTGCGATATTGCATCTAAGATGTGCACAGCTCTCTTACGTATGTTTCCAAACGCTAAGCGATTTGTAAAGATTCCTCTACAGAATTACCCGAACGTCACGTTATAGCACTCTTAATAATGTAATCATGCTCTTCTTATGAAGGGTGTGATTTTCTTGAATATCGCAGAAAATTTCTTGCATGTTGCCGTTATTATGTCAAGACCATATAAAAAATCTACAAAGCATGTGAAGAAATACATACTATTTTAGCCTCATCTTTATAGAAAATACAGTTACATTTAGAGTATTTCGCAAAGCATTTCCGCTGTATAAAATACAATATGATTTATGTATCTCTTGCCAGTTAGGAGACACGCATAAAATTTCTTGCATGTTAGATAATTATTGGTCCAGACTATAAAAAATCCACAAAAAAGCATTTGAAGAAATACATTACTATTTTAGCCTCATCTTTATAAGAAAATACAATTACATTTAGAGTATTTCGCAAAGCATTTCGGCTGTATATAATAACAATATGATTCTTGTAAATATGATTCTGTATCTTTTGCAGTTAGAAGACACGCAGTTTAATAAGAAATATTGATTTAAGAATTAAAGTATTGTATGCGACATCCATAGTTGCAATTTTTCTTCCTTTTAATGTATCGGTCCCAATAACCACTAAAAATATTTTTAAAAAAGAACGACATCACTGAAAGGTCTACAATTGAATTATGAATGATATGAATGAATAATGAATTATATTGAATTATGCAATAAACCTCCAAAACACTCATGAATCAATATGGTTTATAAATGGTTTGAAATGTTGGAACATATCATAAAATGTCGAGCGACAAGGATGCACGCCGAAAAAGCGGTGTGGGATGTGTATTTAACTCAATTACTATCCAATTGCTATCCATTTTACACAATATATCAATAATATGTACATCACTGGTCAGTTTCGGCAATTGATGAATGTAAGAACAATAATATGTGGTTTAGCTTGCCTGCCTCCCAAAATCAGAACGCAAACATCGTTTGCATGCATTATGAAAATACAGTAATTGTGCTCCGCTGTGTAGGCAGTAGCATTTCTTAATTTTTACATTTTTGTGGATTGATCGCAATCAACACATTGCCATTTAATTGAACAAATCGCATTAAGAAAAGAATCTCTGGTTTCAATTCTGAAGGTGTCGGGCAGATTCGACAAAAAATTCGAACAAATGTGCGTCGCAGCAGTCAAACGAAAGTAATGAAACAAAGGTATAAATATGATTTTGTAAAACGTCTCTTATTAGTCAAGACGGAAGAATTGCTTGAATCTTGTTCGTAGGTATTTCGTGAGTGGAATAATCCTCTCCTTTATTATTCCAGTCGTGTATATGAGTTTTGCATCCGTTATACGCAACATATCTTTATAAGCGATGTTTTAATGAAAGAAAATTCGCGGAAGCGCGATTTATTGTATTTTAACTTGAAAAATTTGAAGGACTTGTTGAAAAACAGTTTATCTACATATTCAGAAAAAATGCAACCCACAACACTCGGGCAGCGGTGCTAAAATCAGTACTTATACAACTCTTAATGCAGCGTTTTATGGCCAAATACACCTGATCATTCTATTACATTTTTGCGGATTCGGCGCTTCGTGATACTGCAATGCACTGCAATTTCAATTTCAAATTCTGCAAAGAGTAGGGTTGTAGTTGCCCAATCCTGTACTTGCGCATGGACAACTTGACGCAGCTTTCTCAAGAGTAAAATTTTTTTATAATATATTTGTGGCCATCAAGCAGAGCGAAAAGAAAATTGGCAAGGAAGACCGTATAATTAATAGAAATGTATTTAGGGAAGCGTTGTGAATTGTTCCAAAAACATCTGAATACAACATTACTGGAAATTTGTTTCATATATAAATTATATTGTTATTATAATTATTATTATTATTATTAATTTTATTATCATTTGGTATTCTAGTACATTCACAGTTAATTTTATATTTTTTTAAACAAATGCGTTTCATTAACAACTTTCGCCCTTAATACGGAAGAGGTAAGATAGGAAAGTGGGTAGAGTTTAACAAGTAACGGTCCTCGCACGGGTACGCTAATCATTTTAATTTCAATAATAAATACAATTCTTACCCACACAAACATTCCGAACTTTGGACATTATTGTCATCATCAATTGAAAATTGCTTCATACCGGAACAGAACTTCGAAGGGGCAGGGCTCAACTGTGCAAGGCATCATGCAAGCTAGACCCTGAAATTGGGTAAATATTCTAGAAATATTCTGCCTTTTTTATTTAAAAAACAACAGAAAAACTTAGACTCGCCAGATTAAATATTATAGAATATCAATTAGTAAACATTTGTCACGTATTCCGATATTGTGCATGACTGAATACTCACGTCAAGTAATGGATATGCCCACAAGGAGCACCTAATTGTCTGGATAACGGCGTAGGAAGATGTCTCGAAGTTCCTATAGGTTTCAGGTTGCATGCAAGACTGAGAGTGTCGCAAGTTTGCAAGTGACCCTGTCTGGCTTCTTAATAGCATAACCTACATATCTGCATTTTTCGTCTTGAAAGTGTTTCCTGTGCCTTCAAGGGATAATTCTCAACCCAACAGAACCAAATGTATGAGATTGGTTCTGTTGAGCCTTTGAAAAGGAGATATAACTTCGTTTGTCCTTAGAAAAAATAATACATTCGATAAATAATAAATATGTACATAATTTGATATTTACATGTAATAATCATCACATTTCAGATCATTTCACATCATCAGACCACAAAACTATACTCGTCACACACTCGTAGAAGGAACAGAAGATGGACAAGCAACTTTAGTTTACATAGTACACCGTGTTGCTGATTTTTATGTATTCAGAAGCGAAATCTCGCATTATAATAGCTTGCTGTTTAAACTACTCTCAGAACTTCTAATTTACATTTCGTCTCAGTCAAGGTAAGCGTTAACAACTAGTTTGAAACAAAAGCTTAATCGTGTTGAAACCTTGAGATCATTCTGGTGTAATGGTGAGCATTGTTTCCCTTCCTTCTGTCATTCATCCTTCCTTCCCACAGAGTATAAGCAAGGTCTACGCCTTAAGTAGAGAAATTAAGAACAGAAATTTGCATAATAATATTTAGTGAAGGTTGATATATTCGTAATGTTACATAGAAATTGTTTGAAATGCATATATTTATGAGCTCCTACAAAAGGACACGTAAAGGACGATTATATAAAATCAAATCTATAATATATCAAACGCATAAGAGTTGATAAAAGTAGAATGATAATTTTGAAAAACTAAATTGTCGAAATTTGATGATTTTCTCTACCTTGAAAAGATGTTTAGAAAAGTAAAACAGTTTTAAATAATTTTCTTCATAACACACCATTCCAATGTACTTAGAAGAGAAGCCTTCCGTGAAATGGTGATTTTATTATTAGGTATTACAAACAATACTCTGTTATTCTAGTCACAATGCGTGATATCTAGACACGATTTTCTAATGAGAATATTTCGCCCAGCTTTAATTTAAATGCTTTAACACACCTTCCGCGAAAACGCGGTCTTCGTTCATGTTTTCCGTGTGAAAAACATATATTCTTTTTCAATTAACAGTGTGAGAAGCATTACGGATGGGCTCGAATGACCCGAAGAATGTGCGAACATCTTTCACGACGGCGATTGAAAAAAACTGCATACGCACATGTGCGCAGATCACTCGTTTTCTGTCGCTCCCGCTCACCTGTTTTGCGCACTACTTACCCAAATTACTATTTGACGAATTAATCGACAACTATACATTCCCACTGGTTGAATATATTTCGATCCCACAAAACAACTGAGGGGTCGTTTAACACATTTTATGTACCCAAAAATCAGGCATGATTTCAAAAATAATCAAGTGCTAAGAATGAGGGTACGAAAGTAGTTACGACTCGTATGGGTGTTTAATTTACAAAAATGTCATTACCCACATAATATAAAGAACGTTTTTCATTATGATTATGTATATTAAGTGTGGTTACTCAAACTTTACACAGTTGGGGTATTTCGTTACGTAGCTACAAAAACTAAACGTGTATTTCACGCTATGTATTTCAAGCACACAATAAATGTAAAAACTTTAATCCTTTAAAATATTCATTGCATGTCGCGATGAGAAATCATGTAATTTCGGCCAAAGCAAGACTGCCGAAGCAGCAAAGTGTCGACAGACATCCGGCTGGAACGAGAAGATAGCTTCGGACGTACTGTGCGGAGACAAGAGCTGACGTCTCTTCTTGTTCTTTTGGAAGAACAGAGCTCCGATAGCCTAAAATACGCGTGGCGTCATTGTGCAATGAAAAGGATGAAATCTGTGAATACGGAGTGATCAAGACAGCCGGACGGTTGAGGAAGGTAAAGTTTCTGTTGAGAAAACCGTACAATTATCGTTGCTCTTTAAATGTATCGAAATTAAGAAAACGAATTGATCGGATTTTTAACTTATTAATGTAACGTATTAAAGATTAAAATATACGTAAAAATATATCCAATCTGCGATCATGCAACTTAATGAATCTGCCAACCTGAACACAGGCATTCACACGTTACGGTTATTTATTATTAGTTTATTATTCCTCCACAATTTCTGTAATCTAGAAGTAATTAATTACACTTAAATGTCTTAAATATAACAATTAGACGAAGTCTATACACAACGTTTTGAAAAATGTTTATAATATTGTTTTGTTTTTGTACTGGTGCATTTGTTTTGTAAAGATAAACAAGTAAACTAAACAAGATTCTAAATCACAGATTCTAGATGCTAAAATGTTCTAATTTATTTTACGGGAATGTAGTAAAATTGCAGAAGAGGTCTCAACTTGTCATTTTTTAACTTTTTTGAAATTTCATCTTAGAAAACAATTGTTTTCCTAGATAAACCTCAAAACATTAAGACCTAGGAAGTAAAACATAACCCATAATTCTGTTTTTTGTTTTGTTTCGTTTTTGTTTTTGTTTTTTGAGCCACCATCCTGTATATGAGGATTGTTATTATTTAATGCACAAACATGAGGTTTGTTGTAGAATTAAAAACATATTGCACTACTGTCTATTATAATATTCGTGAACTACTTTCATAAAAAAGTTCTAGTTGAAAAATGAAACCCCTATTGATTATTGGCCCCATTCGCCGAAGGGTGTCTACTCGTATATCAAACCCCTAGTTTAATGCAAACTTAGCAGCAACTGTTTCTCTGTTAGCATTAATTTAGATTTGGGTAGGAGATATAAAACTTCCCTTTTACAAGCAAATTACTTGTTGATGAAATTTAGATAAACACTTTCTAAAAATCATGAAAAACAATCAAATAAGGCAATTAACTAATAGAGTAAATTCTCATTCGCAAAACTTATAATAACCAATTTAATTTGTAATTATTCTGTATTGGACAGTTGGTTTTGCATTGCAATGTCAAGTCTTAGGTTCACTGGAAATATTCAAGGAATTTAGGCCATTAGGCGGTGTTGGTCGTTAGTAAATTAAATTTTCAGCAGGTGATGAAAAGTAAATTAGGTTTTTGGTATTACCACCTACTAGTGTGCCTTACTCTTAAATACTCTCTATCACTTTCTGCAGTTTTCCAACATTGTAAAATAAAAAAAAGGTTCCTTCGATATGGCGAGAAACAAATACTAGAAGCCACACATTAAAAGAAATTCTCCTTCATTGCGTTCTGTGAAAAATTACGTCAAAACACGCCGTATTTTCGCATCGTCGGGTCGCTAGAAATGTGCGCATCGGTGTTGGCTTCAAGTCATAAAATGACCTGCGACGCAGCTGCTGCGCCACCACATGGAAAACACACACACTAGGCGGCACCTCCTCTAAGAGCTTTTACGCCGGGGATTCCTTCGGGCTAGCAGAGCTCTACACCGACTCTTAAACCTAAGAAGACATGCTGTCTGACACCTGGCTTATTGTAATTTATTGTAGAGTCAGCTTTCAAGGAAAAAGATAGAAATCATCTTTGAATATCAGTACATCCCCAACCGATAGGTCGGATTAAACCTCATAAGACAAGTCTCAGAAATGTGAATAATTCTCAACGTTATAGAGAGAAATCATACTTATGCTTTCTCAGTCGATTACATTTTCTTTCTGTTAAATGTCTTATTATAATTATAGTCGAATCTTCATCCCTTCCCGACTATTATACTTATTTTTCAGGTAAACCTTTCAAAAATATCTTGAAAAAATTAAATGTAACTATTAAGTGAATAATAAGGAGTAAAGTCTAAGTCAAAAATACGAACCGTCAAAAACCCATATTATATCATGGAGAAAAAACATGAAGTTAATACTGTATGTTTTTATTACTAGGTTAAGGTCTACAGATGGAATGATAAATAATAAGAGCAATTCTTTTCACTTTCTTATAGCAGAGAAATTTTATTCTTCAGTAACATTACAACGTTCCGTGGTCATGTATGACCATCATCAGGTACAAATATTCTCTGATGTCGAGAATGTTGGTGCCATATTAGCACCTCGGGAAACAGTGCTTATATTTCAAAGGTCTCCAGATTATTTGACCATTAAAATCTGACTACAAAAATAATAGCGTAGCACAAAACCTTACGCCACAGATCGAGAATGTGTGAACCACTCCCTTCCGCTGAAGGCTAGCACATGCAACACTAGCGGGGGCGATGGTGAAACGGTTAGCAAATCGGGCTGTTGTATACCCAAGTTGGCGGGTTCAAACCCGATCAAAGCCATGGATTTTTAGGGCAAAATAATCCTCCTTAGGATTTTTAGGGGATAATAATTCCTTCAGAGGGGAAGTAAAGCCGGCTGTCCCATGTCAGTTGATTTACTTGCATATAAAAGATCCTCAAGCCTAAATGGCGCCTCTGAGCTAAATTCAAATCGCCTATTTCGTCGCCCATGAAATACCTCCTTTCTCCGCTAGTTGGTGAAAGGAGCGTAGCGAAATTTTCGTGGTCAGACGGAAGAGCGGGCCTGATGGCCTGAGCCTCACCACGTAAAATAAGACATCAATTCAATTCACTATCTCGCACTGAATACTTGCATCATTCACAATATCGAGTTCCTTTGTTAATATTTTAAGCAGTATCTGAAAGCAACCACAGACCGTTCAACCCAAACTAAGTGCTAGAAAAATTCGAAAGTCAGCTCTGAGCTTCCTCCACTGTCTACGGTGTACTAAATAAAAAATATTATTGACAACAAAATGAACCCATGTAAAATAGATCTACAAAGATTTTACCAGAAACCGCTTTTTGAATACTCTAACATCTACAAAGTCCCCGATATCTGAATTTCGGTTATGCAGAAGTGTGTGCCTGGCATAAAGAAGTTTACTTTTCTACCTCGGACTGTTGAGTACTACAATGTAGCACTTCAACCGGTAATTCAAAATGCAAATGTAGGGTGAATATCACGTAGTGACTTCCAAAGAAATAGAAACTCTCAGAATCGGTGATGAGGCTTGAACACAAGTGCGACACCCCTTCTGCGCAGTGCCTCATGGGCCACAAAATACTGAGAAAGGTCCGCATCCGGAACCACCGCAAACTTCCATTGCCAACACTTGCTGATTCCTTTGTCACGTCGAAAAATACGCTGACGCAGGTCGACGTTGGGATACCTACTCAGAAATCCGCACGTGTGAACAGGAGAGAGACTGCGTCATGCGACAGTGGTCATTGGAGACCCTGCGGCGACAGCGTCTACGTTTACAACGCCATTTGCGTGAATCAACTTCTGGGAGATGCCATCCAACAAATCTTCAGCTACGGTACACACGGACGTTTACAGGCGCTTTTCGTACGATAGACACGCAGTTGTGAGATACCAATGACTGGAAGAATCGTTTGGGTAAATCAAACAATTCAGAACAATGGGATCGAACTTCAGTCTTCGTATCTTCAAACTTTTTCTCTTATTTTCTTTTAAAAATATGTCTTATAATATCAATTTCCCATATTAGGAAATCATACTTTTATTGACACTTCATTTCATTTTACAACTTCCTCACATTGCATTTTATGAACAGGGTGACACATGTAGTAGAGGTTCTGAAAAGCTCAGGAGCCAGGAGAGTTTTATCACTTATCAAATGTAACCCGAGTGATGTTCAGGTCAATAAACGTTTTTTTTTTGAGTTTTTAAAACAGTCGCCGAAACCCGCATCCCTATGCGAAATGTATTCTTCCCTCAGCTTATGGTCTGGAGCGACAGGTGCTGTCTCAAAGGGTCGGTCCAGTTCAGGAATTTGGAGGGGTAGTTTTCAAGAGTGATTTACATTGTTCACATAACGTCACTAACAATAAAATTATAAAAATTAATGCAAATCTTGTTGTTGAAAATATGTCGTATGATTGTGAATTAAGTCATTGAACAGATGTAAATGGACAGCATAAATACCAAATTTTAAAGATCTTATGTTGTAAACCATCATCCTGCTTTTAATTAAACTCGTAATAGACTACTTTAATTCCAGAATTAAGCATGTAAATAATATTTGTAGAATTCACGCTTGTAAACTGGTATTACTCTCACTTTACTGATTGAAAAGTGTTATTTTGCGGTTCAGAAAAATAGACTTTGCATCACGAGTACTACAAAAATGCCGTGGCCATATTTTTTCTTAAAACAACTGAGTAGTACAAAGTAAACAAAATACAGGAGTGACATAAATCAACATGTCTGTTGCCTCGCGTATTGAAAATAATTTGAAGGGTACATATTTATAATTTTTCATGAATTCGTTCTTAACAATAACATACACAACTCGTAAAAAAATTTCATTGACATGCTTATTCATCATTTCATTTGCATGCCCACGATTAACTTTCTGTAAGAGTTAAGTAAAAAAACTATTCTTTAAAATGAAGTTTCAAGTGTTTTCTTGAATTCCAGCTAAACATACTGATATCATGCAAACATTCTCCATTGGTCGGTATAGCAACAGAAGAAGAAAAGCAGCTCAAGTATAATTTAGCCAACGTTTCTGAAATATCATATCTACGCGTTACATATCGACCATGCTCACAAATTTGGTTTGTCGTCAATGAGTGCCAAAATATCGCTGATATGACTGAACACGCAATTTTGACTGAAAACAAATTTCAACTAGATTTCCAAGCTGGAGAGTCATGGGTCAGTCATGTGAGAGTGATCTCGGGCGTGTATTCAAAGAAGTCGGAAGACAAATTTTAAATTTTCGTTTGGTTGTCCTTCTCAGCAGCTTAGGAGATATTTATCCTGATTTTTTAAATAGACATCAAATACCTCTCTATTCCGGATTCTCCTATAAAACTTTTACTGTGTGGTTCAGAAGAATCTTTTCTTGAAATATAGAGGTTTAACACTTTCGCGCCAAGATTCAAGAGACTCAAAACTCGGAAGTTGTTCAGCTCCAACTGACTACAATGCTGAGGAGTTGAGGACTCTGCGGAATCCCAGAGTGCTCATCCGTTTGTAAAAATACTCTTCAATTCCATCACTTACCTCCCGCTATAAATCGTTATCTTTTAAAATGGATAAAAACTGTACAAAACTGGAGTTGATAGCTGATTTGATTATACATTCGTCGTTTTGCTAAAGAAATACTAGAATTCGAAATTAATTACACTGCAATTACCTGGAATGCAAAAGAATGAATTGCATGACCAATACAGCCAGGAAAACAAAATCCTTTTCAAATTTTAAATCAGCAATCAACGATATGAAGAATTAATTACGGTATATGCCGGTATATATGAGTAAGAGGTCTTTAGTAACTTGTCGGAAATCAGGATGCATCTGATACAACGAATGGGAAAATTTGTAACTCTTTGAATGTTTAGTATACAGCATTACTAAAATCAAATTTTTGTACATTGAAAAACATGAATTTGTATTGGTTATTACAGAGACTAAAAGTATTACAAGAAGAAACAATTCTGAAAATTAATGTATTCCGTGCATATTAGAAAAATATAAAGACTCTCGGAGGAATATGAATAAAAGATCTTTACTTTTCACAAGTCACTATTACCATTCTTTTCACAAAAAGAAATATTAAATATAAAATTTAACATTAAAGAACGAAATCCTTCTTGAAAATACGGGTGCGCCTTATACACAGGCAAATACGGTAACTATCTACTCACATTCGAAATTTGAAAAAAATTGTCGATAGGTGTATTCACTCAATATTTTTACACATTCAAATCATTGTAAAAATTACCTATCATTTCCACGCAAAGCCTTGAAACATTTCAACATCTGGTACTGTTTCGGTCAAGGACCGTTTTCTACAAGGTGTGACGTGACAAGAAGAAGAATAAATTCAATGTGACCTAACCTAACAAAAGATATAGTATCCAATCAAGCAAATGCTAAATCACTTTCATCTTCTAAGTCTTGTTTCCTTCTATTACATTTTTTTTCTTTTATCTGCACACTTCTCGTTTTCTGCGCTCCCAACTTCTTTTAGCATTACTCTCTTTTATTTATTCTGGCCATGCTCGGCCTACCCCTTTATCTTCCTTTCTTACGCATGCTATACTTTTTAAGATGAAAAATAACTGGCCATAAAACATCCAGACATAATTTATGACGAAACCTCTTTCTATAAGTGTACGTTCATCTAACATATGATGCAGCGTCCAGTCCCCGAATTCTAAAGATACTTCGCGTATATAGCGTTCATAGAAAAAGAATAAATGTAAAACTTCATGAATGGAAATTTTCCATCCTATCAATTTTAGTTCTCCTTTAACATGTGGGAGGGAGACCACTTGCGGCGGCGATGGTGTAACGGTTGCGGCAACGTGTTGGTGGGTGCAAACCCGATCGAAGCCGTGGATTTTTAAGAGCGAAAAAATCCTTCGTACGCCTTCCTTCGCTG
>BOPP01000160.1:2540587-2633828 GCA_017312745.1 Gryllus bimaculatus | reverse complement strand
GAGGCGCTTCCGCGGCGCCCGGGCTCCTAATGGGCGCCGGCGCTTTCATGGTGGCCTCCCTCGGCCCTGGACCGAAGCAGAGGAAGAGCGCGGGAGCCCACCTTCTCCGCCCGATACTAGCGCAGCAGCTTCGCGCTCGAATAAATAGCGGCTACCCGCAGTCCGCCCGGCCGAGGGAATAACATTCTCGTTATCCCACCCGCCTCGCGCGCCGGGCGCAGAGCGGGGGGAGGGGGGAGTCCGGAGCAGCCAAATTCCCGGGTTGCCGGTCAACGGGAGGTCACTCACTGTTGAAGTGTTCTGACGCTCACACTATCATTAGCACCAAAGATTGCTAAGCAAATTAACACTGAAACGACTAACGGCATCGTTGAAATGTTTGTTTGAAATTTTCCGTTGTTTTGCGACAAAAGTAATTCATGAGGTTTCCCCCATTTTTTTCTAGAAATGTTTCACAAACTTTTCATGAAATGAACAATCGATGTAATATCCATTACTTAAATGCGCTTTCAATCACACGGAGACTCAACCATACCACACTGTACGAATAGCACCTGAAATCCAAGAAAATATACTCGTACTCTTGATTTTTTTTTTCATTCACTAGATGTTAAAAAGAAATGCGCACAATATGTAATTAAAACATCGATCGTTCCAGAAAAAACAACTGTCACAAAATATTAGAAGAAACGTTATCGCGCATGTTCTCGAGATGTAATCCCGCAAAAGGGATATCTGAGCGCGACTTGTCGTCGCCTCCAGGAAGCCAACGCCCACCCGGCGGGCGAGAAGGCAGGCGAGAGGGCGGGGGGGGGGAGCCGGGCGGGGAGGCCGGGAGCCTGGGGGGAGCAGGCGGTTGGCCGTGCAGAGACGGGTCGGCGCCCCTTTGAAGCAGCACGGCACCGCGCCGCGGCGGCTGCGTGTAATGGAGCTTCCCAGAAATGCTTTCTCTGCGGCCGGTGCCACCTGCCGGCGCACTTGCCTCCTCCCACGTTCGCCTGCCTCTTCACCTCACTCCAGGTGCCATCTATTGATTCCTCATGTCCGCCGCCAGTTGTGTTTGCCAAGCAGCTAAATATTACAACCCCTCCCCCTCTGCTGACTCCCAACTACTGCTCGTCGTCCTCTGCCACCTGTACCTTCTTGTCTTCTCTGACTCCCGCCATCATTCGTTGTTTCACGTCTGTGTTTCACGACTCATTGTTTTATCTCGCAAATGCAATAATCTACCATTCCACTTTAATATCATATTTAAAGTGTCACTTTTTTCTACACTCGTTGGCCATTAACGCATTTGTCATAATTCTCTGCCAACGTTTGCACTATCTAAATGCACCATCATCATATTAAACCGTAAAGCTAATACCGAAACTCCTCAACGCCACCTCAAAATTGTCTTTATTAACCTTGACAGTGGACACTCTCCTCGACCTGCGTATTCGTAGCTGGCTATACCTTCCACTCTGTTTCTCCCTGTTCTACCATCTCGTGTTATTGGCTGCCACGTGAAGCTGCGACGAGGAAGTGTTTTCAGGCTTCCAATTCCCTGGGGAGACCATGGCGAACTCACGTCGCCTTCTAATCACCTCCTCGCTTCGGTGTCGGTTGATAACAACGTGATATGATGGGACAAAAACTACGATCTTCAGTCGACGTATATCTTTTGCCTTCCACAACGTTTCCACAAGACGTAGAGGCATTCCGTCTAGCACGTGTGTTTTTTATTATTTTTCCTGTTAAGATTACTACTATTTGCCGAACAAAAAACTTTTAACTAGTGATAATACTTAAAAACAGTTTAAATTGAAATTGAAAATAACTTTTCAGCGTCGCCAAGTTAAGAGCATTATCTGGCAAATACGATATTGTAACTAGATCCTTTGGTGATCTGCGTTTGTGACAATCAAAATGTTAGTTCAAACATCGACAATAATCATTTTTAAGGGAATAAATACGTTTAGAAAATAATTATATTTTCCTAGTAAACATTTCACAATTATTTCACCTGACAATCGGTATATACAATAAAACACACACGTGTCTTCACCTTGACATAAATTCCGATTCCACTCAAAATCAAACCGTCCTTCTTCCCATTGTTTCAGGAATCAATTTTGTTGCACAGACGATATCACGTAAATGCAGAGAATATGCAATTTAATCAAAACCCAACCTTTCCTCTTAGTCTCTCGGAAACATCAAAAGAGATATTCGTAACACCGATTTAAGATGGCAAAAAAATGATTTCCAATATTTAAACCTGCAAGAGACATCAGTTGGAATATCAAAAAGCGAAAACAAAAAGAAAGGAAATTTCTTTCCCACTCACATCTAACACAGTTAATAGATTTTGATATGAGAGTTTATTATTTCCTAACACACTGAAAAAGTTCCAAAAAGGCAATGATATGAGACTATTATCACTGCAGAAAATCCGTAGCTACAGTACCTCGAACTAATCCTGCTACTTCTGAAACGATTGATTAATTGGATTAATTGATTGATATTTCCGGGTACGTCAACTGTTATAATCCTTATTCCCTTTAGTGAATGTATTAATTATCCGGGACGAAGCTGTACTTTTCCCCTGCTGAAAGGTGATATACGGCCTGGACCTACACGTTCATACACGTTTCCCCCATCCAAACAAGTGCGTCCAGCCCAAGTGGGTTCAGTCCTGAACAAGCTCTAATTTCCCGACTGGTGTCCCGCCGTGTGATGTGTGTGTGTGTTTGTGTGTGTGTGTAAGTGTTAGTAAAGAAAGAGGATAGAGCAAGGACCAGGAAGGAAAGATCGGAACGATTCGTGGTCGTGATGTTGAAGTACTCCTCCGACATTCGCCTAGAATTGGTCGAAGAAAGCACGAAAAACTACCTGTCAGAGCAACTGGGCCATGCGAAGTCTTCTGCAGGCAGCGGCAGAATTCGATCTAGTTATCTCGCTAGCCGAAAATCCGCTGTCATCGGAACTCGAACAATAGAACCTCCCGGTCACAGTCACTGCAGAGACAGCGGCAATGCTGGACTCCGAGCTAACACAGTCGGTCTATTTTTGAGACGAATGTCAGTGCTATTAAATTTACATGACCACATTTTTTACTTTCTATGGAGGCAAATACCGCTTCAAACAAGCTGCTACATCTAGAGTTCAGTAACAAAACTCCAAAGCCTCACCCTTCCACTGTCGCATCCAAAACCTCGAAAGTCGTCGGGTCGATACTCCAGGGCCCCCTCCTGTCGCCCGCCCACCGGAGAAAGGGCGCCGATCGAAATGGAAGGCAGCAAAGCGACCCCGTTCCCTTTGTTTCGTCATCGCGTCGGCGACGGCCACCTGTCAGCGGCGGATCAGCGCGGCGTGCGCGCGATGGGGGCGTGCGCGCGACGGGGGCGTGCCCGAGTGACATTCAAAGAGCGCGCGGGCGCGCCCTCCCCCTCGCAATCAGGCCCCGCGATAAGCGCCGATAAGCGGCGCCCGCGACGCGACGCGACGTCCGCGCCGCCTGCCGGCGGCAATTCGCGTCGTAGACGTTTGAATAGGCGAGCGTCGCGAGGGGGGGGGGGCGAGGTCGAGCGCCTAGGCGCCCCCGTCGCGCGACAGCACGGGAGGAGCGGATCGTGCCTGACACGGGGCGCCGCGCGCGGCGCAACAGACAGAGATTAACAACGCTCCCTCGCAAAGCTAAGACGACACGCCGTACTTCTTTGAGTCAGAACACTTAGCATTTGGAGCGTTCAATGGTTTAGTTTATTTCTGCCAAGCATTTAACGTATATATCCCCTAAATTAATGTTCGCTATTCCTGATATATTTCAATAGTTTTCATCCCTTCGCATTTCAAACCTGCTACCTTGATCATATTTCAACTTCTGAATAGTTCGTTTCCTTCTCCGGTGCCTTTTTATCCTACTATTTTTCTATAACCACGTGTAGTCATTTGCAATACAATTGGGATATTTTCACTACCATGTTTCAAGCCAGGATTCACAATTGACATTAAAAGAAGTCAAAAATGTTGCTATAACAGCGCTTTATTTTTCACTAACATAACAAAAAAATTTTCATTGTCATTTTTTCGTAGTGTATTTTTTGCAGAGTCAAATTATCATTACGATATTGTATAAAATATAATGTGAATCGCACTTGAATGAGAATATTGAAAAATTATTTCATTACATGTATTCATTCAATTCGTTCTTCTACTATTTCCTTCCAGAATGTCTACATTATTCTCAAGAAAAGTAAATAACCCTTGTGCGGATGCGACATCGAATAATACACAGGAGGTGTGCGCTTCGCTCGTGAATTTACATGTTTTGCCATTCAATCAGTTGTGTCTCAGGGATAATAATTTCTCCGGCAGGGAATCCCTGCGTTTCCATTTTAAGCGTTCAGCTCAATCATTATTGAAGAGGTGCAGGACGTTGGTTTCAAGAAGAGAACTGAAGCCCTTCTTTTATCTTTAAAACTGAATATTACAAATTGTTTCACGTGTCTTCAATAAACATTTTTTAACAATAAATAAAGTAAACGACGTGCGTGACCCCATTGGATTGTGAGAAATATGAAATATGTCGAAAACATTTTTGAAAGAGATTATTCGAAATCACACTACGCTTTTTTAACTTTTTAAATCCCGTTCTTTATTCATTTTGATTTCCCAGAATTGTAATTGTCATAATACGAGTGCATTCAAATGTGCAATTCTCTCTTCTGAATACAATATATAATATTTTCTAGCCGACAGTTCCACACTGCTTAAAAATAATTATGTTTGTGCATTTTTTTCGTTTGTGAACTTAATTGTGTGTGAAGGAACATGTCACCCTTTCCGACCTTGCGTTCCAGGTAGATTCTCGGGATCCGTAATTTAAAAACGCTATTCGCGCAGGAAAACTCTTTACATCTCTCCAGAAAGATTTCCCTGGCGAAATTCATTGGTTTCGAGCTGAATGAGCGCCAGATGACGCAAGAAACGCGGGAGAGTTCCGTCTTCCATTCCACATGTTCTTCTTTGTCATCGGATCGCGCCCGCGGCGACGCCCATTTGTCACTCCGCTTCGCAGACTGCCACGCCGCTGGGAGGAGGGGGGCGGAAGGGGGGGCGGTCCGTCGCCTCGCCTCGCCGC
Source organism: Gryllus bimaculatus (assembly GCA_017312745.1). Lineage (NCBI taxonomy): Eukaryota > Metazoa > Arthropoda > Insecta > Orthoptera > Gryllidae > Gryllus > Gryllus bimaculatus. Next base: position 2,628,703 of record BOPP01000160.1, on the reverse strand, counting down.
GCTCGCTCAGGCGCTCCCCCACCCGCAACCCACCCCGCACCCCGACACACACAAGACAGCACTCTAAGTCACTGAGGCTCTGGAGCTCCCACAGATCTTATAAAGGACTTCCACTGCACGAAACAGAGAGATTAACTCGGAAGACCTTTATTCAAATTAGACATGCAGCCTAGTCAGGACTCCATTCCGCTGAAATGCTTCCGAAGGTCCGCCGGCGGATCTTTCGCGTGAAAGAGGATTTCGGTGCGCGCATTAAAACTCTGATACCGTTTCATACATGCTCCACAATACACAATAGCAGGCAAGTCGAAGGACATTCTTTCTAAAAAAAATTCGTTCATGTCTAAACCAATAGAGGCTTTCTTCCGAATGAAACCACTTGTAGGCAGTTATAATACAAAGAACGTACAGAGACAAGCAGGGATAATGTATAAAAAGTTGATCTCGTACATTTTGACAAGAAAAAAGAAACCCACTGCTAACTTCGGCTAACATTAAGGAAAGAAAAACCACTTCGGGCCTCCCTATGTTATTTTAAGTCGTGGTTCATGGATATTATTCATTCATGGAACAAAAAATTAAAGCCCATCTGCCAAGGTTATCCAAAACACTTTTTACATCACATGTTCATTCAATTTCTGAAGCGGCGCGTTCCCGTGGTGGCGATGCTAGTCCCCCCCCCCCGGCTCCCTCCCGCGGAGCGCCCCGAGCCCGTCGGGGCCCGGCACCGCGCGGTCCGTCTCGCTCCTGAAGCTGGTCGGAGCTGCGTCGGAATCGCCGCCGGCCTTAGCGCCGCTGCCGCGGCACAGCCGACGTATAATAACGCGCGGATCCATTACCTCAACTCCACCCTCCGCCGCCTCGCCGCGGCCTGCACGGAGAGGCGCGCGCGGAGCAGGGGCGGCGAAGGCGGGGTGCGGGAAGAGTCGTGGGTGAGGAATGGGTTTGGAGAGGAAGAGGAGGGAGAGGGGGAGGGTACGAGAGGTGGCGAAGACGCGCCCCGGACGGCCCGCGGAGCGGGGCCGAGCAAGTGGGCAGAGCGGGGCGGGGTGGGCGCGGGTGGTGAAGACACGTGCGAAACGGGGAAGGTGGGGTTGGGCGAAGGGAGGTTGAGAGAAGAGAGAGAGGAGGGTAGCGAGAGTGGCGAGACGCGCCCGGGATGCAAGCGAGGCGGGGAGCGGAGCGAGTGCTTTGGCGGCGGTGCGGCGGGGCGGGGAGCGAGAGCTTCCGTCCGCGCTCCCCACGCGCGCCCGCATCGACCGCAAACGGCCGGCGCGGCGCAAGGCAGTGCACGGGATGGGGAGCAAGGGAAGAGCAGGAAAGGGGGTGGCAGGCACGTTCCCCGGACCCGTGCGCCGCGACCCCGCCGCTTCTCCCACCCCTGCCACCTCGGTACAATAGTGCGTCCCGGCGCGCGAATATTTTTCATTCCTTTCGTTATACTTCCATTTCGTTGCGCAACAAGGAATCCAGAATCGTGCTGAGCACATTACAATACTGGTCAACAAAAGTTTCACATTTATGCTTACTATCCAAATGTGTATATTTTCCCTTACGTTTAATTTCAAAATGTCCACTCAAATTTGCCTTTTCGTTTGTTTTTAGGCTTTCTTTTAAGTTAGTTTCTAATACAGCTAATTAATATCTTAATTGCTCCTTTAAGTATTTTTGACTTTTATATTTAAAATGTTAATTATGAATATGAACAATTTACCTAAAAAGAAAGCACAACAAGAACTTAAATAAATAGTACATAATATTTCTAATTCATCATAAAAGCTGGATGTATTGAAGGGTTGTAAACCAATATATTCGTGCGAACGGGAAGAAGAAAAAAGAAGAAGAGAAATATTTTGTTGAGAAGGATATTCGCCCAGCTCAGAAATTCACCAACGAAATACTATGGAAATAAAACGGGAAGAAGCTGCGTTTCGGCAAGCTGCTGTCGTTCACGGGGGCGCTCAAGGCTTATCCTGGATCCGCGTGGTGGATGCCGTGATGAGTGTCTGCGGCGGCCGAAGGGCTGATGGGTAGAGCGGCGGGCGGCGGCGGGCGGCGGGGCGGGGCGGCGGGGGCGGCGCGGGGGCGGCGGGGCGGCGATGCTGCGGCTGCTCCTGATGCGACGCGCGTCCGCAGGCCGCGCCGCCCCGTCGCCCCCGTCGCCCCGTCGCCCCGCCGCCCCACGCCGCCCCGCGCCGGCCGCCCCCACGCCCCGCCGCCACCGCCCCCGCCGCCCGCCGCCGCCCCCGCCGCCCCGCCGCCCCCGCCGCCCCCGCCGCCCCCGCCGCCGCCGCCGCGCGCCCCCGCCCCGCCCGCCGCCGCGCCGTCCGCCCCGCGGCCCGCCGCCCCCGCCGCCCCAGCCGCCCCAGCCGCCCCAGCCGCCCGCCTGCGGGTCTCCGATGAAGGCGGCGAAGTACCAGTACAGTGCGAAACGTTCCTCAAACAGGCGGACGAAAATTCACGTTTTCTCGCTTCCTCTAACACTGGGGAGTATATCTCATACTATTATTTCACTCTTCTAAAAACAACGCACGTCACAAATGTTTGGTAATTCTAAAATAAATCGGCATCCTGGTAGAAGAGCAACTTAGCGCATTCCGAAGTTTCTCTACTCTATAGATGTAATATTCTGACTAACGTATTTCGCCCGCGTAAGTTCTCCATCAAAGAGTTTTCAACTGAATGACAAACAAAATATTCTAAGATCGTTTTTCTCGCCGATGCATTGCCACTTTTAAGAACATTTGTACGTAAAATTTTAATTGTGGAACACACTGAACGTCACGATGGAAGGTAGGCTTCCCGCCGAACTTTGCTGTATGTTATACCTTAGAAGGGCTCTGAAAGTGCAGGTGGGGACCGCTGCCCTCAATTCGTGGAATTTTAAAACTTGCTATTTTGTCGTACGCCTGTCAAGGTAATTAGGTTTTAAGTTCTTATCATTCTAAAGAAGAGTTCAACACTGCTTATCTTGTCATGCATGGATTGTGGTTCGAGAATCATTTGATATGTTTTCTTAACCGAGTCCAGCATTATTGAACTTTTTTCTTCGCCGATCGAAAGCGCACAGAAAGATAACAGTCAACACTGATACGTTTTACACAGAAATAGGTAAAGTGATGATCAGACTCTATAAATGAATAAGTGCGACGAAGTTCTTCAGATGTAATTATCCCATTCACCTTAATACATTGTATGTAATGTTATCGAGGAAGAGCGACTCTAAGGCAAAGGAGTAACATTTCAATATAATCAGTACGAAGTACAACTCTCCGAAATATCTGAGGGATTTAAACAACAAGATACTAATAAGTAAAATGCCCCGTAGTAGGAAATTATATCAAAATTGGAGTTTTGAGTCAGTAATGCTTTAATATTTTTTTATTATTAATTTTGAGAGAACTTGCCATATTCCTCTAATGATTTTATTCCTAATCAAAATGTCACTACAAGAAAACGAGCTATACAAAGTCAACTGCTAAATGATACAGTTTTGAATCAGACATTATATGATTAAGTTAACATTTTCTCCCTTGTGCTCCCCAACTCAAGTAGATTTTTCACGGCATGACCAAATTATGAAAATACTTCTAATTAGTGTCAGAAATGTGTAATATGACAAATATAATAGCTTATCAAATTCAGGAGAATATTCCTTCCTTGACACGTAATATACGTAGGCTAACTCGCAATGTTTGTTGTTAGCAACAGTAGAAACAGTAGTATCCCACAAATGTGCAGACACGCAGTGTCTCCGATTGACGACTGTAGCGATTTGTACCTCATGCATTTGTACAGCATTCAACACATTTAATCTCTTTGCTTTTCGAGTTTTTAGAAAATCCCTATCGTTATCTACTGACGCAACATCACGCGTGCTGAACAGGTTCATAGAATGTTTTCAGTAAACTGTCTTGTCAAATGCTTGAAAATATATCCAGTAAACTGACTTTTGATCCATTCCGTCTTTCAGTAATTGGACTCAAGGTAAAAAAAACTCGATACCGCACGATCATCATACTACAAAAGGAAATATTCTCGTCGTTGTTAGTACATTCCAAGTGAAATAAGTATTACAATTAAATATTGTGTGTGTTCTAGATTGGAATGTTGAGACATTTCAGTACTTATACATCGTCGTGATAAAATTTAACCAGCCATACATCTGGATAAAATAGTGGATGTCAAATTTAATTAATCAAAAAAGAAGAACCATATTGGTACGGAAACAGACATCCCAAAATAGAAGCGTAGTCAAACCGCTCAACCAAAGTTGGCGATGCACGCCATGCAAGCAACAAACATTTGAAGGTTATGCCCAAACCCGTGAGCGTGATGGGCAGAGCGCTCAACAAACATCTGCTAAGCGATAGGCGTGCACTTCACACGAGGTGAACTTTCACAGCTCGCCTTAGTAAGGCGCTCATAATGCCGTTCGCACTAGCTTGTTCCTGTCGAAGTGTCAACCTTTCGCGAAGGCAACCTTTATGATGCTGCCAATAGGTTTCCCACTCCCCAACTCTGGATCCAAGGCCACCCGAAGAGGAGGCGAAAGGAAAAACCGCGAGACTCCAGCTTGCAACCGTCGATCACGAGAATCTGAAGAATCCGCGCACTTGACCCGGAATTATGAGATGGGTTCGGTTTCATACGAGCTGAAGGTCACAACGGAATTCTCGATGATAGAAACACAAAACTTGTTTGTTTTGTGTGTTCACGTTCGTGGCATTCTGTCTGACCTTACAGCAAATGTAAGATGTTACAGTCATTTGGTCAAGGTGGTTCTTCATATATCTTTAGAATCATGAAGATTAAATATTGTTTAATGTATGAAAATAATTACGCATTGCTGTTGCTGGTACTACCAGAAGAGTAGCCATCATGAATTAAAATTTTTTAAAGCACCTTCAATTATTTTGAGTTTGGTTATAATAGACAAAAACTTTGATTTTCTACTTTGGGTAAATATGACAGGAATGTTTTCACTACCAAGAAATTTTATTCTTCCTTTCTAAACTAATCTTATTTCCAATTGCTACGTAATACTTTTTATCTTACAAATTAGTTTTCACATTACGAATTGCACTATATTTTCTTTTCTCACGACCAATACATTTGATTGCATTTAGGAAGCACATACAATGTTCCTAATTCATTAGTATACTATTTTCATTTACAACTTCAATTTCAAAAACATATTTTATGGAGGATCATATGAAAGTTTTCACGTCTGCATTTTCCCGAATTTTGATATTTCGACTCGAAAAATATTTTGCATGCTGACAATGCTTCTCCTTTAAAAAAATTCTTTTAAATTTTGTTTAGCGCAGTACCTTCAATAATTCTTTTAAATTCATTTTCAAAATCGGCTAACTAGCTTTGAATTTTCGCGCAAAAGGTTTTCTAAAACTTGTTCCAACGTTAGAAGATAGCGCACTGCGGCCTCGAATGCCTCGCGCGTCTTTAGAGACGCGGCCTCCGCGCCGGACCAAGTGGCTGCACGCACTCGCGTCCGCGCCCGCGCGGGTCGTCGCAGGACGCACGCGCAGCCGTGACCGGCATAGGGAAACGCGCGTGAACCTTGCTGCAATGCGCCGGGGAGCAGAGCCAACACGAGCGGTCGCGTATAGAGCGCCGTCTGGAAGTCTACGTCACATGAAATCGGGTTCACTTCGTTGTTATTATGTATCGAACAGTTGTTAAGTACGTAAGTTACCTTCTTTTTGTTATTTAAGATCGCATCTGCATATAGGTCATAAGCGACCAATATTGCTTGTAACGGTATGGTAACTACGAGTATGACATGATATGATGATGATATGGCACAGCTGCCAGAAGGCCGAGAACGGCAATCTCAGCCATCCGGACGGGTTGTAAGTTAATTGTTAAGAATAAAAATATATTTTATCAATTGATGAAGTGTGTGTTGAGAAATACGTTCATGGTGTAAAATGGCATTGAACGAGCAAAGAGCTGACTGTGAAAAGTAAGGGTCGAAAAATGAAAACAAAAATCAGGCAGAACTTTTCAATTGAAATACAATTTTTTTCTTTTGAAACCAGTATTTTATTTACCGTCATTTTTTATTTAAGGTCGCATCAGCGTCTACGTCATTAGCGACCACTACTGCCTGTAACGGTATGGTAACTACGAGTATGACATGATATGATGATAGGGGTGTGAATGGACGAACACAATACAACCACGCCCGAGGCGGGACTCGAATCCGCGATCCTTCGGTTCGAGATCGCTACGGCACTTCTGTTACTGTCATTGTATTACATCTAATACTATTGCTACTCCACAATTGAACTGTAGTAATTGTGTTAATTGTTTTTAGAAGTGTCATTTGCATTTTTAAATAATTTTGTTTTTCGCGCTGATTAAGTAAGAACGTGCTAGGTATACTTTCCGCAATTAAATTTCTCATTATCTTCTCTTTGCATTTGCACTCTCAAAAGAGTGTGAGTTACCTAAAAGTTCCCACTAGTCTACGAAAATCGTAACTACAAGAATATCGAGGCCAAAGATCATCATTTGTAGAACTGAAAGATTCCATAAACTCCAGCAGTAATGACACGAATCGATTGCACATCATGTGATCGAGTCTGATTTAATATTAACTAATAACATGCTAGTCACAAAATTGCAAAACAAGCCGTGAGAAATAATAGATACCATAAATTCTGTTCTCATCTGCGCAATAACATCGCAATTCTTTGTAATAACTTGTAACAATTCATCCATGTTTTCCAGAGAATTTTAAACAAAATTTGCTATTGCACCTGTTTTCCATTTATACTAAGTGAATCCACGTATAGTATCTACCAATAGCAACATTTAAGAAATGTTTCACCGGTTCTGTAGAAGGTGTATTTGCTGAGAAATAGCCAAGAGTGCTTAACCAAATAATCTTTTTTTAATTGATCTGCGTTGATTGTGAGAATTGAATGCAGAAGCCTTCCTCCGCGTCATTGTGGTAGAACGATTTGAGCACCAGAGTTCTGGCACCCTTCCCGCTCGTATCTTTAAGGCGGCGAGCGTGAATTACACCTATAAACCGCCTCTCCCCATGGCGTCGTGCGCGAGACAGAAACTTCGCCGTCTGCGCCAACACGCAACTGCGGAGTAGCTCCCTTTACGGCGGCCCCTTCGGTCGTCCGCTGTTCTACCCCTTGTCCAGCGACACCTCCGCCTTCTCGTCGTTAACTCACGACCCATCTGTCTCCGGTGCTTCTTGTCCGTCACAGCCCGTTTCGGACTAACTTGCTAATCTTCAAGCTTATTCTCATCAACCTCGCTACGCTTCTACTCAGCTTGTTCGCCGCCCTTCGAAAGTACTTGCTCGCGCACTAGCTTCTCTTCCACTGAGTAGTCCCACACTTTCACTTAGATCAACATTTTTTCTCTACATGATATTTTCATCGTCGCTACTCTCAGCCACATCCACTCAGCCATCGATTAAAAGATCTAAATAAACGCTTATACAGTACACAACGAGCTGCTGTAAATTCTATTCTCGATTCACCATGTAGTTATCCCGTTTTCTTATTTCCTATGGTTTCCCTTTCATATCCTTGATGGCATCCATCTAAATGTACTTAGGAATAATTTCACTATTTCTGACTCCGGTGCTTCTTGTATTAGACTTACATTAATTATTATCCCTTCCAGTTCTATACAACCTCAACGCTCATTCACTCACGTAACATAACGCCTCTTCCTAATCCATGCTGCCGTTTTTCTCTCATTTCTAAATCATCGGTTTCATCGTCTTTTCTGGCACGATCCTCCCGCAGCCCCTCATATTCCTGTATCTGCTCCTACAGCAGCCTCGCCCACCCTCGCGGCAACAAGTGCCCAGGGCCGGTTCCTGCCGCCCGCCCGCCCGCCAGACCGGGCGCTACGCCACGCCACTCCGCGCGAGTTACGATAGTTGGCCCAACTTTAATGGTCCGCCCCATTGTGAGAGGCGCGTAATGCGCCGCCGGCCGCACGGGGGCGGGGGCGGGGGCTGAGCGTCGCCGGCCGAGCTTAATCTCGTAACCGCCCAGAGCCCGACGGAAAGCCCTTGTCAGACCCGGGTTTGCGTTCCTTGGTCACAACGCCCGCGGAACTAAATTGTACCGGGCGAGCTCCGCTTCTCGAGGAGTACAATGGACGTATGCCGCAAAGGATTTTCCGTCGTCCGATCTGCTCTGCCCCGGCGTCTATTTCGCTTCCTGGTCGTGGATTGGCGAAAATTTTGTATTGTATAGAGAAATTTCTCGATAATCAAAAGTTTTGTTCGTCTATGATAATGCATTAAGTTTTTGAAATTTAGAAGCGAAACATATTGGAGGATAAGAAAGCTAGATTGGCAACATTGTGGGGATCTGAAGAGCATGGGAAATACTGCAACGACTTTGGAATCTTTGCAAAGATCAGAGAAGTCGGCATATTGAGCAAGTGTGAATTGTTAGGGGAGATTTTAATGATTTTTTCTTTGGATCATGGATGGATTCATTAGATCTTTTAATGACAAATTATCGTTGAAAATGAAAAATTTACGACTGGAGACTATAGAGGGTAATCTCTTCTACATAACAAGGAATGTTTGAACATATACATAGTTTGAATAATACAGATATAAAGTAAATTAAAAAGTTAGTACACAAATAAAAACACAAGAAACACTATACGTGCTAAAGGAAACAGCTTAATACACGAATTATTACTCACTATGACAAAGCTATTGTCACTGTCCATTGCTGGCCCTGTATTTCATAAGCTTCCGCTCATTTCTGTATTTTGCCACGCGAGACCAAGAAGCGCCAGCCTGTTTATGAAAAGCACTGGACCATCGTGTTCGTAGCCGACCTCGCTCCCAGTGTCCCAGAATAGTGTTTTGTCCTTTCAGTTCAGGTGTCTGGCTTGACGGTCAGGTATTATATCTTTAATAACTTGAATCTATAATTATTGAGACAGAAGAGCAATTTCTTGATTGAAATCGTCTTTTAGTGTTCTTACTTTTACTGCTTATGTATCTTTAAAGGAGATGGAAAACGTATATTGCATAAAACATCATGTATACGAATATCCATTTAATAAGAATTTTGAACAATATCCGAAAAATTTCCACATGTCACACACAATTTTTTCCTACGACAAAATCAAATTTAACTCCTGTCACGCGTAACTTTTATGCACATTTTGCCTTCAAATTACCTAAGAATGCTGAATTCTTAGGTTAATTGTCTAGTTTGTTTTTCACTTTTTCCTGTACAAAGAATATATGATAGCAAAATTCCGAAAATGTTGTAAACATACAAAGCCTCAGGAAAAGAGAGGAAGCCAACAGAAGAGATGGAACGACCCGTTCTAAAAGCTTTGAGACAGAACAGTCCTTCCTTCCAAGGACTTCCTTCTAATTGTTCGAGTACATAAGCTTTCGATGGTTTTTCATTTCACTTTGCAATAAATAGTATTATTTGTAAATATTTTATCTTAAAACACAACGCAAGTGCTTCCGCACTCAAATTAATAGCTGCAAAATAAAAAACAATGCATCTAACAGCTTATAAGGAAAAGTAAATATACAAACATCGTTATTTAATGATTTAACGATTGCTAACAGTTTCTTCTTTTCTTGACCATTTCAACGTTTCCTCCTATATCACTAATGCCATTCGTTGCTTTAAACTCACGACAATTTGTAGGGAACAATCATTACTTATCCATCAATATGTTGTTATCCCCACGTAATCGTGTCTAGAGATGGACGCAGTTCCTCTTTCCTGACGAGTAACACGAGCGAAGGAAATATGCGATAAATGGCCTTGCGTTGACCGTAAATAGACGTTTCTCCTTCACCGCTTCGGTCGTATTTCATATTTCATAGCTCTGATGAGTACGCGGATGTGCACAATAGCATTTGAACGCTTAATTGTTTTGTTTTTTGGATGAGGTAACGGTGCAAGGCACCGACTTTTCAATCGCAATATACATAATGACACATTAATATAGATTCCCTTCCTTTGATTAAAACAACCAACAGATTTACAAGCAAATAAAAGAAATGATAAAAATAACCACACTAATATACTTAATCGAATGCTTTCAAATCAAATAAGTATACTTCCCTCTGCTATTTAACGATTAGAAGATATAACGCAATTAATTTGCAATTGATGTTCGACTTTGGAAGGGAAAATTGATTCTGTGTTGATCCTAGAAGTAGTGGTAGAAGATGCAGGAGTAGGTAAGGAGAATATTTATTGATCAAATATGCATGAAATCATATTTGAACCAACATATTTCGTGTCATTTTAATTTAGGAAAGTCTAATCGCTCAAACAAAACGTATCTCTATAATTATATTAATTTTACTTTGAACCATAACTATTAATTGTTTCCGTACAGTAATTAGTTTCCTTGATTTTCCACATTCCCCCCTCCCACCACCAAGTAAAGTGTAACTAGTAACAAGAAGGATAATTTCCTCGCGGACAGAATACTAAGACGAATTTATGAATTTAAAAACCGATTGCTCAAGTATAATCCAATTTATCTCTTACCTACGTGACAAAATATACTGTTTTATAATAACTCCCTTGTATACTCGAAGTCTCGATTTTGTTGTCGCTGTTTTGTCAGTTTTACTGTACATTTTTATATCAGAGGAAACTCGTAAAGTAGTGGATAGTGGTCGATAGCGGATAGTAGTCCTGATAAGTGGATTCTGTAAAAAAGAACTGATATTCTAAGCAATAATATTCAACTTTTAAATGAGCAATTTTACAAAACTAACCATATTTGCAGAAAATTCTCCACAATTGCTAAATTTTTGAAGTTATAAAAGGATAACCACATGCGTCTGGAGCTTCGTTTGTCCTGGCTAGAGCGGTGGAGATGGCATAGGCCAATTGAATTTCATTTACAATGGTTTCATGTCATTCCAAATAGTGTAAATACATTGAATATTGCAGGTTTTCTGGCGGGTCAACCGCTGTGGCAATAAGCTCCGTGAAAGTAGCTCGTTTGAATCTCAGGTGGGGCTGTTCCTCCGCTAAGAACGTAACTCGGCCTCATACGGCCTCATACGTGTGAGCGTGAATTTCCTCGCTCTGTGCATCTCCACCGCTCCAGCCAGGACAAACGAAGCTCCTGACGCACGCGGTTATGTAGAGCGTGTGAATATACGTGTGTGTACGTCAGGTGTGAGGGTAGGACAAGAAAAAGGAAGGGAAAACGATAGCGTGTGATCCGTGATCCCTTCGTAAAGGTACTGCTCCGGCGTTCGGCTGGAAACAGAACCGGAGAAACCATAGTAAACTAACTCGCTGCTGTAACTTCAGTCGCTGCTCCCAAGATGATGCGATTGTACTCCCTCTAAAATATATTCATATTTGACTCATCATACACGATAATGGAATTGTATAGCTGAACTCAATAAATATTATTATTATTGTTGTTATTTATATAACTAACGATTTCGAGCACCCTGCTAAGATAATTTGTCTCCAGTCTGCGTCTTGAGTTCGATCTACCTATCTCGCTAAGATCGAAAATCCGCCCATCGTCGGGACCTCAGAACGCCCCCCCCACTTGGGACATTCCTGGCCAAGAGGCTGCTAGGTCAGACAGCAGGGTCATCCGATACACATGTTGAATGCTGGAAGAAACGGACTTGTTTGAGAACGCTCTCTCACAAATACTCTTCCCTTAGCTGATCGCAAGCTGTGTTGGGAGGCACGAGAACACGTTCATGAAGTATCCGGTTGTCCCGTGGAGAGCCCGCTAAGTGACGCCAAGTGGCAGTGTGCACTCAGTGATTACGTGGCTGTCGACAGATGTGCGGGGGAGACGTGATAAAGGCTCCGGTTCTTCGACGTCGCGTGGCCCGGCGGGAGTCCCTCGCGAGGAGATACGGAACGCAAACGCACTTTTTACACATCCTCGGAAACGGCAACTGTAAGTTTTCCTTGAAACCGTAGGGTATTAGTTTTGTATGCACGTCATCACTTCAACTTCATGTGAACAGTATACATCCACACAGAAAATTGAAGGGTTTGTGAATGAAATGAAAAGACCTGCGTCACGCAATGGCTTCGTGTTCTTTGACTGGCATACCATGTTAATTTGAATGGAATGGCACTTCTCTGAGAAGTTTGAAATTGTTTCTAACTTGAACTTTGGCTCTAGGGTTTAGACTGGAAACTTACAATCCTTATCAAGCTCACTGCTACAGTTGAAAGACTCATTCAGATGAACAAGTAATGGTTTATATGTGAGAACGTAATTTCTCGACGCTCAATTTTCAAAACGCGTTCACATAAATCGGGCACTCATGTAGCGCGAAAAAAAAAACTGCACTGCAAACGTCCGCAAGCTGGGACCGAGAACTTCCTCTAACACCAGCGGCAATCGCGCAGAAATTTTATCACCACTATAAAGTGGCCACGGTGGAGATGACATCGCGCGAACTTGTGTCTCCGGCAACCGCAACGTGCTTACCCTTTAGCGCGTTATCTCTAGACATCCCGCAACACCTCACCCTTCCACGCGCGCAAAGGCAGCTCGCGAGAACAGACGGCGGTAGAATTCCCCGGCGGCGCGCTGTGGCGGTGGCGGTGGCCCGCGCGGGCCGTCGGGCGCCCCTCGCTAACCAACACCGCTCCCGCCGCCCGCCCCGCGCGTTGAGTCAACACGGGCGCGCCCGCCCCGCCGCGCAGCCAGACGGCCTCTTGGAGAGCATTAGCGCCCGCTGAGCACACGGCGGCTCCGGCCCCCCCGCGCCCCCGCGCCCCCGCGCAGCGGTCGCGCTCTCGCAGCCACTCGCTCGGCCACGAATTCCGAAGTAGCTCCGTTTCATGGCCTCGCGAGGGAACTCAAAACCGAGCGAAAGTGATGCCGAAACTGGGGAGTTGCTCGTAAATATGTCAATATATCATAAAAACAAGTCAATTCAAAAATGTTAAAAAGGATCTTATTTTAAATTATTAAAATATGTTAAAAAACTTCAATAAGTTATTTTCTAAAAATAGTACATTGACCAAAATTAGTATCCAAAATTATCATTTTCAAACAGTCTCTACTTGACATTGAGGTCTGCACACAAAAACTACATAACTGCTTAACTGGTAAAGCGAGAGAGTTCCATCATTTCCTAACTCCACTAATTTTTTTAAACACATTATGTATCTCATGATCTTATTAAGAACGCATTACACATTTCGCACCCTCATTCTTAGAACATACGACAGTTCATATGTTAACTAATTCTGCGACCACAAGAAACGATTTTTTCGGCCACCAGACCGATTTTTTCCTGCAGGGCTGCCATTTAGAGCCCGGCGAGAGAGGTGTCGAGACGCTTCTACTCGCCGGTGCTTGTAGAAATACGGGTTTGGTCTTCGGGTTATTTGTCAGCGTTTATTACGTAGTGTGCGCACACGCTGTGAAGACCCGACCCCGCCCCGCGCTTGACGACATCGGAAAGAGAGAGAAAAAAAGAGGATGACTAGTGGTTTCCCCGCAGAGCAAAGGTCACTCGAAGCCACCGATCACTCCGCGTTCATTGAGTCGCGAGCCCAGGTGTGAAATACGCTCAGGTGCGCGTTCTGCGCCTGCAGAGGCGGCGTATCGGCTTCCCCCTCCTCTCCGTTCCTTCACCTCCACGCTTTTGCTGAATGGGACGTCATACATGGTTTGTCATTGACACGGCCGGAAAGGGACAAATTTACTTGGGATGAGCCTTGGTATTTAGTCTCCGAAAAAAAGAATTAATCGCGAAAAAGATTTTTAGACAGCAATTTACATCTTATTTTTATTGCAATTTTAAAAAAACCGCTCAGTTCGTGAAAAAGGTTTGTCTTGCCATGAAGTTGTATAGATATTCACCTACAAACAACTCTGACTATTTTTAAGTCCGAAATATAATATTTTACATTTCCATTTCTCTTATTTGCAACAGTACTTGAAACCAGTGGATAAATTTTCAGAGATGATTTTTCTCCAAATTGAGACATAAACGTCTATAAATTTTACGAAGCCGTTTAGGTACGAGATTATGATGAAATATTCAACTATCACCTTTTATGAAGTCGAATCGAAGTTTACGAAAGTTTGTCACCAATTTATGATTTCTTGTCATTTTCAAAACTATTCTGTAAAAAGATTCGTTTAGACTATGAAGTGTGATATATTACAAAAGTTTCTAAAACTTATACATAATCAGTGAGTATAAATATTAAATAACAATGATTTAATTAAGAAAACTACTGAAACAAGTATGGAGAAATCAAGTATTATGTGAAAGAGAATAAACATTATTTATATTGATTGTTACCTCAAGGTTATCAAAAAAACATTCAGGACAGCCATATAAGTACTCAGCACATCATACGAATGATTTACAATCGTTCAAATTAAACCGTTTTTGAAATTAAATTCGCATCATGTCCACTGAAGGACTAAAATGCTTTACAGTCCTAATTACTAATAAATCAGAAGGACATTTTAATATCAACTCGGTAATAATTGATGATAATGATGTATAGGCAATTGAGACATTGTAGTTTTGAATGTTTGATGTTGTTTCAAGGATTCGTACAAATGTCACGCATTAAAGTCTTGAGCATTAAACTCGTGCATTGATCTCGTAAGTACCTTAAGCAAAGCGCATCTCTGTAGGTCAATGGTAAGCTTCAAACCCCAGAACGCAGTTTCGATCTTGGCTCAGATGCGTGGATTTTTTAAGCAGGATTCACAGTCGTCACGTATTTGCAGCATCTAAAAGAATCTCCTGCAAAATGCTGGAGAAACTTAAAACCTCCCACACTTCCTGTCCTATTAAGGTACCACATTCACTTCGCAGAAAAACGCCTCCTGTAATGGATCAACAGGACTGAAACTGTTGTGGTAGCACTCTCTTAAAATTTCAGGGTAAAAATTTACTGGTTACGCTGGGATCCCACAGTGTATCGCATAGAGAATTCCTATCACTTTCGTTTGCCGGAGGGGGCCAATTGATCCCCCTCCAAGCACGAAGGTATTCCAAACAACAAACACACTCAAATTAAGTACCTTAAGCATCGGTTGCGTCGAAGTGCCATCAACTTCTGCCAGCCTTGACGCACGCGTGCAACAGCGGTGGAGAACGTTCTTCGAACGCCGCCTTCGCTCTGTTGCAGCATGACGCTCCGAGCCGTCGGCGCGCGCTCGGCCGCGCTGCTGTGCGCCGCCCTCTGCCTGCTGGTGGCGCGGCCCGCCCTCGCCTACGGCACCTGCAGCGGCAAGAAGATGATCCGTGAGTACCGCCAGGCACCCTGCGCACCCTGGCAGGCGCGTAGTCTAAGGAGCGCGTACGAATGGAAAAACGTTGCTCCGATAAACGGGGATTCTACACGACCAGAATTAAAAAACGAAATCGGGGTCTGGTGAATTCGAATTCTGGTGGCTTGGAGGCGCGATTTTTCATATTCATTGAGCTGTTGTTATAATATATTATTTTCTTGGCAAACGGTGAAAAACCTTTACGAATTGTGATAGTAATAATCTAGTAAATATCATTTTATATTATTTTCTAGGCAAACGTTGGCGAAGAACCATTACGAATTGTGATAGTAATAATCTAGGAAATATTGCAAATATGATTACCATCACAATTCATAGTTCTATCTCTTAAAATTTTGTTCAAAATTCAAAAACAGTCCTCTTCAAATATGAATTTTTAAAACTTTCATTTCATTTTCTCAAAATGTCCAGTAAATTAAAAAGTGTAATTAAAATTGTCATATCTGCATTTAACTTCGTAGCAAGAACTTTTGGAGAAAGTTCGTAGTAAGTCCGTAACTTTCGGAGTTAAAAAAGGAGTAAGTTTCTTTACAAAATAAAGCGGATAATATCACAATCTAATCGTTAGCCGTTGTTGAATTGCAATAAAATTTGTATTTATTACACATTCTCCTAACACAACTCCTAACAATTTAATAATAAAAATTAACTCGATCAAAGAAATTGTATTTTTATTTACAGATTTAAAGAAATACATGATACACTTGAACACTAATATCTGCAGTGGAACGGAATATTTACGAAAAATTAAATTGTCGTTTTCTAAAATCTTAGTGATTTTTTTAAATTATCTCATTCAATCATTTCACATAACCAAATATCCTGTGTTAAAATAATTTTCTAAAAGTTGTCATCTGTAATGGAATTTATAATAAATATTAGGTCGGTAAAAATTATTGAAATTAAAAATAATTACGTCTTTTTATCAAAGACTTACTCCAACGAACCAAAATAGATTTTAATGTTTTATAATAGTAGAGGAATGATGACCACAAAAACTTAATAATTTTGAGATATACTTAGTTTTTACAGCTATTCATATCTCGAATCACTTCGTCTTTTTTCTGTTATTTTAAACATTCCAGAGGTTTCCCTAAATTAGGACACGTAAATTATTAAGATCACTCGTTCAGCCGGAAATAATGTTTTCCTTACATCACAAGTACTATAAAAGTTTTCCAATTATTATTCAACTTCGGTTACAAAAAGTCTCTTTCTATATGACATTCAATACCACAAAATCAGATGCAATTATTTTTAAAAAAACATGACATGCATTATCCATAGAATATGAAACAATATATCGAACTAAACATAAAATTATTACTGCCTGAACAATAATCTAATCACGCTGGAAATTCATTAGTATAACAAATAAACTTCGATTTGTTTACAAGAATATAGACTGTCAACTATTGATGGGACCATTGTATGCTGAGCTATTGTCAAAATTGCTTCATACCAGATTTGAAAGCCATGCCTCGTTGATTCTTTAGACTTCAAATAAAATTTACTAAAAATGGCAAAGTTTAGAATATTGATAGAATTTCACAGATCTTTGCTTTCAAAAATTATCATAATTTAAACAAGACGGATTCCAATATGACCTCAGAATTTTCGCTTCCCCTTGACCATGCAATAAAGCATTTACCTCCATATTTTCTGCAAAACTGATATTAATTTTGTTGCTCTTTGTTGAAATTAACACATACTATATTTCTAGTTTTAAAACATTTGAATAATTATATTCTTTATTCAAATAAACGCGTTCCCAGAGGAAATGTACCCGGCCTGATTAAGTTCCGGCTCCATTCCGGAGCTGAGGTCCTGCTGACGATCTCCCGAGCACGCACATCTCATCACCGGTTCTCGCGTGCTGGCCCCCTCGCTCGCAGAGGCTCGCCGCTCTAATGAAAAGCGCACTCGTTGGCCCATTAGCTTACAGCGTCGCCCGAGCGCTCTCTCAAAGGGGGCGGCCGGCGCACGCGGGGCGGAACACTGACCGCTGCGGCGGCTCGCCGCGATCGCAGGGGACACAAACATGGCGGATTACAGCGCACTATGTCAATAAGTCCAGATCCTAAACCTTATTAATTTCAAATAAAAAATAAAATTATGCAATTACGAAAAAAATGCATTTGTATTTCGAATTATTATTATTATTATTATTATTATTATTATTATTATTATTATTATTATTATTATTATTATTATCATTATTATTACTATAATATATATAATAAGTTTCACAGTTTCAGAGAGACTGAATATATATTATTTATTTTATTCAATACACGCGAGTATAGAAAAGCAATACACTATATTTCTAATTATAAAATATATTATATTTTCATGCTTTCAATCGTCTTTTTTATCCATTATTTATTTGCACTACAATTTTTTTGAAAGGAAACAGTGTTGATAACTAATATCTCTTGCGAATATTCAACATGTCTGTTCTCATCGTGGTAACTACCACGATGTATATGTGAATGTACTTATAAGAACGCAAAGGAACAGTGTACTGTACTTATAAAAATGGAAAAGTGCTCTGTTTATTTGTGTTTACAAAGTCGGAAGAACGTTCTTAAACACGATTTCCCCTCAATACCCACTCTTCACGCAAACAAAAACTGATTTGAGACATTTTCAATGCGTAACGGTAGAGTAATGATAAACGGTAAATTAGCACATATAGTTTTAACAGCTGTGCAAGTTATTTTGAAGTGTATTTTGAATAGAAACGTCAAGGTGAAAGTTGTCAAATTAACCGAACACGGTTGCAGAGAGACTGAATAGAAATTTCTGGTATAAGTGTGTACATTTTCGCAAATATTTTTACACATACGTAACTTCGTCCACTAACACTGAAATACAGGTATGATCAGGTACCTTGAGGTACACATCACCAAATTTTCACTTCCAAGAATATTTCAAAAATATTTAACACACAAATTGAAACTTCACTGATATACTTCAAATCCTAATATTCAATTTATTAATTTCTCTTAAATATTTTGACAATTTTCGAAAAGGATGAGCGTACTAAGGCGAGTGATCTGAGTTGCACCTGAGTTTCCGAACGAAGATGTTTCTGAGAATAAACGATACGCATACGAAGTGAAAAGTGATGGCACTTCCAAAAGTCCAATTAAACAACATTAGGTGGACAGGCGCGAAGATTACGCACTCTGTAACTCATTGTTTTAAAACTGAAAATACCTTCATTCTGGAAATCAACCTCGAATGTTTCTGTCAACGCTTGCTGCGAAGGGGTAGTGCCAAAGGTAAATTGTCCAAAAAAAGATCGCATTGTGTAAACAGGTGCGTAAGAAACAACTTGTGTCTTTTCGAGGACTCCGAAATATAGAAAGTAACTCGTTTCAGAGATGTTCGATGATTAAGTTTGTTAAGGGCAATGTGTGTTGCGGGTTGCCAGTACGCCTGCATGCCCTACACCATAATCTGCTAGCATTCTTCTTCTTTGCCTTCTCCTTAAACGTGTTCAGTTCAGGACTATAAGGCATTTCTTTCTTTTGCAGCAGAACACTTTCGCGGTTTTGTTCCGATTGTTTCTTATACACGGAACATTACCGGCATATTTCTTTAGCGTATTATATGTATATGTAAACATTATTCTACGTGAGATGCGTGGCGTAACTGCAACTTCCCCCGCGCGATCAACGCGCCACATGATTCTCGTTGTGCGCAGGGAGCGGCGGCCTGTCGTGCGAGGACCGCCAGCAGATCCTGGACTGGCACAACCGCCTGCGCCAGCAGGTGGCGCTGGGGCAGGTGCGGGGACAGCCCAGCGCCGCCAACATGAAGGAGATGGTGAGTACTCCGCCCTCCGCGCCACGGCGCGCCGCGCCGCGCTTCAGATGAAATGTCGCACACAGACCTTTTCGCCACTCGCCCATTCGCGCACGACAAACACGGGCAGTCAAGAATGAAAGAGCATCCTGAAAAGAATCTCGCCAACAAAAGGCGGGAATTCATTGCGAGCGAATCACGCCATACTACCATTTCATAATAGTAAATGCTTTTTTCAAAGTGGCATTTACTCCGGCGCGTCGTGAACTAGAACACTCTGATAGCTGATTTGTTTGAATAGATCCTAGAATATGTAACAAAGGAAGGTAGAAAAGCGTAGAGAAGTGTATGAAATATATAGGTGGGGTTGCAAAATAGGTATATTCAATAGAAGAAATCAGTGAAAAAAGACTCGCTCAGCGTATAGAGCTGCGGACAAGGGCAGGGTTCTAAAATTAATTGAAGGGTTTTTTTACAAGAAGTATAAACAAGTCCAAATTCGAAATTTTTGAGGATGCGAAAATACTTCATACCTTTAGACGTGCCTAGTTATGAAGTGATAATTTCCCCCCGCCTTTTATCTTTTAATGTGTTTCGCATTTGCTGAAAGAAAATAATCTAGCAGTTAGCTCCAGTTGTCGGAAATAACTGGGTCTAATATCTCAAATTATGGAATGTTAGACTTCTTTGGTTGTGGTAAGAAATTTCTTAATTCCGTCTGTTTCATAGGCAGCAAGGGAAGAGTATTTATAGAGGGAAGAGAATATAGACAAAAGTGAATATATTCTGTGAATGAGTAGTAAGGGTTACTGACGACGTGAGAAAGTAGTGACTGTGAGGCAGACAAGGACAGAGGGTGCAGTCGTAATACCAATGACTTCAGATCACTAAGACAGTCATGAGTAAGAACACATTCAATACAGAACAGAGACGCGGAGACAGGGCCGGACTTAACTCGAAGCAAAACACGAAGTTTCTTAAGGGCGGATGGGGATACGCGCTCCCTGGAAAAAGAACATTCACAAAAAGGTCATATATCTGCAAAACAGTAAATAAATTTTCATTTCTATTTACATAAAAAGTTATTCTATTGTAATTAGTGTTTATCAGTAAATCTCAAAGATTTCTTCTATGGAAACCCCATCCCGATTTCGTGCTTGACTCTCCGCGCGAAACCTGACAACCGCCGACGTTAGAACACGTAGAGCAAATCCCAACGCGTGAAGAGAGCGGAGAGGCCTCAGGGTTCGTCGCGCCAGAATCGGACACAGGAAACGCCCGCTTGTCGATCCACGGCCCGGCCTGCGCCCGGGACGCGGACCGTCACGCGCATTGCGCCGTTGGGCCACCACCTCGCCACAATAGCGCTGCGCAGGGGGGGGGAGAAGGGGGGGGGGCTGTGCGCCCGTTCAAACGCATGTCTCACCGCCCAATGCAAAGATTTTTTTTTTTAATTAGGCGGATGCGCTCCGCCCGCGTTCTTCGGCGCCCCGCGGTGTTCAATTAACTCCTCCGACGGAAGCGAGCGATTCAAAAGCGCGCGCGCGCACTCGCTCGCTCAATGCGCTCAATGCGATGAAAGGCCGCTCGCTCCGCGAGGAATGTTGCCGATGGACGGACGTCGAGGCGGGGATGGAGGACGGAGGACGGAGGACGAGGGGGAGGGAGGAGGAAGATGAGAGGACGAACGCTGAAAAATGGCGCTTTTCGATGCGCGCACAAAACGCGCGCCGGGGATCTGCCCGTCGCCATGGCAACCGGCGGAGGCTCCGAGTGGAGTGCGCGTCGTCGGTTGGGCCGTGCCCGCCTCTTGCGCGCTCAGGTCGGCGGGCTGGCTGGCCGGTGCCTGCAGGGTCAGTTCAGACAGCCCTTTGGGCACACTACCGAGGCGACTCCTTACAGTAAGTTTACGAGCTGGCACGTGGTTTTCTCGACGATCAACTTCAAATGAATTTCCTTTTTCGATTTTTTTGTTTTGTTTTGTTTTGTTTTGTTTTGTTAATATGTATTTCTGCCGCAACATATCCATTCCCTTTCCATCACCTTCTCCACTTTTTCTCTCCGTACTTTTGCTCTCTGTTTTTCTCCCAATTCACATCTAGTGACTTTCTTTTTCCAATTATACATATTTCTGCCAAAAGATATCCGTTTCTTTCTCATCATCTACTTCTCCATTTTTTTCTCTGTACTTGTTAAAAGAATTAACCTCTTTTTTCCATGCCCCTCCTCTCCCATCTTGTTTCCACAAGAGTTCTTAATTTGAAATTTCAACTGACAATCATGAGAAGAAATAAAAGGTTTTCATAGTTTTGCATCGTTAAGAATGAGATCAGAGTTCAAATCCATATGAAGTTTAATTAATATAAAACAGTTTATATTCAATTCAGATTACGTAAATAATTAAATACAGGAGATCCAACAACTAGAAAGAAAATAGAAAATGCCCATTCTTGTAATTGCATTTTCTTACCCTGAAATTTGTAATTCTTAAGACATACTTCAGTATCATTGTAGATCAAGTCGCTGGTCTTTGCCATAGAAGTTTAAACTACGTGTCTTTGGTTTGTACATTATCGTATATTTCTTCATAAAGCATATATTGTTTTTACATTCAGCATTTTACTGCACAGGAGCATATATTGCGTTTGCGAAAGAGGTTTTATCTTTCCCAGACTGTGTCAGAAGATGATAAATGTAAAATAAATGTCTTTCGTTATTATACGTTTTACTTCCATCTCCCTGAAGTAATATTTTCTTGTCTTTTAAAGCGTGTTCGCCTGGAGAAGTGTTTCTTACATGAATGTAATACTTCAGCGATTTGAATGTTTTAATACTTTGCTGGCAACGATAAATATAAGCATTAAATCACTACAGCAGCCAGCATTTGCGTGACATTGTATGCTATCTGTCGTGTTTCCCGGTGTACATGTAATGGAATCAAAAAGTATCTTGTAACAAATGAAAACTAAACCGTTATCATAGCTACATGCGGGCGAATGCGACGCACCGATTTTTTTTCCTTTCGGCATTATAACTCACATTTTAAAACGTATGCACTCACCATTTAAATATCTACAATTGGGGGATAAATTGCACTGAAAACTCTGGCCTTAATATTATAGGAGTATGACATGTTCGGAACATATTTGGACTTCTTCGATATTCCAGAGGTTTTTATAAAAATGATATCTACACCATAACCATAAAATAAATATCTCTATTCGCACAAAAAATTCAAAGAAAAACTTCGCAGACTTTCTTCAGAAAATGTTTAAAATGTCACCGGGTCTTTGTGTAAATTACCTCAAAAAATTAAAATATCTTTATTATCCCCGAAATTAAACAACTATATTTTACTACTGACTTATTTACCAAGTATCAGCTTGAAGTTTTCTTATCGGAAATTAGTTAGTTAATCATGTCACATACCTCCTCCGAATAATTTTGTTTTCCAATCATAATCAATGCAGTATAAAGGAAATATAATGGAAAACGACGAAAATCAACGTAAAAACCAACAGACACTAGAGGAATACGTTACCGAAACTTTTCCTTCTCTTTGCTATTACTCAACAATTACTCAGATTTTTTAAAAAGTGCATGGCATCATTTAAAGATCCACAATTGAAAAATTTATGCAGAAAACACCCAAACCACAAGAATCAACATGGTGTAAAAATGGCTTGGAAAGTTGAGACACATTTTTAAATTTCGAGCAACAACGATGCATGCCGAAAAATATGTGTGGGATGTGGCTTAGAAAGGTTCTACGTATTCACTACACAAAAAAATAGAAAACTCCATTAAGTGATATTTCGAGATCAGATTGTTGAGGTGATTCCAACCATACTTTAGTTTAGGACGGAGAGTAAACATTCTGTGAAGTTGAAATGGCAAATTACATAACTCTTGCATGATGCTCCGACATTTCTAACTGTCCCACACCCTGAAAATTGAGAGACAGGAAACAAACACATTTGAATTGTCTGTTTCACAGTGTGTTGTTGTGCGTTTGCCCCTAGGTTTGGGACGAATCCCTGGCGGCCGTGGCGCAGAGGTGGGCAGACCAGTGCACTGTAGCCCACGACCACGCGCGCGACGACGGTAAGTCAACCCGCACGCGCGCGCGCACGCAGGAATCGAGCATGTTTACGAGAACACGCGCAAAACCTCAATCATCTATTTATACGTCAATATTAATCACAACCGAAACACAGCGGATTGCAAAAGGAGGGCTGATTTGCTCGTTATTTCGAAATAAGCTTGCAAAAAGATAAATAGTAATGGAATAGATATTAATGAAATATGGTAACGCTAGGCTGTGAAATTGAAGTTAAAGTTTACAAAATGGCACATGCAAATATAAAGTGTTTATGAAATACAGCGCCTTGTGTAACTTCAAGTTATCAGACAGTTAATGATTTAATACTCAAGTATGCACACGAAGGCGATTGCAGAATTGGATACGAGACGACATATCCCACAGCTGCAGTTAAGTGTCCGATTCTCGTAAAGCGGGATTATTGATTGGGCAATTTAAAAACGCTTACATCAATAAATCTGCTCTTTCATAGCACGTACCACGGAACCTTCGGAAGACGAGCACCGCTTTTGCGGCGCAAAGCGTGTTAGGTCATGGGATATTCGGGTTGAAACTCAATGCTAACACTATTCATTTATCATTAGCGCATTTTATCTTCAAAGTTTTTCTCCCACATCAAACAGCACATTTAGTAGCAAAGTTTTCAAGTAAAGTAAATTAACTTTATTCCATTTTTTCTCAACATAATTTTTCAAAATCACTATTTTGTAGTACATCCGTGAATATGTGAAGTTGTATAACTTCCCTTAGTTTCTATTATTTTTATTTTCAACAAGGAGTAATATTTTAATTTTTATGCTAAAATATTTAATATCTATATTTCTATATTAATATACAATTGTATTATAATAATATAATTATATATAACAAATTATTATATAATTTTTAAAATATTTATCTTAATACACAAGAGAAAAATAATTCTTCTTTTTTTATCTGATGGCTGTTTAAGAACTTTTATCTTATCAACAAAAATTCATTTGTCTCTCATAAAAATATTTTTACACTCGAACAATACGAAATGACACCATCTCCAACGTTTCCATTAAAACGTTTGTAAATTAGTTTTTTTAAACTGGGCGTTAATTAAAATGCGTATCTTCACAGGTGCATTACAGGAAATTTGATCCCACAACCGAATACACAAAAGTAACGAGAAAACTTTTGTTGGAACACAGTCACCGCATAACAATGGTTTCTAAACCGTGACGAATAAAAACATATACTAAACTTAACAAACTAACAAAATTGTTTCAAATTAATTACCTGACTGGCCCACAAGGGTACATTGTGGTGATGAAAATGTAATTTTTACACCAGATATTTTCTACCGTAACTACAAGTATTTAATACCTATGAATTTGCTAGCGTGCGCTGATCCCGAAAATGTGCAGAAAACCATCGACATTGCATAATCTCTAATATCAAATATGCGAATGTGAAGCTGGATTTTGCTTCGTTACCGAATATTTTTAGTGATAAATTCTGTACGATCTGTAAATATCAGTAAACAGTCACAAATAATTAAGTGCGCCATTCTTTAACTACATGCTTTAACCTCCATCTTAGTAGTTGCTCGTGACAATTAACAGAAAACAATTTTTTATACTGAAAAAAAGATTTGTCTTCCTACATGACATGGGAAAAATAATTCTTCCTTCATTTGATCAAGATGAACACATTGTTTCATCAAGAAGACTGTTCGAGAACTTTCATCACATCAACCAAAATTCATTGGTCTCTCATAAAATTAAGGTTTTAAAATTGAACAATACGAAATGTCACTATCTTCAACGTTCCATTAAAACGTTTGTACATTCATTTACAGCCTTTAATAAAAGCATATGTGCCATATTTCCCAATGTTGCATTGACTCCACTATACAATAAATAAATATTCAATATTACATTATCTCCAGGTTAATCCAAATAATTTTTGTCGTAATTTTTAATATTTTATATAACTGAGTATAATACACGTTTTGTCACATTTATTCACAAGGGGAATGCAAATGTTGATGAATCAGCAGATTCATCAACTTACATTTGTGGTTCGTTTCTTCAACAAAGAAAGTTATTAAATTACTTCGCCCGTGCAAATTGCTTCCGGAAAGTCTCACAAAATGGTTGCATTTTCCCTCAGAAGATAACAATTTGTCAGTTTTGATTTTCACGGCGGGTGATGGCACCACGTGTGGCGGCAGTGTGACGGTGGCGCTAGCGTGTGGAGAGGGTTACAACCAATGTGTGTTTAGCAATGGTCGCATGCAGATGCAACGGTTACGCAATCGCTGACCATTGCCTCCAACTTGTTGCATGCACACTATAGGAGTTTGCATTTAAGATTTAAACATCACTTTAACATTTCAAACCGTCTAATTGGAAATACACGTTCACTACAATAGCATTGCAAATGGGTTTTCGAACTGAAGGTCAATATACGTAATTCTTGGAAAGTGCACAAATGAAAAGAATCTCTAGAAGTTGAATGTAAAAAGAACACGGAAGGTATGCATCGGATGATAATAAATGTACGTGGCAGTAGAGAGTAACAACTTTGAAATTCTGACTTAGAATATTCATGAAATACTTTTATAATATTCTTTAAATAAACTGTTGACTTTCAATGGTTCTTTACATTTCAATGAGGGACGCTCATATCACAAAATCAAATATTGGTATTTTTTAGTCAAAACGTAAATAATTTCATTGTTTTTGGATTTTTACGGCGTTCTTCGGTATATAACGAAACCATAGTCACCTCTCACATGGTTGGAGGCTGCGTAGTTTTCTTTCAATTCTGCGCGTAATACATGTACCAGAAACCTAGAAGTAATGTTTGAAAAAACAACGCATAATATGAACGTCGTACAATGCTAAAAATGCAACGATGAACGCATAATTCTCTGAAAACTGATTTATATTATTTAAAAGAAACAATTTGTCTACTCGGTCGCATAATTCCGATATGATAATTTTTTACATTCAATTTTCCACGCATTTAATTACATGTAACCGTTAGTTCAACAAATCGTGAAGACAGAAATAAAACAGCCAGCAAAATATTTCCTTCGTAAAATTCAGTAAATGATCGTCAACCGTATTTGTATGTTGCAGGGCGGTTCCCCGTGGGACAGAATCTTGCCGCTACCTGGACCACACGCACCACAGTCACTCCGGAGCCAGATTTCCATAAGCACATCGACGGCTGGTTCAACGAGGTGCGCAGCTACAACTACCAGACGAGCGGCTTCTCGGCAGCCACCGGCCACTACTCGCAGGTAGGCGCAAATGACACAAAACACACGACCGTTATGACAGAGCATCTCCCTATTCCATTTTTGGCTTGCGTTCGCACCAGCATCTACCAGTGTGTAATAGTCCTAGTTTAATTTCGATATCAAATGTCATGGTAATTAGCATCTTTGGGGAGATTCGTCATTGTTTACAGTTTATTCCGTTTGTGACTTCAATAGGGACACTTGCATTGGGAAGTTTCAATCCCACGCTGCTCAATTGACAGAATTGTCGTACTGTCCGAGATGGCTTGTGTCATTCGCCTTTCACTACACCAAAGCCGATCACGCCCGAGCGTCACCTCTTCCCTCCCGAACCGGCTGATTCAACAAGCAGCGGAACACATCGGTAGCCCGCAAGTAAGCGCTGGGACAGAGCTTGCCAAGTGGACCGCCAACTTGAGCAGGGCAGCGCTGCCATCAAAACATGATCTCGCGCTCGCATGCGCAAATACGCAAAAATAAATACACGTACTGCGCTCGCGCGCGCAATGGTTCGAAGAGAAGAGTTCAAATCCCTCACCGAGACACGCGCATCCCTTACTGAGGCGAGTTCTTAGTTTGGTTATAGTAACTGCAGCGATGAGAAGGCGACCAACGCAATCAGCACAGATCCTGTACGTAAGGGGCTCCACAGTGAGCACGTTCCAAACGCGGGGAGGCAGTGACCGATCTCCCCTCGCTGCCGGGCGCGCGACCTCAACCTTCCGCTGATTGCGGGGCGAGGCGCGGCGGGGCGGGGAAGAGGGCCGTCTGGGCGTCGCGTGGGGTCGCATGCGGGGCAGCCACGCGCCCCCGGAGGTCGCTCCAAGGGGCAGGCGGCGGGAGGGAAACGCGTGGCTACCGCCACCGCCAGGGTCAAGGCCGCGCTGGATCGACCGTCCAGGGACGACGACGGCGGCGCCGCCGCCGCCGCCGCCGCCGGCCTCAAGGTCGTGTCAAGGTCGACTCGCGAGATCGATCCGCGACGGGGCTCGCGAGGCACTGCCACCTCCCCTCCCCCCTCCCCTCCCCCTCTCTCGCCCTCCCCCCACTGCCGAAATAGAACCGCGTTCATCCCACTTCGATGCACGGAAAAAGGGGGAGGGGGCCAAAGAAATCTCATATTTTCGTCCCAAATATTTTAAGTAATGTTCCAATCTTTAAGAACCATTGATAAAAAAGTGTCCAATTAAATAGAACAGAATAGAAAGACTAGTAAAAAAGCTGGATCTCAACAAGAAACACCGAACTTCATCTACTACCGCCCCTACAAGCAATTTATCGAGAAAAAATCCTTTGCGGCTGTTTACTTATGTCATCCTAGCACACGGAAGCAAATGCTTTTGTATCTTTACATGCCATGGATTCCCAATATCACTACTTAAGTTTCACTCTTATATTACTCTAGCTGCCTCATGGTTCGCTTCATCAACTACCTCAGTTCTTTTCTGTTATCGTCCCCTAGCTGAGTGAGATCTACTTAGAGCGGAATTTGTCATTGTATCTAAATTTACCAGGAATGCCGCAAATCTGGTGGTCACGGTGTATTCTCTGCCTTTCAACATTCCATGCACATAGGCTAGAATAAAACACTATGCCTTGCGTATTGATGAATGAGGTTGAACTAAACGTTAACCAGTGGCATGAGCTCAATAAAAAAATGAACCTGTTGTTTCCAATTATACGCTTCAAAATCACGTGTTGGAATGTTTATGACGCTTTTAAATTACATTCAGTGCTTATAATAATAGAATCAAAAACACGGAGCTCATTTGAACTTTTGCGTACCTGTGTTACCTTTACCTTTAATCCAATAATTATGGATAGACCCATAACAGCTTAATTACTGGAATTGTAATTTTCAACACTGTTTAGTTACACGTTCCCACAAATACCCTTTGACAAAATTATATACGAACTTTCATTTCGGATTGACATTAAGAATAAAATCATGAAATTAATGACGCTATTTGCACCAAGCTGTCCATATTTACGTTCATAAATGTAGTCGTGAATTTGTGGTGAAACGAGTGAATAATTGGAAATTAATGGACGAGACTCTGCTTCGAGGCAATTCCATTCCCCCTCCCAGTGAAAGAAGATAATGTAATAGGTCCCTGAAGACCGATCGGATCTGAGGGATGGGCGTTCGATCGCCGAAATGATTCCAATTCTCTCAGCAATTCTCCTAAGTGATGTCCAGAGACGTACGGCGCTTTCTGTTAATAATAACAGCAACTATAAGAACATCATCATCATCAGCAGCAGCAGCAGCATCAACAACAATTAGTGTGGGAATCCGTGGCAAATATTATAATTAATTTTTAAAACTTTTTTATTTATACTTTTTCCTTTCAAGCTAGTGCCGAAGGACAGTAAGGCTTCAATGCACACATAACTGATTTCAGGTTTCTTAAAATTTCAAAAGAATTCTCAAGGAGTAAAGAGAGAAATTGTTGTGATAATGGTCTCTAATGTTCACGTAGTATCTGTAGCGCAGCAAACAAACAATACAGTGATTCCGTCGCATTCACGGCTTTCATGATTCTCTTACGTTCATGCTACGTCGGAAATGTGGGGGCTTCAGTTCATTAATTCCTTCATATAATCTTTAGTTGAGTTTTGCTGTTGAGTTGATCTCTTTATGTCTTATGACGTTCTTACGTCAACTGCACGGGACCCTCGCAAAAGAACAGTGCGCGTTGGTGGTCGTCTCGTCACCTTAGGGAAAGGTTGAAAGAAAGTCTGTAGTTCGAGCCAAGACATTTTTATTTGTTTATTTAAGTTAACAAGAAGCATACATACCTCCACCTTTTCACCACTTTCACTTCGGAACCATCCTTACAATATTACCTGTCTACCCATATTCACTAATTTTGCGCGTATCATGTTTCACAGTTTGACGACACAAAGTTTGATGTAATACGTTATACTAAAAGTATCTTTAGTAAAAAATGAAATGGTAATAAAACAACGTATGTACTTGAAAATATTGGAGGCCAGAACGCCCGTCGTCACCTCTACCAATCACTGACACCTGATATGCCTTATACGTAACTGATTTATTTATTTATCTATTTATTTAATTATTTTGGGTAATCAAATCATTTAGCTTTTAATATACTCCAATCATAATTCCGCAGAACCGACGTAGACTGCGAATCGATAAGACACCCTATTATTACACAACTTGAGCCACGCAGCCACCAAATATCAACTAATATGCAATGAAATGTCTAATTCTAAAAGCAAATATTCCCCGAAAAACCTTTTGATCAACCCAAGAGGATAATCAAAACAATAAATGTTAAGACATTTAAATTTTACTGACGTAAATAAACGTAAATAAAAATATTCACCAAATGCTTTAAAATATTACAAAATAAAATTGGGAACTCAAAGTTAGGATTACCACTCATTACAGGAAGACAAAGTGGTTGGATAGATTAACGAATCTGTCATTCCCGATTGTCTCACCGTTGCAAACAAAGAATGAAGGTCCACGAAATACTTCAAATTTTCTTTAAAACAGAGTTTTGGAAATATTAATTTCGTTTCTTATGACACCGATGATAGCTCTATCGATTTAAGGATTAAACAACATAATAATAAGCAAATATCAACCTCGTGATTCTTTTAAGCATCTCTTTATTAATCTAGAAATTTTACCATGACCTTGCCTCTTGATTTATGAATCTATGTTTGTCTTAAAAATAACTTACTCAAAGGTGTGAGGTAGTAATCATATACATCAGGTGTCACTATCAATGGCGCTTTACAAAAAAAATCACATACATGTAGATTATTTTACAACTAATTGCCAGATGACATTAAACGATTAAATCGATGCAGAAGTTTAAGTGTCAAGCAAAATCTTTTCTGCTGCATAACTGCTTCTATACAATTACAGACTATACCGAGTATCAAAAAGAAGAGTAATATTAATTTTAACTGCAACATTTAATGTATTAATTATAATGAATACATTAATACAACCAAGTGATAATGATCATTTGGAGTGTATAATTCTAAATAACCTGTAACAGGTATTGTACCTCAGCTTCTGGGTCTAAGACAGCCATATCGATCCGGTTTTTCGTCAGATTCTTTGAGTGAACGCTAAGCTAAGCACCCCTTGCATTGTCTCTGGACGTAAATGTAACGTCACTATCGGTGCACATCTTCGAGAGTTCGGTGAGAAATACAGTCATTCAAATTATGGTTTTCCATGTTCTCGCGGCAGGAAGTCGAACCCTTCACGAAGGGCACGATGAGGGATAACAATCCAAATCAACGGCCAGTTTGCTTTTCCAAATAGTTTTTACTGCCCGGAGATAATACTTTCTTCTCCTTTCTAAAAACTCGCATTTACCTCTGCATTCAGAATTCAACTTGTATATGAATAGGATGCCAGAATTTAAGAAAAGAATACACTTCTCCCATTAGTACGTCACATACCATTTTTAACTTTTTTGACGTTAAATAAATAAATAAATACGTTATTATGATAAATATATAAAATGATACAATTGAACCACGTAATATATCAGAAACAGTGGAAGAATGCTTTCTTCACTGATTGGTACTCACACCACACAAAAAGGCATCACAGACAATCAGAAAACATGAACAAATAAAATGGTTGTTGCAGAAAATTGAAATGGGAAGAGTTTTAAAATCTTTCAGAACTTTCTTTACATGTTAAATGAATTCCTTTTATTCAGAAATCTCACTGTGATATGACATCTTTATGCTCAGAGATTTATTTTTTTCTTGTAGCTGGTGTGGGGCGACACTCATCTCGTCGGATGTGGATATTCCTTCTACTACGATCGCTCGAAGGGCTACACGAAACTGTACGTGTGCAACTACGGACCCGGGTAAGTAAAAACTAATAAATCAAGATATGGATAAGTGTGTAGTATGAGCTCCCCATTAATCATCTAAAGCACAATCAGCTCTGCGTAATATCTCTCTGTTATGATCCATTCTTTTACTGTCGAGTAGCAATGCAAATATGAGCTTGAAAGTTTAATTAGAGTTGTGCCTAAATTCTGCGAAAACATTGTGATGTTGATACAAATCACAGATGAATAAAAGACGTCACATTTGGCAACATTAATGTATTATTGAATGTTTTAATCACAAATGCAAATAAAACACAGTCGTAATATTAGACACTCAATGACTATGGGAACAAAATAGACAAATTCCTAGACGACGAAACATTCAACTAGTTGGCCACAACAGCACATACTTCCACACATTATTTCTACATATGCAAATTTCACAGTTCAACGATAATTGAGGGTGTCAGCGCAATAGTGGCCTATCCCCAGATCCTGTGTTTGGAGAAAATGGCTGATGAAGTTATTATTGGCAAAATTAAACACTCATTTGTAAGTGTTTTCATATTATGATATTATGTAAGAATGACCACTGACTAAACATTTGTGGTGGATTACATCTTGTGTAAAACAGCATCGCCTATGCTTAGGCCACTATTGCACAAAGAATTGTAATCGTAAGCTGAGTGCAATAGTTCTTTTTGTAATTATAACTTGAAAACTATCGACGCGAACATGCTGAAACTGTTACACATTGAAGTTAGGGAGATTAAGATGTGATTAACACAGAGAACGCAATTTCCTAAAAATGTGGGATATGCCACTATTGCGCTGTTACCCTCAATTAGAACTGTACCATTCTAAGCGTATTTTACTCTACCCGAGAAAAACATTTGAAGAAAAACATTGGAGTTGTTTTTGCGAAAACTTTGTTTTAATAGCCTTTATTTCAAGGAAAAATTTTGAAAAACTATTCCAGTTTTTCACAAAGTTGTCCATGATTTTACTTAAATTTTTTAAAGATGCCATCAAGGAAAGTAATATCTATCACCCACATTGTAGTTTTGCGATGTTACTGTATTGCAGTTTTCGCAAATAACGAGTTCACGAAAATAGAATATGTGGTATTTTTATAAACGTTCTCTAGTCGAGAAAAATATGCATAAACAGCTACAGTATACAGAAAAATTGGAGTCGTTTTTGAGAAAATAATTGTTTAAATATTGTCAATATTTCACGCAAAATTGCACAAAACAACTCATAGTTTTGAACAATTGTGCATGACCTTATTTAAAGACATGTATTTGAACAGATTTCATTAAGAGAAAAAAATCTATGTCAATTCTATTTGTAGGAAGAAAACAAATAAAAATGAACTTTTGCAATTTTCAAACATTCAAGGAGTTCAAAGAAAATAAAACCTCCAAAATGTTTAAGCATTTTTGGCTCTATCCGAGGGGAAAAAATTTTTAAAATGTGGAACCATTTTCGAGAAAATCTTGAACATATTAAAGTGTGAAGTACCTCCAAAATCAAAATATTCATGTCAATGGCTTTCGCATGGCTTCGAGTTCGATCAGATATATCGAGGAATATCAATTTTGGAGAAAATCGCAATAGCAGACTTATGGACAGACGCACAGAAGTCGCAAACGGTCAGTGGTTTCGCTGTCAACCAACTTTCGGTGTCACCCACAAAAGGTGGATTCTGACTACATGTATCAGAGGAAGTAATTTACTACATATAGTAACAAGATGTATCCAGCATCCGCAGCTTTACAATACTTTCTTTATACTAGGAAAGTGGTATGCGAGAAAATAAAAAAAATTAAGAACTTCACTATAGTGATTTCTAAAGTAATTAAGTAATTGACAGTAATTAAGTAATGGAACAGTTCAGAGGACCAAGTCTAGCTCCGTGGTCCGGCACAACCCAGATTATTTCACCTCTTAGAGTTCCTTAACTCCAGACATTGCTTCCAGGGAGTGAATTGGCCATTTTCTTCGGACGAGGACATTCAAAACGTTAGGATGGAACAATCGAAGAATGGATAGTGAAACGAATACTTTCCTCGCTCACATAATACAATTTGAGTGCTCTTGAGACTGTGATTCTTTACCAATTTTTGTCATTTCAATTCATTTGAACACTTCCGAGTGAGGAAATCATAAATACATGCATTATCTGCGATTAGGACGACGACACACTTCAAATTAGGTAACTTGAGGCTCCGTACCACACAAGTGGATTATCTACAAAACACCGTGTTTCACATAGTTCATAAATCATTTTCATTCGTATTTGTAAATCAAATTACTTTTAAGTCCAAGTTGACGCTTAGCTATGCATTTCCTAGTTAGGACTAAGCCCGGGTCCTTTGCACTCGCGAACAAAAAAATATCCTTCAGTCTGTACAACTCATAACTACCAAGTCATTTTATGTGATATTACTTTTAATACGAAAACTCGCATCATAAATCCGTTAAAAGATAAATACGGATACGGATCTTTTAATACGGATAAATACGGATCTTTTATTTAGTGTATAGAAAGCACTTACTTTGAAACTTTAGAAATTGAATTATATCCATCTTACTGTTTCGTCGCATTTCACTAAAATTAAAACGTTTAAAATTCCTCTAATGTTACACAAAGAACAACACAGTACACAACAGATACCATACAACCCCATCCATCGAAAGTTTCTCCTCAAAATCTATCTTTCCCTCATCCCCTCAACCCCTCCGCGTCGAATTTCCTCTGTCCCTGAGAGTCGCCAAATTGCCGGTTAAAACGACTTTAAGTTGTACCAATTTTTCTATTTCAAACTAAATCTTTGATTTCTGTGCATTCTTAGATTGCACCAGTAGGTAAATTGAAAAGTAACAATTTTAATATGGCGTTGAATAAAATGTCATTGATAATACAAAGTGAATGCCAATCCGCTCAAAATTCGCACACATTAGTATTATTCCAATTTTTAAATGAACAATTTACCCAATATGAAGCAAATCAAATTGATTGTGTCATGAAAATGGTTTTATCTAAAAGGAATCACTCAATATTAATTTATATACAGAAATGCCATGACAAATTGTGCCAGTGTGTTTGCGTAAAAAATCATTTAAATTACTTTTTTCAAAAATCCATGTTTAATTATTAAACAACTTAATAACGTATTATTATTCTTAATTTTCAGGGGAAATGTTCTTGGGGAGAAACCTTATAAAGATGGCTACCCATCCTGCACATCATATGGAATGAAAGGATCCCAAAAATATCAAGGACTATGTGGTAAGTACATCTACAGTGGAATTATGAATAGTTCAAGAGCTTGTTAAGACCGAAGTTAACCAACAAGAAATAGTAAATGCACTTCTTCACATTTTCTTTCACATTAATATCCATCTCAACAGAAACATTCAGTTAAAAAACATTGATATAAAATAAGTAACTTTTATCTTTAATTTTTACTTCAACTTTTAAAAAATACACAAAGTCTGTATAAATATGTTGTTACTTAATCCAATGCATCCGTCACAGAGAACACATGGCGTGGATCACAAATTTCAATCAGAATAATCTGCAAGCTTCAAAGGTGAAAATACATTTTTGGCATGGATTTGAAATAATGTTAATGAAGTTCATGTTTTCCATATTCTATGTACATCTCTTGAAAAATCACGTATGGGGTAAATCACTTGGGACCAATATAATTTTAATGCATTAGAGCTGAACATGTTTGATTTCGGGTTACTTCCAAAAATTTATTTTACGATAGACCACGTTTCTAAATTATGTGTTATCAATAATACAGGCTAAAGTTTATCTTACCAAGCTGCAGTAGTACGTGAATAACAGCAATCACGTGAAGCTCCTTCGAATACAGTTGATAGGCGTTCGTCATTATTTTGGGAAACTGAAGTGAATCCAAGAGATCATGAAACCCGACAAAATGAATTTAAATTCTTTGATCTCATAGAGCTCCGTCAAACGCCACTGAAGAACCTAGTTCCACGGTTCCATGTACAGCTTGATTATATCACAAAAGGTCTCAGGTTCAATAGCTTTTAGTAACAACGATTAAAAATTACGATTAAAAATACCCCGTCCGGCGTTTGCCCACGTAATGTTTGATTACGCAACATCACGGAAGTATTCTTGCTCTATGGCAACACATAGGCCTACGATCTATGGCAGCACGGCGAGAGAGCTGAATGTAGTACCCACTATTGGTAGGTGTGTGTCAAATCGTGTTTTGTCAAAGCTGTCATTTTAGTGAACTATGTCAATGTCATTTATGAAATACTGGGCGCAATGAACGATATTCTTGGGTGGAAACTAGACGTTCATGATATTCTGTGGACAAAATCAACTATTTTAGATACGAATTACAAACAACACCATATTTTTCCATTTTCTGAATTTTCAATTTTTATAGACAACATACCACTGATGAAAATGTTAATAATGTTCAGGATTCTTTGCCATTTTTATAGTCATTAATACATTGACATTAAAGTCAATTTTTTAAATATTTTATTCATTTGTATTATTTATTATGGTAAATTATATACTTTATTATAGATATTTATTATCATTTTAATAAAAACAACATTTTGAAATTAAAAAGTATTTTCAAGACACAAGCTGTTATAAATAACTCATTTGAATGTTGAAAGTACTATACATGTTGATTCTTCTTCCTACTTGATGTTCAAGAGGTAGAAATTCTTTATATAATGTTAAAGAATACAAAATAAGCTCTAAAATGAAAACAATTACTTATTAAATTCCATTTGTTACTGTGAGAGATATCTTAATGAGATCTGTTACAAGAAATGTTTACCAAGAAAAATTTTCTTTTCCTTTGCAGAAGTGAATGGATATCAGTCCCTGGGACCATCGTGTGGCCACTACCATAATTACGTCAAGCAAAATCCGCAATACTCTGGATATACAAGTTACTATGGAAAATAAATACATCATCTTAAAAGTCATAAAATATATTCCGTTCTCAAATTCTTTTCAATGTATTCAGAGCCTTAAACTTTAAATTCCCATGCCCCTGTATCAGGGGTTTTATTACTTGTTTTATAATCTTAAACAATCTATAATTTAGTCATTTTCATCTTGTTTTAAGGGTAGCAAATCAGCGCCTGCACACACTTAAGTTATTTTTGTGTTCATTAATTTTTAGTCGTACTCTTCACCATCATTACCATTGTGTAGTTGAATCATTAAATGAATTTAAACACCAACTTGAAATTTCTTTCCCTTTCTTCACATATTGATTCAGGTACATTTTAATAAAAGAAAATCAAATAATTTTCTTAAAAGAAAAAAAGTAAAGATTGATAAATGACAATCTATAATGGATGAAATTTAGATATATTTTAAGTAAGTTGTGACTTGCAAGACAGTTTGAGTGTCAACTGCAAAATCTTGCCTTTCAAGTGAATAGTGAGAAGAGAGAAGAAGAAGAGTCTATTTTCTGTATGCTATAAGCATATTTTCAATCTCAAGGCAAATACTGAACTTGAAGTGAATATTTATTTGTAGTAAAAGTTGGTTATTTAGTTGATTTTTCAAAACCAGACTGAAAAATATTTAGAATTTATTAGCATGTAATGCATTTTTTTAATGAGTTTAAGTGAACTATGTAAACTGTTTTACACAATATTGCTCATTTACTATAACATTTTTAAACAATCAAATAATGTGATGTATAAATGTATGAATTTTTAAATATAGCAAATATTGCTTCAAAATGGTTTTTCTTTCAATTCTTCATCTTCCTTGACAAAGCATTTTGAAACTTTCACACAGAGCTGTGTTGTTCAGGGTATGTTTACATCAAGAGAACATTTTTTTTAAAATTATATTTAGGTTATCAATTAAACTGGTGTAGGTTTGACATGAAAATACCCCAGATCATTTACAACACCACTGTTCATTCAAAGCTTAAAATTTAATCAATACTTTTTATACTGTAATGACTCAAGAATCAAATGCAAGGACATTTTTCTGTATATTTAGCTCTGTTACCTTCATAATCTTTGATAGTAGAACTAATATCTTAATTAAAAAGGGATACAAAAAGGAAGAATGTGAAGCAGATAAAAGACATAATGACACTTAAAAACTGCAGCTTAAGAACCAATAAAAAAAAGATGGCAGATGGAAACAGTACATAACTTTTTAATTCTTAAAAATGGTGAAGTTCATTTTTTTGAATGAATTTACATGTTCTTGTATGTAAAAACATTTTTTTGTTTCAAAATCTTACTCATTTCTGTGTTATTGATAATCATCTGAATAATTTATTCCATCTTCTAGGAATTGAAAATAAAGTAACGACCTGATCTTGGATTTTCATGTTCATTCTCACAAAATATAAATGTATGCATTAATGTAAATTATATTTTTTTGTTATGAATCAGTATTCCAGTGAATGTTAAGTTAGTATTAATATTGGATATGACATCCAGTAGAGTTGAAAGGTAAACAGACTGCCTCAAATGTCATTGAGAATGTAATATAATAAACTGATTTAGTCTTCTAAGCCCTATGGGAAATAAGAAAAAATTTAATAAACTGCATTTGTAAAAACAAAAAGAATTTTGACATCCAATACGACTTTCTAAATGGTTTTACATATTCCAGATATTGTTATAAAAATATAAACATCCTCATTAGTTAAATTGTTGAAGATCTTTTTAAATGTAGGTATTCCAAACAATGAATGAAAATATATTGTGGAAATAAAATGCCACACTGAATACACAAACTGTAACATACCATAATGGATAAAACAATGTTGTTTAACTGTAATGGAATTAAAATAATTACTCCATATCAATTCTTTGATAATATATTTCCTTATTTTATATAGTTTAGAACATTTTTTCATTATTATTTAACTTTTACGTTCATGCTGTTATGTATGATTAGTTTAACGAATTACTGATGTCATTACCACAATGATTTAATAATATACCAATCTAAACATAAGCTCTAATGAAAATCTGAACAATTAATTGGAGGAGAAATTAAAATTTTGTAGGCAAATATATATGAATTTTTAGTTATGCCACAAAGACAAAATCATAAATTCTCATTGACACTCATCACATTTCCAACAAAAGAGAGTTGTGTAGTTAAGTTCTCTGCTTTGCACACAATTAACTGAATCACATTTTCAGGAAGCAACAAAGTTGATTATAAGGGACCTATCATTTCTTGAAAAATCATGTTTTAACACCCTGTACAATGGTTTCTAAAAGACAACATATGCAGAAATCTTGTAGTAACCCTGACAGTTTCATATTCCCAGATTTGATCAACTTTTTATCAGCAACAAATCTGGAAGTTTTGCAACTCAATATACATCTTTTTTGTTATCTGATTTGTGTTCTTAAGTATCTAAAAATCACATTTGCTTCTTGACAGTAATTCTCCAGGGCTTCAGAAAATGAATACATAACTTATGCTGCTTTTATAATATATGCATTAAAATTTTTTTGCAATCACATTTGTAACAATATCAAATAATAAATGTGTGACAAAAACTTAGCCTTCTTGAAACTGCCCTTGGTTAGCCATTATTTTCGAAGAGTTTTTCTTTTTTATGTATCTTTTCCAATGATAAAAAAAATTATTTACATTTTCTCAATTTTTCAGCCCCCTAACAGTTGAATTGAAATATGGTTTTTGGAATATCATAGACAAAGAAAAACAATCTTTCAATATGTAATGGGGAGAGGATCTCAAACAGATTTTGGAAAATGATAAAATTTTATTCAAAACCACATTAAAAGGTTTAATGAATATCTTACCTTTTCCATATTATAAAGAGGATCTTCCCGTGTTCAAGCAATAAATGTGGGAAAAAAAAGTTGCGAGAGATTAATTTTTGAGAAAATATTAAAAGTGTCCCACACATTTATATGAAGTATGATTATTGAAAAATTAAAATTCAAATTGTACAAAAACACACACATACACACACAACAACTCTTATTTTCTCACATATTTTGTATAATTATACAATATTATAATAATGCAACATGTAGCTACTACAACTTCAGCCATCTCTTTTTATTTCATCATATTTATTTTAAACAAAACACTTTTAAAACCTTTGATGATTCTTGAAATAATTGTAATAAACTTTTGATAATTTCTTTACCAAACAAAGCACAAGAACATGTGTTAC
This sequence comes from Gryllus bimaculatus, assembly GCA_017312745.1. Lineage (NCBI taxonomy): Eukaryota > Metazoa > Arthropoda > Insecta > Orthoptera > Gryllidae > Gryllus > Gryllus bimaculatus. Next base: position 2,589,109 of record BOPP01000160.1, on the reverse strand, counting down.
TTAAATTTTAAAAATTTAAGTTTGAATGAAAATGACACTTACACCATTGAATTTAGAGTATAATCAGTGTTATAACATTTGTTAAAAAAAATTAAGGAAAATCAGAAGCTCTTTCTTTAGAAAATCATTTATATATGCATATGTGATTGTGTGTGTTGAGTGTGTGTGTGTGTGTGTGTGTATACACAACACACAACACACACATATGCATATATAAATGATTTCTGTGTGTGTGTGTGTGTGTTATATATATATATATAATAATATATATATTAATATATATATATATATATATATTACACACACACACGCACAATGCATATATAAAATGATTTTCTAAGAAAGAGCTCTGATATTTCCTGTAATTTTTTAGTAAATGTCATTAACACTGTTATACTCTAAATTCAATGGTTGTCTGTAAGTTCATTTTCATTCAAACTTAATTTTATATTATATATGAAAATTTTCATGAGGTTACTCAAAGTAGCTGTAATGTGACCCAACACCATACAATTACAAAAACAAACTTGGTCGCAATTTGTCACGAAGTTCGCATTCTCTCGGAACTATTCAGCAAAAACGAATGAAACAAAATTCAATCATGGGAAAATGTGCATCGCAATTTGGGATGAACGTTGTAAATTCTGCCTCTATAAGAACTAGCGGGGCCACAACATCACGTACTTTCTCGCATTTAATAATGGTTACGTAATATTATCATACTGCATTTTCTATCCACATTAACACATTTCAGTCATCAGTTTGTTCCCATTACTTCCTCCACCACGTTCTTGTTGCGAAAGGCAAAACGTCTGTTCGTCTTTGATTAACGACAGCGCCTGAACTTTTTTCTCGAATTGACCAAAGGGCGGTGATAAAATTGGCGCAGGTCCCTTTTTTGGTGCTCTGTATTCTCTTAATCCCTCTGTGCTCTATAGTCTCTCTGTATTCAATTTTGCGAATGTAATTTTTCTTTTCGATGAGCACGTCTTTTCTGATGCCGAAAATTTCTAACTTATTTCTCTTTTCGCCATTCACTAATCACCTCTTGCACACTGCGATAACACTGAAGAACAAATTTTTAAAATTGACGGATATCTTTGCATATAACACTTAATCTGGGGCTTTGGTGGGTGAGGGTTCGCTTACTGGCCTCTGAATCCCCAATGCGCGGGTTCGATCTCGGCGGAGATGCCCCAATTTTCGAAGGGCGGCAAATCCAGAGTAGTCATGACACACTTGTGGCATGTAAAAGAACCTGGCTGCCCAGCAAAATTAAATTCCTCCGACATCTGCCCTAACGAGATCTCACTTTCTCCCAACCAGACAGTTCAGATATAATAACTGAGACCGACATCTGGCGGCAAAAGTAGAGTCTAATCCCAGGAGCATTTAGGGACCGCCCTCGAAGTGTGCCAGCTCGAAAAAGGTCCCCAGACCCGTGTGGGAGGGAGGCTTCTAAAGAAGCCTGGGTCGAAAACTTAGGGAAAGCAACGGAGAAGTACCCTGACTATATTCTCCCAAGAAAACCCACCATGGGTCACCTAACTTCCGTCTATGGACGAATAGGACCAAAGAAAAAATACTTAATATAAGATAGGAAAAACGTGCTGATTCAAAATATGCAAACCATTTTCCTCTATCACCCACCGCTTTTTAGTTATACTATTTCAATCATTTATATTTTACTAAAACCATATTGTTACATGGAGTACTAATGAACATGGAATTAGCTATGAAAATAGTGAGATTAAATCACACGACATAAAAACTATATATTAGAATACATTTCTAGATTTAATACACATAAAATTCACACACGCTGAAAAAACTTAACCTAAGGTGTATTTGGTTTGAATTTTTTGGCTGCATATTTGTGTTTGTGCAGAGCATTTGGCATGTCACGCTGAAGTGTCCAGCAGTAGTCAGTCAACATTGCTGCACTTCATCGACCCTATACTGTGACTCCATCTCCGAGATGAAAACGTTCGTCACTCACTTAACCTAGGTTTTCGAAGAAGAAGTCGAGATGTGAGTTGAGGAGATGAATTTTGAGGGACATGTTGACATCCAGCTGCTTGTAGGTACTGACGTACTTCTTCACAACATTTACATAGTCAACAAATTTATAGCTTCCAAGGAAATTGGCCACAATTGATTTGAATGTCACCCATGCACTTTTTTCAGTATCATTCAGTATTTCTAGGTAGTGTCTGTCAGCAATCACCTTCCTTATTTGTATACATCTGTCACCTTCACTTAACCCAACTCTGGAAACTTGTTACACAGATACCGAAAAGCATCGAGTCGTTGTCTAGTACCTTCACGAAATGTTTCACATTGACACGGTCAATAACCGGCACACGAAGGACATTTTTATTTCCTGATTGCATTCTAGTTCTGACAGGCCAATTTTGTCTTTATGTTTAGATTTATTCAGTAAAAAAAAAAGTAAAAACTATATGTGACGTATGAGGGGGAAGATTATCTACGCACCTTTTCTTGATTTCCAGAATCCCTTCCCATCATTTTAACAATGAATAATTGAAAGAAGAGTAAAAGTTGAACATAAATTAAAATAAATTTTAAAAAACGCAAGATTAGCAATATATGAAAAAATATACATTTTCGTTTCTGAGTTTTAGAAAACTTACTTGCATCGGTAAACGAATTGCAAGTAGTATAATTTTTCTGCAATGCTAACAAAATAGTAACCCGCCCTTACTTCTACTCTTACCATTACAAGCAAAAGAAGAGTTCAACAAATCGTGCGTATAGTGAAGCTACATTTACGACCAGAAGCAAATCAAGGGGCCATCTCAGCAATTGCTCAATTGATCAGGGAAACTGGACAAAAACCTGATCGAGATGTTGTGACGAAGGTTGCTTTTTTGTTTAAATAAATCAGTCAGTCGCATCTCGGGTCGGCCAATTGTGACGAAGGTATCACTTTGTAATTCGTTGGTTCTCGGTCTAGCTCAGATTCTTCGGGATACCTTGATTCATAGGAATGGAATGAAGCGTTGTTTAAAATAAAATAAAGAAATACTTCAGTAAGACTTTTAAACATAATTTTAATCTAATTACCGGAAGTTATAAACTGTTACTTCTGTGAACTCATTCTTGGGTTAGTATTAAAACAAATGTATAAAACGAAGGTGTGTTGATTTGTTTTTAAAATAAGCGTCCAATACTTTCCATTAAAAAAATAATTTATGAACAAAATATTAAATAGTTAATGTTTATAATTATTTACTACTCCAAAATTCTATTCTCCGATACACTGGAGAACCTGAAGCGGAACTACGGAAGTTCTACTTCGGAATTAAAAGAAAGGATATTCACATGTTTCCGATAAATTTCGTTGTCATAAACAGTTATCAGATGTTTAGAGTTAGGTACTCGTTTTTATTTGTATTCTTAATGTATTTTTAAAAGCTTTGGGTACACGGGAGCTGTCCAAAAATATGCGGACTGACGTCATAAATCCAAATGTACGTTACTTACAAGTTAGATGTATGGAACCCCTTCAAAGTATTCTCCTCTCCAACGCACATACTATATCAACGGTGTTTCCACTTATTCTTCATGTCTTCCGGGCTGATGGGCCGTGGTCCAATTGGCTCTGGGATGCCAAACGTTTCGCCCACGACTGCGGTGGGCATCTTCAGTGGCGAGGTCTCGGGCGAAGTGTCCGGGCCGGTGGCTGACTGGCGACATGGAGCCCGGAAGACATGAAGAATATTGACTCCGGCCGTGAAAGCCTACAATGCTGAGTCGCCAGTCAGCCACCGGCCCGGACACTTCGCCCGAGACCTCGCCACTGAAGATGCCCACCGCAGTCGTGGGCGAAACGTTTGGCATCCCAGAGCCAATTGGACCACGGCCCATCAGCCCGGAAGACATGAAGAATATTGACTCCGGCCGTGAAAGCCTACAATGGTGTTTCCACTTGTTGAAACAGTCCTGGTACGCTTCTTTTGTAATGTTCCTCAGCTCCTTCGTCGCATTTGCCATAATCACGGGAACCGTCTCAAATCTTCTTCCTTTCAAGGGTCTTTTGAGTTTGGAGAACAGGAAAAAGTTACGAGGAGCAAGGTCAGGTGGAGAAAGAAGGGTGGAGAAGAACAGTGATCGAGTGTTTGGTTAAAAACTCACGAGTTCTGAGGGCTGAAGGGGCTGGAGTGTTGTCACGATGGAAAAAACAGTCGCCACTCCACATTTCTGGCCTTCTCCGACGGATGGCGTCTCAGACGTTCCAGAACTTCAGTATAGTAATTTTAGTTCACTGGGGAGCCCTCTGAGAGATACGTGTGGTGAACAACACCCTTTGCATTAAATAATGTCAGCATCATCTTCACTTTGGTCCGAACTTGGTGAGCTTTTTTGGGTCTGGAGGACATTTCACTCATCTACTGGGTCAATTGGACCTTTGTTTCAATGTCATAATCATAAACCCATGATTCATCATCGGTTATGATCTTTGACAAATAGTTCTTTCTTCTTCTGGACGATCAAGCAGCTCCTGACAAAGCTGGACATCATGGGCATTTTGTTCCTGTCATCAGGCCCAGCACAAATTTCGCAGCAACGCGGTGCACCTTCAATTTCTCAGTCAAAACCGCGTGAAAAGATCCAGCTGATATTCCACACTCTTCAGCAAGCTCCCTGACAGTCAGTCGTCGTTTTGCTCCTACCAGGGTATTGATTTGTCAGTTGACGTGGAAGGACATCCAGAACGCTCATCTTCAATGGACTGTCAACAATCTTTAAAACGTTCATGACCATTAAAACATGCGAAACAATCGCACTTCACTAAAAAACACGTAGCTAATAAACAAATGATATCAACAATCGGAAAATGGCGACATAATTAGCAGATCTGAAGAAACCTAGCGATATAAAGCGGATTCCCCAGGAACCAAATGGAGATAACAAATCCAAACAGTCCGCGTATTTTTCGAACAGACTATATATATGCAAGAAGAATAAAAAATTAACAGTTCTGACGAATATTTATTTTGTACACGTAAGCTTTCGAGGCTCGAATCCATAAATTCTCGGCTATCCGGGAGACGCCGCGTCGTTGGTTGGGGTGCCGACGTTTCGCCTGACATGTCGCAGGCTTCCTCAGGGCAGTGACATATCAGGCGAAACGTCGGCACCCTAGCCAACGACGCGGCGTCTCCCGGATAGCCGAGAATTTATGAATATTTATTTTGCCTACATTCACGTAAATGTATTTTAAGGGCCAAGCATATTTATATTTCTAAGTCTTTTTTCTTGAAATTTATTTATATTTTCTTCTGGTCTTGGTTTAAAATTTATTTTTAAATCATTTTCACTTTTACGAATTCCAGTAGAAATATTGAACTCATTGAAACTCAACTTTAAATTATATTTTTTTGTCTGAATCTAGACCGAGGATGTCATTTGCGTCAGGCGCGGATCCACGGACAGGGAAATGAGGGAAATATCCTCCCTAAAATTTTACAGTAACTACTTGTCACTACTACTTGTCACAAAAAAAGGAAAAATATCTTAGTATAATCATTAAAACGAATAAAATCGTATCACAGCAAGAGCTGAGTGTAACCGGTGGCATTTTACAAAATCTGTAATACGACACAGTCGACCAAAACATTTTTAATTTCCCCTCCCAAAATTTGACTCTGACTCCACCCCTGATTGTGTTTGAATTTGACATTCTGTATCTTTACAGACCAAGAGCTGGCTTTCTTCTCAGTTCATCACACAAAGAAAAGCCGCGGGGGGTCGTAGGTGACCCGAGGGTCATAGGTGAGCGCTGGGCTCAGATTCGGGATGCAAACATCACTCGCGTCTTAGGGGGCAAGTCGGTAACCCCGACATTGATATCTCACCGCTCCAGATGTTCTTCCAGAACTGAAAGTGAAGAAAGGCTCTGTTAATTAAAAGAATTACATTTTAGGTCAGGCGCGGCTTGTCATTAAAGGCTGTACAGTGGAGCCTCCCCTAAAAAATAGCCGCCAAAAGAAATTAAAAAACATATTTATTTATTAATAATGAATTTCTGAGTTATAATGTGTAACAATCATATCAAAATTTCCTATCAGTTCGACATCGACCTTCGTAACGCATTTGGTGCCGTTGACAGGGAAGAGAAAAGCGTTAAGCTGCCACTTCATTCCGCCATAAGGCATGTGTAAAACGAGCAGGCGTGACGTCATGCATTCACTACACAGGCTTACCGGCTGACGAAGGCTACGGCCTCGAAGCCTTCAAGGGTGGGGCCTGGGCACGGCCGAAGCCAGGGTGGGGCTTAGGTTTGAAGAACAGCGTGCTCACCACACAGCATTACAATGTAGTAATGATATACCTCCTTAGCAAAGAGGTTGTAAGTAGAAGCCAGCCAGTAATGCAGCCAAGATCCAAGAGCGTGGTGCAATACCTGGCAAGGCACCAGGCACCGGAGAGAGCGGCAGTTGGGCGCTCTTTGGTTTCAAAACGCCAATATAGCGCCATATTGCTGGAATATCTTGAATACTGAATGCCTTTAAGAGGAAAATGTATATTTCTAAGATATTAAGAGATATTTTTCGTTTATATCTGGGGGTTGCGCAACCGTGCAACCTAAATATGATATATCAATTGAAATTGTATTTTCTTTCGATTATAATTAATTACAATTAACTGAAAGACTTTTGCGATACTACGCGCGGCGGCAGTAAATCCCGTAGATGTGTCGAGCGGCCAAGTACTCGGCGGCGGTCGAGCGCTCGGCTACGCTCGTCTGTTCTGACAACCGAAAGACGGACGGTCGAAATGACCGATAAGCAGCGATCTCGTAGAGCAAGGTGCCCCCTTCCGCCGAGCGTCAGCGCAGAGTTTCGCGAGACTCCGGCAGTTGTTTTCGTCCCAATGCAGAATTCTGTAGTGACTGATGAGCCGTCGCCCAGCCGACCCCAAAGCTCTTTCGGGCGACTTCATACACCAGCACAAAGCTAGCTGCCCCCTCTGCACTGCGTTGTCGCCTCGACTGGACGCTAGAATTCCCACACGCGCAAATTTAGTTCATACAAATTTTAGACATGCTTCCATTTTTCTCCTTTTATTATTTGTTCCATTTCTTGTTTTGTTTTAAATACTCAAGTTTTCGAAAAAGTATTCATGATCTATTTCAGAATCTATCTGTAAGGAATCAAATCCAAATCACTCGGTGGATCGCTAATATTCTGTCCGCGCGACCAGCCGGCCGTTGCTCGTATTTCCTTCGCTCATAGTGGCTACGTGCCCATACAATTCACTAGTTTCAACGTTTCAACTATACTGTACAGTCGATGTACAACTACGAATATGTTCAGCACATAATTATTTCGCCTTTCGCTGACCAGCACCTTCTCTTCATACAGTTCGGGCCGCCCGTTTCCTGTTAATTCCATCACGTGCAACTTTCAACACGCCACATACAGTCCAAACGAAAACCGTACACCGAGTTTCATACAAAATCACTCGAAATCTTTCCGAATTTTCAACCAACATGATACCTACACTATTATCTTAAACATCCTCCAGACTATCCACCAACAAAATTCTACCAAAAACGAAGGAGCCGCTTTTGGAAAAAAAAAGTTGTTTAAACAAAAATTAAAAATTGCCTGTTTTGCGCTAAATTACATGAAAAACATTCAAATTTTGAATTCAAATATCGATTGACGGCAAAACGTGTCTGTGAACAACGCTAGCGGCTAAACCGTTCAGCCGATTTTCTCCAAAATAGGTATTTCCCTATCGGTCAGCCTGATGTCTCGGCCCCTTGAATTTGAAACCGATATTTTAATTCTAGGGGGCACTTTCATGAAGCCCCTGGGATATTTTCAAAAAAATGACTCCAATGTTTTCGTTTAAATTTTGTTGTTGGATAGTGTGAAGGACGTTGTAAAAGAATGATGCAGGTCTCAAGTTGGTTAAAATACCTAATTTTTCGAAAATTGCAAAAGTTCATTTTTTCGGCGTTTTCTTACAACTACAATTATGAACAGAGAAATTTTTCCCTTAATGAAATTTTCTTTACAGATAGATTCTGAAATATGGTCATGTATAATTTTTAGAAAATTTGAGTATTTAAAATAAAAGGGAAAAAAGGAAGCTTATGTAACATTTTTACAAACTAAATCACAAGATAACAAACAAAATTATAAATTCAAATGTGCAATAGCAAAAAAAAAGTGAGAAAATTAAAAAGAGAAAACTGAGATAATTACATAAGCAGTATTGAATACGATATTTTATATTATACGAGATATTTTAAGGAATGACTACCAAACTTTTGAACCAATAAACAATATTGACCTTGTAGAATATAATGAAACAGAAAGAATCCTAACTTTGTTTCTTAATAATAAAACCTCAGAAAGGAATGGAATAAGCATGGAACTTCTAAAATATGATCCCAAAAGAAGCCAGAACAATGGCACACATCATCATCACCTGAAATAAGTATAGGTAACATTCCCTTTAAGACTATGCTATTTACAGTGATTAAATACTTGTTGCGGAATTTGAAAATGACTTACAAATAGCATCTTACAAATTACAAAAAGTAATGGAGCAATATCATCTTAAAATATCTGTTTTCAAATCTAAAACCATGGCTTTTGTAGGATCAGAACATGCCAGGTGCAAAATAGTTCTAAATAATAAAAGTTTAGAACAAGTTTGAACCTTTCATTTCTTAGGCTGGAGTGTGTCATATCTAATAGAAAGCAATCTTGATGTCAAACTGAGTAGATTCCAGAGAATGTGTGGAACAATAAGAAAAACATTAAGAAATAAAACTCGAAGAGGCTCGGTTAAAATTCTATAAAACGCTTGCTGTCCCAATACTAACCTATGGACATGAAAATTGCACGTTAAAAGCATCATTAAAAATAAAATTCAAACTAGTGAAATAAAGTTTGTGACAAGTGTTGCTAACTATACTTCACTAGACCATAAGAAAAATGTGAATATATGACAGGAACTAAATATTTTTAACCTCTTAGAAAGAGTCAAAAAACAGAAACAAAATTGATACAACCATATTGTAAGAATGAATGACATCAAACTCCCTAAACAAATAATAAATTATGTATTGGCAGGCAGAAGAAGAGTTGGAAGACCAAAGACTAGGTGGATTGATGATACCAATGTTGAAAGAGGATGGAATAGGCCTTCAGACCCAATTCTTGATGTTGAAGAAAAGAGTTTTTTTTTTTTTTTGAGTAATTTTGCATGAAATATAGGCAAATTTTGATTTGGTTTAAACAATTGTGCACTCAAAAGTGGCTCCATAGTTTTTTATTAAAGTCTGATATTGGATAGTGTGAATGGCATTTAAGAGAGTGGTGAAGTTCTCACATTGGTTGAAAACCCTATTTTAAGAAAACTGAAAAATATCAAAATTTTTTCAGAGTTGTTCTACAACTACAGATATGAATATTAACATTTTTCCTCAATGAAATGTGTTAAAGTAAAAAAGATCTAAAAACAATGTTGTGTTCAATTTTAAAAAAACATGAGACTTTTTGCAAAATTTTGTGTCAAATTGAGGAAATTGTTATTTTATTTAAACTATTTTTTTTTTCAAATGGCACAAACATTTTCAATTAAAATCAGGCCTTAGATAGCATAAAGAATACTTAAGAGAATGGTGGAATGGTGTAGGTCTCATGTTCATAAAAATGCCTAATTTTTCAAAAATTTAAAAAGGAAAAAACAAAAATCATTTAAAATGTTTTCGGTTTCTTTCTACACCTACAATTGTGAAAATACAATTTTTTTTTCCTTAATGAAATATATTCATCAAAAACAGATCTTCAAATAAAGTAATGTTGAATTTTTAATAAATATGAGTATTTTTGTGAACTTTGGTGACAAACATAGTCACCTGCTCCAAATTTACTGCTTCGTCAACGTAATTCCAGGCAATTGGATACTTTGCAAGTTAGAATTTGTTCATTGTTTCATATTTCTTTGTTTGTTTCTTACATTTGAGCTTTCGTTCCTTACGTTTGAGCTTTTGCATTTACAAATTAAAAATTGCTTGAAATGATTCCTATAAATTGAAGACCTCCACTCTAAACCTCACTTAAGTCATTTTTCTTACTTTTACAGGAGAAAGAAAAAAACCTTTCCCATTTATACTGTACTTTAATTTTAATTTTTGAAAAGTATATCCATTAGGTTATGCTATGAATATTAACATACTAAAATTAAGGAAATGACACCCAAAATGTGTATTTTTTTCCTAACAACACTTAATTTACAAAAAAACATAATAAAACAGGTAAGTCAGAATTATTATTTCTAGCTCTAAGGTGGAAAGAAATAATTTTCTGCAAAAAGAAATGGTTCATCATCATTTCCATTCCATATTGGACATTCACTTCTTGAAAATATAGAATTGACAGCTTCTGCATAGACAGCACTATCTTCTCCACTAAGATCAACAAGTTTTAATAGTTTCTTTACATCTCTCTTCTCATTAATGATACAGTTAACACTGGGCACTGTAGATGCAGTTCTCAATGGTGATTCCACAGTTTTGAACTGTTTAGTATGATTCGATATGCTCCATGTGAAGAGAACATCCATGTTTAATCCATGAACCTTCTTGCATTTTCTTACACTTCACACTTTGACCAGTTGTCAGGAACATTCTCAGACCTTTCAACCTTTCCACTGTGATTCTGGGTACTGATAGAAAGGTTTTCACACATACAGAGACCTGCATTTAATTTTGTTTCTAATACTGTTCTTGATTACTGCTCGATCTCTTGGATTCTGGCTCCTTGGATGGTTTTAGTTTGCAGTTTTTTCCTATTTTCTATGAACTGCAACAAAAGTTGCCCTGATCAATGTTCAATGTATTTCAGTGTATTTTGCTGAAAAAATGGTTGATGTCATCATTTGTTAATTTATGGTTATGTTTAGAATTTTATTTTGGTGGTTGACGAGCTACTTTACTATTTCTTGTGGATCGTCTTTTATTCTTGACCCAACTCTCTCCATCTCTTGTACACTTTCTTGCCTTTTTTCCATCCTTCAATTCCATATCTCACATTCTACTTCAGCAGACACAAAGCAAATTTATTTCTTTACAAAGCATTTCACAAAAAAGCAATGATTGATTCATAATACTGATGAAACCCAATGGAATTCCAGGAAGTAGTGGGACTGAAGAGGAGTTGAGAATTAATATTTTGAAGTGGATTATGGGGGAAAAAATGTAATTTTCCTTATTGAATGTAAACATAAATTTCATAGTCTTTTCAAACTTATTCTACATCAATATGCGAGATAGATTTCTTTTTTAATCCAACCTTTTTTTTTTTTTAATATATCTTTAAATGCCTTCCCCTAGTCCCCCCAAAAATAAGAATTTTCGCATAATTTTGAATTATATTGTCATAATTCTGCATCTTAAGTTTATTTATTTATGTATATATTTACGTATTTATTTATTTAATTTTTTATTTATTTACTTATTTATTTATATTTATTTATTTTTATTTACTTATTTATTTGCATCTAAACAGGCAATTGCTCAATTTTAGAGGTTTATACAATATCTTTAATTTGATACTGAAAATAACGAATATATAAAAATACATTTTATTTGTAATCACAGATGTAATGTGTCTTTGTATAATTAACAAACTGACCAACAGAGATACAATTTATGTTGATATCGTAGTTATTATAGTTCCTGCAGATACGCCATATAGGAGAATAATAACCCGAATTAGTTCTCGCGAATAGTATAAAAAACGTATAATTTTGATTAAATTTGGGGTTACGCAACAGTATTTTCCAATTGATCAAAGATAATAGCTCGCTATGTGGATAGAAAAACCACAATTTTTGGTTAAGAATAGAGATCAATACACTGATATTTGCAGGCAGAAGTGCCCTTCATTAATTCATCTTGACTTCACCTTTTTCATTAAAGTCATTGAATGTTCAAGAATTAAGGTTCAGATAGTTGAACAAAAATTCCATGTTTTGTATGGTGAAGAACTCTTTGTTCACAAAATGGCTGAAGAATTCATAGGAGAGAAGATGCAATATTATAATATAAATTCGTATCAATTAAATACAGCTGTTGTCAAATAAATTCGACAAAGTATGAGTTCCATCAGTTTTATCAAAGTTATGAGTAAATGTTATCCTAGGTATCCTTTTCCTTTCCACATGTATCTTCAGTAGTAGTCATAGTATCTTAAGTGTTTCCAAGGCAAAACTGACTGACATGAGCCCATAGGTTAAATTAGGCATTGTTAGAGTCATTGCCACTTACATAGGAAACATGTTGAAAAGGTGGCAGCAACATCACCTAGATGGTCTTTACATACAACTGGTGGCAGGTGCCCTGAAGTGAATGCCCAAAGTGCCTTTGATGACTCTGGGAAAGGAGTATAATGCCCATTAAGGAAGAAAATAAAAAAATAAAGACTCTGACATATGGAATTGTGAGCAAAAGGGTCATGAAAACAGAAGGAGATAAGCAATTAAAAATATGCTCACATTAGCTTTCGAAAATAAGGAGTATGCAAGGGAGTAGCAAAAGACAAAAATTGTTTAAAAATTAATTTATATTCTAAATTATTTCTATACAAGAGGCAATACATTTACTACAGTTGGATCTTTCACATCTTATTTACAGTGAATTATTACTAGCAACGATTGGAACACAGAGCATACCTCTCTCAGGGTTTACATTAACACAGCTTTGTGCAGCTTTTGTATGTCCGACGGTATTATGTACAGCCCAAGTTCACATTCCTATTTATAATTATGATAATTACTTGGAAAATAACAAGATGAATAGATGGTGTCTTTTTACAATTACAAATCACAGTGCCAGACAGTATTAGAAGTACTTTTCAAAGTTTATATGATCATTAAAATGATCAACAAGAAAGTGTTGCCTGAAAGTCTCTAAACTATATGTACACGTTTCAAAACCACCAACACTGTTTTCTTCACAATTAATCTTTTTAACACTTGTTATTATTGCACACTGCAACAATAACCATGTGAAGTTCAACCCTACCATTTCAATTGCTCCACTGCCAAATGAACACTCCTTCAATATCAGTAAAATTCATAAATAACACGAACAGCACGGTACCTCATTACGAACTCGCTACACGGAACTTTGGTAAGCATAGACCAAATTTTGATTCTATTCCAGCAAATATTGGTCTTGCAACTTGGTATCCACCGATGTGGTCAGGATTTGTAGATTTCATCTCGTCTGCAACTCCAGTGGCAGGTAGATGCTGTTCAGACCCAGCTGGTCGTCTGCAAGTCAAAGAATAGTAATTCAAACAAACAGAATATAATTCTTGCTTTGTAGTACAATCAATTTTTTAAAATGAAAATATGTAATCAATCTTTGCAACATTCTACTTTTTTTTTCAGAAGATAGGGAGTATGTATATTATAATCTTGAATTTCCACAACTGTTGTGCTATGCAGCTATAGCATAGCTTACCAACAGCATCTGTAATCTACATTAACTGTTTAGCATGTATTTTAAATAATTTAAAAAAAAATGCAATTTAACGCATAAATCCTGTGTGTCTCCTTAACTTGTATTTTACGTAGTACAGGTTTACATTCTTCACAAGAATCAATACCATTACAGTATGATTATTCAATTATTTGGTTATTTGTTAGGATCATAGCAGACACACAAATGCAAATAAGAATAAATTACCACATCTATAAATTACAATATATACAATAATTACTCCAAGAATAAATTACCAAATAAACAGGTCTGAATTTTCTCACTCTCTTTCAGCATGCAAGAGAAACAAATAAAGTAATTGCAAAATTATGTTTTTTACCAATTAATAAAAAAAAATAAAACAAAAAAATCACATGACATGTGAACACACATGAAAGTTAACAACATTTAAAATATTACAAGTATGCCAATAAGAAAAATGAGGTAGAGAGTATTACTCATTTTTTAACTAATTGATAAAGATATTTTAAATCATTACTACTACTATTACATAAAAACACAAGGTTTGATAGTTTAATGTTAAAATATAGTAAACATTTTTTTAAAAGAGAAGAAGAAATGGCAATCAGTGGATAACAACTAATAAATAACAATTCACAAGATAAAAAATACTGACAATGACATTAGAAGATACAATGTAAACTTTCATGGAGCAGGAAAGTCAAACAGTCACAATGCGAAATGTAATCGTGCTACTTCAATGAAAATGTTATTTTTCATATATTCACTTACAAGTGAAAAATTTCCGAAACTTATATAGAAATCTTGTATTCTTTGCCTTGTAGCACCGACTGCATTAAATTTAACCCTCCAAACTTTAGTTTTACAACATTCTGGGGAAGAGGGAGGAAGGGTTTAGAAAACAACTCACCATAGCCATTCTGTTGATCTAGCACGCAGTAAAAATTAATCATTAATTAATTCCCACAGTGAATTAACTAAGGAGTAAAACCACAATAAAAAGTCAAGTTCACAAACAAATCTAGAGAAAGCACTCGGGATTGTTGATAAAAGAAAAAATGAAAGTGACATTAACATAATGTAGAAAACAAAAATACTTACGATCCACCAAAGTCCACATAAAACAGTCTTTGAAGTACTTCATAGGTAAGGAGGGTGACACCAAACTGAGGAGATGATCTGAAAACTCGAGCTGTAAACCAAGAAATTGAAAAATTATTATTATGATAACAATCAAATGGAAAATTGAATGATTAGGAAGGAAAATTAAACGAAACACATTAATTATCAAGATGATGAGAATACTAAGGTTATCTAAAACGTTTTTCAAGGACAGTTGATAAATTTGAAAAACTGAAGTAAAATTGCCCATTAATTAAAAAAAGAAAACTTAATCATCATTTAATTATTGAAAATATCAACATGCGTACACATCATCTCCATGTTTTGCTTTATTTTTTTCCTCCTCATTGTTTGAAACTACTTGCGCAGTTAAAATATAATTTTGCAGTTATCTCACATCATATTGAAATACTGAAATTTCTGTCCTACTAGCACCTGCACCTCTGTTGTTAGTCTAATTCAACAAATTCAAATGAAGTGCGTCTTGTGCATAATTGCATTTATTTTCATTGTATGGAACAGCAATCATTTCTTACTTTTACAAATGAAACAAACATTGATAAATTTAACTGTTACAGTATTTGCAGAATGTAATACAGGAAAGCAAGAATAATTTCCTGCATCAACCTGCCTTCATTATGTTAAAGTGAGCTTTCAATTTTTTTGAGCACCATTATCAGCGATCACAACTTTTTTTAAGTAAAGAAGTGTGTTTGTTAGTTCTAAGTTAAATTTTATTATCTTCTTACAATCTGTTTCCTTTACCAAGAATATTATCTACATTTTGCATTTACGACCGACAACAGCGGAATTAATTTAAAGAATTTTGAAACCAATGCTGTCATTTTGCAAACTGAAACAGGGCAAAAATAAGTATGCGAAATTCAAATTTACAATTTCAATTGGTGGTAGTGGTGGGGCAATTTTTGAAAATTCAAACGTTGCACCAAAATGGGACCATCCCCACTAAACTTTAGTTTTTTGATACATACAAGGAGAAAATCTAAAGAAAAAAAATTGGATCAATTATTGACAAAATATTTTTTTTTAATTTAAAAATTGCCGATGTTTGATGCAAAATTAAGCAAAAATATTCACATTTTCAAAACCTGAGCATGAACTTATTGACAGATCTGTTTTTGATGAACACATTTCATTAAGAAAAACATTTTATCTTCACAATTGTAATTGAATGAGAACAAAAAAAAAAAATTCATATTAATTAATTTCAAAATATTTTCAATTTTTTAAAAACGAGTAATTTTAACGGCCATGAGAATGGCACTATTCTTATAAGCGGCCTTTATGATATCAGAGGTCAAAATTTAATCGAAAAATTTGGTGCCATTTTTTAAATGACCCAAGGGGTTCACGTTAAGTTCTCCCCAAAATTAAAATATCAATTTCAAATTCAAGGGGCTGCGACATCAGCCAAATTGATTGATTCGGGAATACCACCTTGGTGAAAATCCTGCAGGTATTAATATTCATGATATGAATGATCTTCTGGGGAAAGCTGTCAATCCGTTTTCCAGAATGAAGGATCACAAAACATCGATTCGGATTACACGTGTTAGAGGAAGTAATTTACTCTATACAGGGTCAAGATTTTTTCACTTTTTTGGTAGCAGGGCCAGCAAGAAGAGTTTTTCTGTCGAAAATTCGCTTTCTTCCCCCCACAGCATTACAAAACTTTCATTATACTGCACAAGCAGTGGTGAGAAAGGAAAATCCAATAAAACAAATCCTTTGATTGACCAATTACAATATTATAATAACTCTCTGAAATATCACAAAATCTTATTCATTACCAAACTATTTTAGAAGTAGTTACCAAAATGACAATGAAATGATGAACTGAGTAATTTTACCTCCGGACACTTTAATCATGATTCTTATCATATATCATAAAAAAGTATTTGCATAAAAATGGTTTACTGCTCTTTGACGTTGTAATCTTATTTTGTTCCAAAACAAACAAAACAAAAGCATGCATGCTACAAGTTTATTATTTCATGTCTGCATAGTACCTGGATGATCACAAGCTATTATGAGATCCGAAACAATTCGACTCATAGCGTGGATGTTCCAGTTACTTTTTTTTTTTTTTTGTTGCAAAGTAAATCACATGGCCAAAGTAAAAACAAAAGAAAAAAGTATTTCATTTTACTTATTTTTGCTAAATTACTAATGCCATTGACAACATCATTAAATTAATTGAATTAGAAGTATTCACAAGTTAAAGTAGAACACTGAAGAAGAAAATTAATCTAGTATGTATGGATGTACATTTCAAACATTTTTATTACTCTTGCTCTCGCAGTATGGCATTTCACAAAAATTTTCATGGCAAAAACACTATTCTGTAACTAGAAAATAGTCACGGAAATTTGATATTCACAAGATCTTTACTGAACTATCAACACTTTTACAGATTGCTGTAATATTTACCTCATATAAATATCTAAACAAAAGGTAGAAAAGGCTTTATATTTACAGAAGATACTACTTACAAAATTATAAGAAAATATTCTTACAAGAAAAAATGTTGCAGCTGGGGAAAACTGAACAGTTATAAGAAAGCAAAAATTTTCACAAGCAAATTAATAGGAAATTCTGTTTGCATTGAAATGTATTGAAATTTCAATTTTGTGTCTTAAATAAAGTAAGGAAAAGGAGAAAATAAAGGAAGTGGAAATAGAGAAGACAAGAGGTATACAAGTAGTGTCAAGATGAAAGAACAATCAATTTTAATACATTAGTTAAGTCACAAAAATATAAAATTCTAATTGCTACTATTGTGCTACTACTAAATAAAACTTTGCTACCCACAAGAAAACACACAAGATGTGATACGATCAATATTAATACTGCTAAAGCATTTTCTAGTACGTTCCTCCAATTCAAATTTTTGATTTTTGACATAGTATTATTTATAGATTAAAAGTTCTGAATTGCAAAGCAAACAAAAGTGCATTATATTAATTATTTCTTGCTGCAAAAGATATTATATTAATATGGTTTATTAATGGATAAGATCATGGGTGGAACAATTATTGTCAAAATAAAACCTGAATATTACATTTCTCTCTTTCCTAGATGTGTATCTCTCTGCAACTCATGCACAAGAAGAACCAAGAAGGTGAACAAAACAAAACTGTTAATAACCAGAAAGAGAACTAAAGATCTGCTGTCTAAAACAAGAAGGGTAAGCAAACTAAAATTTTTACATTTTTCACAAACAAATTCTCAACACAGTACTTACGGACAAGGGCGGATCAAACCAGTTAAACACAGCCAGAATGGGCCAAGGCCCAAACCATCATAGAGAAAGAAGTACTGCATTAATATATAATCGTCAGCACAATGATAACCCTCATAACCCACCCTCCAAAATCAATATCTATTAAATTACCACCCTACTGAGAAATAAACAAAATACTTCTCTTCTATGAAGTGTTAAGTAGAGAAACAACATAGTTACAAGCATGAAAATGAGAAAAGAATAAGGCCACAATGAGAAGTGTGGACTAAGTGTAAGAGAGAAGATAATTCATTCAATCAATACTTTTTGATTTGATATTTTAAAATTAATATCAAAATGTAGACCTAATAAATACTACATTAATTAAATTTTTAAAGGTAGAAAGGTATATATAACTTATATAGGTTTTCGATCCGCCCTTGCACACACTTTACTACCAACGCAAATTTTACTGAAACTGCAACACAATTTTTGTCATCTGTAATAAAATTTAGTAGAAAATTGACTACAAAACTTAACAAACCATACATTTTGTGAGATATTAGTAAGCCAAAGCTACATTATGTTAAATGTTCCCTTGAGCACAAAGCAGCAAAGTTTCATCTGTTGATTGTGTATCTTGTTCTACAATATATTTGACAAACAATATGTGACACTAATAGGGAGAAGCATTCTGTTCTTAGAATAGAGCATTGTTAGTATGTAACCTCAAATGTTTAATGAGAAAGAAAAAAAATTGATAATGATCTCTTACATTTATAAAAGTTAGAATGAAACACATATTTTGATGGCAAAACTACTCTTTACTTGTAAATAACTAACATAAAAACATTAGAATAAAACATATATTTTGATATCAAAACTACTCTTTATTTGTAAATAACTAACCAGTTAATTATCAGCAGAAACAAAATATAGTTGGAATTCAAATAATCTGCAAATTCACCCAATTTCCTGCAATGAAATTCCGTCACGCCATTTATACACAAAGATTGAAAAGAAATTAAATATATCTTTATGCAACAAAAAATATATTCAAAATCTACGTAGTGAAGTATTTAAAGAACTCTTCATAATGAAAATCACCTACTTATTACTTCTGAAATTAGAAATATTTCAATCTATATTAATCCAATTATTCCTTTAATTCAAAAATACATAAACAATTATAAATTTATTTATTTACTATGAAATAATAAACAAACAAATACATACTTGTTTAATATTTTAGTTGAATATTACCAAATAATATGATTATTATGATATAATTCTGTATTTTAAATGTAAAAATAAAAAAAAAAAATTTCATAATTTGTACCTAATGACTATTTTGGCTTATTTTGAATTTATTATACTTTTTACTAACAAGAATAAATTTCAAATAACTATACAGAGCAGCATTTAATACTATTTTGTAAAGATTATGGTATTAATATAGTTTTTAAATTTTAAAATTCACTATTTACATCTGATTCATACAGCAAAATACTTGGTTAAAAAATATTGTGATCTGTAGTTACTTCACGAACGTAATATATTTGGTAATCACAAAATATCTATATGCCTCCTGAGCTAATCAGTTACAAGTTTTCTGTTTATCAAAGAAAGAAAGAACCATGATGAATGATCATCAGAAATATTTTTTATTTTATAAATTTCTTCCTGCCCTATAATATTCGAAATCTATAAAATAGTGGGGAATGGACAAAATGAAATAATATAATTTCTCCAAATTCACGCTCATGAAAAAATTCAATGAACAGAAGAATCCCTTATCACAGATATAGTACTCAAAATCCTATAGCAGATTTCTAAGGAATTTTAATAGAATAATTTCAAGAGAACTGAAATATGATTTCCACTATCATCAACTTCAATGAAAACGGGTCATGCACCATTTTTATTAATATAATTTTAGTAAGCATTCCTTGTTCTATTGAAGAGAGCTAATTTTTGAAAAAAAAACCTTTAAAATATTCTTTAAATTGCCTCTACTTAAAAACAAAAATTACATGAAAACTACAATTTTTGAAAAATGTACTTGAGCTTATTTCATGATCTATCATTGAAAAATAGATTTTGTGAAGAAAAACAATTTCTATCTCCAATATTGTATGTGTCGGAAGGTGCCCAAACATTTTTACACTCTGGCAATTTTCATAAATTTAGAGAGTCCAACAAAGCAAGAGATCTGAACCATTTCTTACGGCCTACTCTTTCCCAATAGAGAAAAGAAAATTAATCAAAAATCTGACACAATTTTGATAATGTTGAGGCTTCATGGAAAGTACCTCTTAAAATTAAAATATCAGTTTAAAAATCACAGGGTCTTGAGTTCGGCTTGTTTGATTAGGGAATGCCAATTTTGGAGAAAATCAGCTGAACAGTTAAGGTACTAGTCTTGACCACAGACAGACGGACAGACAGATGAACATTTTCTAATAAATTAATTTTTTGATACCAAGGACCTATAAAAACGTGGATTCTGACTACACATGTTGAAAGAAGTACATTACTACCTTCAAGTGCAAGATTTATCCATGTTTTTATTAATAGGGCTCCAATAGTTGTTTCTCTGTCGAAAAATCCCCAAATTCTAGTGAAGCATCACAATAATCTCTCTTTACTACGCAAGTACGTAATAGATGAAAATGAAAACAAATACAGCAAAGTCACAAATGTTTCAGCAGCTTGTTTTTCTGATCAACTCAGTGCTACAAAAAAATTAATAACTATGATAAATAATAATAAAAATAACTATAGTAATTAATAATAATAATAATAATAATAATAATAATAATAATAATAATAATAATAATATGTAGTATAGAAAAAAACACATGAAATGAATATTTAAAATATAAAAAAATTCCATTTTGGACAAACTAAAAAAATATAAAAAGAAATGGAAGAACCATCCTAGACCCATCCCATGACTTCCTTGCCATCAAAGACAATGTCAATAGTTCTAACACGATGCCAAAACTTTTAATACACAGGAGAACCATTGTTAACATTTATTCAGAATAAATGACAATATCTGTAATCATTACTTGTTTTTTTAAACAGATTCATAACAGTCCCATACATACAATTCTTCTCTGCAGTGCATTTTGTTTTCAAACTGTGAAGACTATACAATAACCATGTACTACCTTAACTTTGTTTTGAAGGAGATGACTAAGTCTGTAATTTTTTGCCTTTTGCTTGTGAAGTTAAACAGATATTGCTTTGACTTCTCCATTTTTATGCTATCCTAATGAACATTCTTGTCCTAACATGTAACTTAACTACTGTGGATTTAAAGGAGATAAAGGAGATCATATTTCTCTGGAGAAGCTTCTTCTATTGTTTGGGAAGTGCAATGGTTATCTGAAATATTGAAAATATTAACTTGGTACAATACCATGCTTGAGACGAATTTTTAAGGGGAAATTTGAAAGTTCAGATCGTAAATCTTGCACAAAACCATCATTCCAAAAATGGATATTGCATTCTGTACGTTTGAATCAGTAGGCTTATCAGCATGTATCCATTTTCTTCTAAGAATGGGATCTAGCAGAAATGAATACCTTCCTCTCTTGGTTTGATTATTACAAAGTTCCATTGCACAATTCAACATGCTTCCAGATTACCATAAAATAAATGCCTTTACCTAATCTTAATTTGTAAACATTAAGCATGCACACACACTTCAAAATATTACTGTTTTTTTCTTGACACTAACTTCACTTTACGTAAAAATGTTGTGTACTCTTGAATTATGTTAATATATTGTATTGATATAACAAAAACTTCTGAAAAAGATTCCAAAAATACTTCAACAGACCTTAGCATTTTTCATGGCAAGCTCATTGAAATTCCCAAACAGAAATGTCATGCACAGAGTAACCAACATTTTGCACACTGGACAATGAAATGAGTACCCCGTGATATTTATTTCATGCTTTTTGTGTCTTTTATTTCATACTACATAAATTATTACACTTTTTTTGTAGCACTGAAATGGTCTGAAAACCAAGCAGACGAAATGTTTAGCTACTTTCCTGATTCTTTTTATTCTGACTTGCTGAAATCAACTACGAAAATTTTAAAAACAAAACTTATTTGATTCCCCCAAAATGAAATCAATTTATCTTCAATTTAATTTCTATGTTTTATGTCTGTTTTCAATGATGAAGGAATCATTATTTTATATTAGAATTTACATTATAAAACATGACTGAAATTCAGTAGTATACTCTGATTGTGGCACTTCAAGATCATGAGCTAGATGGAGAGAGAACACTGATATCCAATCAAGAGCTTCATTATGAAAAACTTTTGGTAATAGAGCTCCCTATTGGATGACAAAATCCCCCTCTCCTTCCAGCTTGTGATGTGAAGTACCAATATGTTTAAATCAGAGTATAACTCCCAAACACTTTGAATTCTTGCTTAGTCCTCTAGTACATGATCTTATCAACATGTTTTTACTACAATATATCTTATTTATTTTTATATCCCACCTGTTGCTCCTTTCCAGAAGGCACGTGGTCCTTCTTCTTTGTAAATTTTACGAGCTGCATCTATGACTCCATTATATGTAGTCTGACCTTGTCGGGCAACAACCTTGACAGAACAGAAGGCATTTAATAGATAGTAACAATTTCACAACAAACTGGTATCAAACTGACATGTTTTATTTTACACTAGTTTTGAATAAAGATTATGATTATGATTATTGACAAAACGAAACAAACACGATTAAGAGATAACGAAACATCTTCCACATTAAATCAACATATTTACTTAAAAATTAAAATACAGAATTCTCTTAACTCCAAAATGTTAAATAATATTCTCTCCTTTTCAATTGTGACTGTGCAAAAAAAAAAAATTGATTTAGACATCCACATCAACCCCTCATATCACCTGAGAGCTACTTATTTGTTAAATGTATTGTCAAATATAGCAGAAATATACATATAAACATGAAAATGCTCACTAACCTGCAGTCTTGTCTTTATCACATCAGCAGGGGTTACCAAAGATGCAGCAGGAACACCAGCTATAGCACCCGCCACAAGAAGTGATAATGGATGATTGTAACCATTCTCATCAGCGAACTTCACTTTTGTATGAGCATATGCAGGAAAATAAATTGCACTAAAAGGAATATCACGAAGGAAACAGGCCTTTGCACCCTGCAAACAAATTTTTCATACCAATAAGTTTACATGTTGTTATGTTACTGTTCTTTCGTTTATCAAAGAGACAAATTAAAAATATTTCAGTGTTTTATGAGATGACAAGTTCCTTGTGAAATATTGTATCAAAGATGGAAGCTTTGATTCAATGTTTCTATGGTGCTATAAACTACAAAAGGGGTTAAGAAACTTCTATTGAGTATAGTCTGAAATGATAATTTTGGGAAAATTAGAATAGAAATTTAATATAGGTTAAATTAGGTATTATTTTATTTGTATAATATGCATTCATCAATATTCACAGTAGTGAATTAATTAATTATTCATCAATAAATGAATGCGTTTTCAATTCTAATGCTAAAATCTTTACATCTCTAAAATATCTTTCTTTTGGAACACTAGCACAAAGCAATATTTTATTTAATTCTTCCTCACTTTGCAGAAGAACAAGAGTGTTTTTTAAAATGTAATGCAATTTAATTTTAATTGCTTCCTTATAAATTACAATTATGTTTACAGTAAAATTCAGCATTCCTATATGTTTCATGTAATAATTGACATCTTAGTATCACTGATAGAAAAGTAGTTTTACTCACTAATCCCACTAATGCTCTCTTCTCCCTTGGTTCCTTCTCATCTTATCTTTTAAAATTTTCAATTTTTTCTCTACTTTAAAATTAATTGAAAATAAAAACAAATTTTCTCTTTTCTTATTATGTTGCAATTCCACTACTATATTTTTTAAAGAAATAATTGCCTAAAAGAAACCCCTTTCCAAGATATCTTTCCTAGTTTTTATTGCCCCCAAATATTGTTTCCCCTGTTCTAATTTCTCAAATTAACTTTCCTTATTTCTTCTACAAATTATTAATAAATTCAAGTCTATATCTTACAATCGTGAATTACTCTTTCCTCAGGATTTTTAAAATTCTATGCCGCCGTCCCATTTAAAAAATGCTCTTAACAAAACCTTTTATCAATATTTGAACAGTTTGGAACATTCAATAAATTTTATATGAATTCTCCAAGAGCAGTTTCTATTTCAAGTAATCTATTTAAATTCAATTCAATTTCAATTCACCTTAAGATATTATCTGTTTATTTCATTTGTGAATTTGAAAATATTTTGTAGGAAATTTAGATCGTGGGATTTGGACAGTAAATATACCCTACAAAACTGCCCTTTTTTAACCTGGCCCACTCACATTGCGGGACTTGTGGGACCGAACATTACACCACTAGTTAAAGTTTCATACCTTATACAATCCAAAAAGGCCTAGTTCCTTCACCACTGATAAAGCTCCAATTTTTGCTCCACTAGCAATTTCTCCAGCTACTTGTAGACGGATTTTAACAATTTCCAAAGGATTAGTGAAAACCACTTGTGAACCTCCAGCCTAAAAACGTGTTTAAAAAAAGTAATACAGAAAAGTCTGAGAAAAAATGTAAGCAAACAATTGGAATTTCATTAAGTTCAATTCTACATACACAAGCACCAGCAATGATTTCTCCATAGAGAGGAAGGTTTCCATTTTTGTCCATAAATTTATCACGAACAAGGTCATTCATCTGGAAGCAAGAATACAATGTTGATCAGAGTAGTGCATTAAAATATGCATGCATTACTCAACAAATTTCCTCAATTATTTTCTACAAAATAAACACAATATGAGGGTAACACATCTTCAGAAGTATTCTAGTTTCCTAACTTTTGATGTATTACTAATCAAAATTCATACTTTTGTGGCACAACCAAGAAATCCTCATTTTTGGACTGTAAAATTATACTACTAATTAAAGTTACTTGCACAAGCACTGCATTAATTACTACTCTAACAACAATTAAATTATATTTTGATTCACTTCGAAATAAAAGTACTATTATTTAGGGATTTATTTACAATACTCAAAGATATTACAAAACAATCTGGAAAGGATGTGACAAAGTTTGAAAACATGGACTTGGAGAAACATCATTATCTTGAGTAAGCACATTTTCTTGAGTTTTAATTTTGTTTAATGTGAGAGGAGTTATTACTTTGTCAGCAGAATTTCCAAGTCAAATCACATATTTCCCACAATAAAATTAAATCAATTTACTCTATAGATAGAATTCACTCCTCTTCCACTTGAAGTATAGGTGAAAAACAGAAAATACTTGAATCAATTTCAAACAAAAAAAGTAACTAATTGGGACATTGTACAAAACAAAAGAAATTCAATGGTAGAAACGTTCAACTGCGATGGGGATGGAAATAGAATGAACACTAGATGACAGAAGAAATCAGATCACATATTAAAACAACTCAAATAAAAAATGAAACAACTAACAGAACAGAAAAACATTGAGAAAATATGCTGTTGAGCAGAAAATAATGATACTATATATATGATACTGTTATAGTCATCTCTTATAACTAGGGGGTAGATTTTGATGACCTAAAATAATCACCAAAAATGATCAATAAAATGCTCCTAAAAGGTTTTGAAAATGCACGAAAAGCAAAGAAAAATAAGATCACAGCCAGTTTGTTATTGTAAGTAACACTTTAAAAATTATAAAAAATACAGAATAATTAATTACAATATTTTAAATTAACTTTCCACACACAGTAAGTAAAGAAATTCGTTATACAGTAAAAGTTGTTCAATGCGGAATGAGCATAATGCGAAATTCTACCTAATGTGAACATGAATCGTGGTCTGCTAAACATAAGTTCTTCTATATTACATTGTATAAAGTGGAATCTTGTCTAATACTGAACAAAATACTGGTCCCTTGAGGTTCCGCATTGAGCAAGTTTTACTGCACAATATTTAGGGAAGACGCTTTCCTTGTCTGAGAACCCCAAGAATAATTCAACATATAACCATTCATATTTATCAATAGTAATAATTATTCAAGTTAAAATTAAATGAAAGTGCCTAGAAACATATAAGGCGATCCCTCCTCCTTATTTTAGGCAGTGCATGTAAATGGCAATGCTTTCCTCTAAGTATATTTTGTGAACGTGTAACATAAAAGATATGAATTGCATGTCATGAAATGGAGCATGTTGGTTCTTACCGTCAACTTAATAGCCTTCTCTGGAGCAACTCCCATGAGTTGAGGCACTAATCCTCTGTACAAGCCAAAAAATCCTTCATGACGAATGACTTTCTTGCAGCAATCCCAGCTATTACGGTACATGAGCTCACCCACAATTGAGCCTGTCCTTTGGTTCTGCATTCGAGTCTTCACCAAATCAATTGGATATACAGCAGTAGCTCCAACAGCTGAATTGCAAACACAATGCTTATGTCAAATGATAGATAAAATTAATTGTTCACCATTCCAACCGCACTTATACAAATGGTCGTAAATAGTATATAGAGCAATAATGTTTTTAAAAATTAGATTCCATACCACAACAATCCATTAGGTTTTTAACATGTCAAATCTGTGAATAGGGAGAAACTATGCATGTCTTCAAAACCAAAAGGAAAATATTGAAGGAATTGAATAAAAGCTCTGTACCTTATTACTCTACCATTCCAAAAAAAATTGTTTCATATATCTTTATAACATTAGCTTTGACATAATTTCTATATAATGAATACCATCCTTTATGAAACAATTTTCATGTTACAATTTCTCGAAGATAATTTCACTAAATAACTGTGGGATAATGATATTACACAGAAATTTTATGAACAACTGTATCAAAACTTTACGAAAGTGCAAATGATCAGAGAACAGAAAGAACTTTGGTACTTTGATCTTAGCTAAAAGGTTCTAAAGCAATTGATGGAAACTAACTACAAAATTGGTGGAAATTAAATACAGAATTTTTCAGTTCTCTAATTACATGCTACTTACCACCACCAATTGAGCCAAGGGTGAATCTATAAGCACTTTCTAGCACCTGTATAAGCACACCTCTTTCCTCAGGACTCTAAAAATTAAAAAAAATCTTCATTAGCACTGCGCAACATTTAAATTAATTTTATTCAGAAACAGATCAAGTCCTGTAATTTGTGAAAAGACATAAATGTTAACTAGGCTCGGCTCTTATCTTCAGAACTATCCTGAGAAATGAAAGCAAGTTTCTAAATACAAGCACGTCTTTTACATTGCAGTGCTACTCACCCTCTTCCAATGTTTGAGATTTCCACATTGATCTATAATCTATACAAACTAAAAGTAACTTTAAAAAAAATTATAATACTTACAGAAACAGCCTTGATTTTGAGCATTTGAGTAATATTTTTGAAGTACTGTTCAGGAGTAATTGACTGCAAGTCATTATAAACAATCTTCCTATAAGGGAATAGAGTATATATATCAGTAACTTTTATTAACTCACCATAGGTACTGGTCAACACATTCAAGAATAAAAATAAATGAACAAAACAACTCTTATAATTAAAGAAGCAAAATTCATGTTCAAATAGGTTTCAATACAGCAGCGCGATAATACAACAAAAGCAGAAGGGGGAGAAAGAGAAATGAAGAGAGAAAGAGAGATATAATCACCCCAACCACTGTTGATGCTCTTCCCCTGTCTTCATCCGTAAAAAACTGATATCCAAGGGGCAAGCAAGAAAGAAAAGGGATCGAACTTCGTTAGTTTTGTTATGAAAGACATGTTACTTTACAAAAGTTCAATTAAATAAAATAATGAAGCAGAAAAATTTAACCTTTCGGTATATTTACCAGTTGTTGAGACAACCAATTTTAGCATGAATTTTTCTTTACAAAAAATAAAAAAATAATTTCAAATCGCAAGATAAAAAAATTGTAATGCAAGCACAATTAATACATACTTCCTGGGCTGAAAACTGCAATTTCACACAGAATGCGTCTTTTCCCCAGATTTCAATGGCCACATTTATTGTACGCAAACATGTTAAAGCAAGACACATTGAAGAATGATTACAATTTGCAAAAAGGCAAAGAGAAAGTAACTTACCCAGTTTGATGAAGAAGGTCACAAAGTAGAAAAAGAATGTCCACTTCAAGAGGAGTGATTTGAGACATCATTTGAGCAGATTGTAGAAACTGTTCTGTAAAGAAAGTTGAAAGACAAGTATTACAAGCAAGTGGGAAACTACGTATAGCCTGGGAAACCAATTTAAAATGATATAATTTTAAACAATGTTAATTACACTACTTTAAGGATTATTTAAAAATAAGAGAACATATTAATCACATCCAGAATCCTTTTCTTTAGGCATTTCAACTATAAATAGAAGGATTCTTTACCACAAATAATCAATAACATTTTTTGTAGGAACAAAGTGTACAAATTCTATTGTGGAGTGCATTACATTATAAAAAAAACTTTTTTTTTTTTTTTTTTTTTTTTTTTTTTTTTTTTTTTTTTTTTTTTTTTTTTTTTTTTTTTTGTGTTTTCTGTAAGGTATTAAGGACACATGAATACTAAGTTTTTTCAGCCAACTCAGAGTTGCTAATTACTTTAAGCAGCCAACTCAGAGTTGGTTTCTTACTTTTTCTAGTAAAAAGTATAAACATTTTTTGGCTTTCATTTCAGAAATTGGAGTGGGGAGGTTAGTATCAATACAAGTTTTTTATGGAACATGTCAACTCATGCTGAATGTACTGATCTAAAATCCTGCACTTCATTCCCAGTCGAGAGAAATAATTATTTTTTAACCAACAAAACCATGTAACTACTAGTAAAGAAGAAGCCACAAGCAGCACGAATCAATTGCAAAATGTTATAATTGAATATAACTAACAATTGTAATGTTTGAATGACTAATATTGCACATCACATTTTCATATAAGGAAGGACTAATATTGGACGTTACTCAGAAAACCCAATGAGCTTACACCCCTTCCGCGATAATTTTTTGAAGGGTTTTAAGTTCATGTCATAAAACTATTTATTTCCACAAATATTTTTAATTCTTAATTAAAATGGCATATAGAATTAACAGATTCATTTCAAAACTTTCAAGGACTATGAACATCTCAATCTCTCTGTACATTGTCACAATAGCTATGTGTTTGCAAGAATGAATTTATCTTTTAGAAGATTGTCTTTTTGTTATCATATATACATGTACACAAATTTCACAAATCTCTAATGACTAAGGTTTAAGGAGTTACAAGATGTACCCCTCATCAAACTATTTCAAAAACAAGTTTTATAAAAATTAGATTGAGAAAAGTTACAACTCTCGAGCAGAATAATATGTGTCTTTGCTATAAGGAAAAAGGCAACTGTGGCTGCAATCACTATTGACAATTTTATCAACTAATATGCAGCAAGCATTACTTTCAAAATTTGAAATATAATTATAATAAATCTATTGTATCACTATTGAGTTATTATTGTTTATTGAAGTTATAATTTAATTCTCAATTTAATTTCCTGTTTTCACCGCAAACCTTCGAACCACATCCTGATAAAAACAATTTGTATATTCTATCAAGTAAAAATATCATTGACAAAACATATTTTTATTCAGTACCTTTAGTAACTTCCACATTCCGATGTCCAACAGTTGCATTGAGATAAATTCTTTTGATAAGTTCCATGTTGTTGAGAAGAGAAATGAAGGCCATAAAGTATGGGAAACTTACTCTATGTCCACCTTGTTGCCCACCTCTTGCTGCCTACAAACAAAAAACAACCTTACACTTGATCACTTACACTACTGCAATTGGGCAGCATGACATTTGTAGTTTTTATAAGACTAAGGAATAATATAAGGAGGTATATAGAGCAAAGTTGTTGAATAAAAATGATGCAAGTGTGATTTCACTTAAGGTTTGTAAATTATAAAAGTTTAAATGTCTTTTGGCATCTTCCTACAAAAAACAATATTGAAGATAAAGATTTCTCTTCTAAATGAAATGTGGTCTTAAAAAGTGGCAGCAGATCTTTTAGATGAGGCCATGTTCAATTTTTGGATTTTTTTTTTTTTTTTTCGTAAGTTTCTTTGCATTATGGGCAATTTTAAAAGAAAGCAAAAATTCTCAAAATCGGCTCTCATATTTTCTTTAACATTTTGATACTGATAGAGCTGAAGGGAATCAATAACATGACATTAACATCATTTTGATTTATCCTGTTTATTTTTCAAAATATCACGTGTATAAAAAAAACACATTGTTAATATTTGGTCGTTTTGTAGACATTATTGCATTTGTGACTACACACGCTTCAAATGATTTCTGATAAAGTTTCTGAAAAAGGTTTCTGAAACAGTTTTTACGAAAATAAGCTTAAATTTTCCCCTTTTTCCGAAACGCTCGAACGACATTTTCTCAAGAACGGCTCCAAATTTTTCAATGACAATTTGCTTGCAGAACCCTGTTTTACTCTTCTATAATATTCTTACAGTCATAAATAAATTATATTGTTAGGAGACTGAAAAGTTGGGGAAATGTAAAGAAAAAATGTCTTAGATGTCGATCTAAGTAGCAATTGCGAAGAGGGTGGAGCAATACAGAAACACTGTTGAAAACTGTGTGGGCTGTACTATGGGGATGAGTGTTTTCTGGACCAGTTTTCTTAAATTCTGGAATCTCCACCTTAAGTCGTACAATTTGAATTATAAATTCAGATGGAAACGAGCGTTTTTGGCTAAAGAAATTTACGAAGACATTAGCTCCCATGCAGTAAACACTATACGCATGGGAAACAAATTTTAAAATTTGGTTACCAAAACCAAATCTCTCTTAGTCAAGGAATTCACTTAATGCAGTGAGAACATGGAACTATGTCTTCAGAAGATCAAAAATAAGTTATTCAATAGCACTTAAAAAAAATTAAATTCACAACTTCGGCAGCCATCAAAGTAGTTTTTTTTTTAAATTATATACTTTGGTTATTATTAAAACAATCTAATGATCATAATCATTAGACGTAACTGTTTAAACTAAGTTGACTGGTAATTATCAGCAAACTTCGCTCAATGAATTAGTACGTCTGGTTGTGTGGAGATGACCATTTCGATTATCCTGCATTTATGGCCACACTACCTGTCAAAATCGTGAAGAACCTCCTTTTGCAGTGCTGAACGCTGCGAGACGTGCAGGAAGAGGGTCAAATATGTTCTGGATGGAACTGACAGAGATATGGAGCCTTACCGACTCGAGAGCCGTGGCCAGCTGCGCTAGATTCATCGGCTGCGGATCCATGGCGCGAACAGCCCGATAGAGATAGACCCACAGAATATCGATTGGATTTAAATCTGGGGAGTATGGTACCCAGGGGAGTACTGAACACCGTTCCTGGTGCTCTTCGAACCACACATGTACACCGCGAGCCGTGTGACACGTTGCATTGTCCTGCTGGTAGATGTGAGCATTGCTGACAAAAAATCTACATATGGGGGTGGACATGAGTCTCGAGAATGGTTGCTAACTTCGGTTGATCCATTGTGCCTTCCAAAATGACGAGATCACTCAGAGAATGTCATGAAAAAATTTCCAACACCTTCACGTTCCCTCCTCCGGCCTCAACCCGTCCGGCGATTGTTGAAGGGTGTTTGCGATCGGACGTTTCACATCGTAGACGTCAACGACAATCCGTCTGTCCGATGGAGCAGAAACTCCATCCGGTGAGCGTCCAATTGCCGTAATGGCGAGCAAATTCCAGCCTTCGTCGCCGATGAACACCAGTCCGAGTGGGCGCGTGGATCAGGCACCTGCTGCGGAGGCCCATACGCAGCACCGTTCGCTGAACGCTTGTTGAGGGGACACTGTTAAAAACCCCCTTGGTTCATCTTGGCGTCTATCCGCCTGTAGGTATCTCCGCAGTCGGAGTTCTCCCCTGTCGTCTATGGCTCGTGGTGCGCAACATAGCTGTTTCGGGAACGTTTCCACCCTTGGACCGAAAGCCAATCATCATGCCGTTTTGGACGCCCCATAAATCGCTACGTTTTTGCACAGCGACAACTGCTGCAGAATGTTCCGCATCCATTCGATAAGCTTTATATGCCGTCTACCTGCAGTCTGTGAGGGGTTATTGCAAGTTTACGTCAAACACAGGCGATGGACACATTGAAATGGCTGAATATACTCTATTACGGAACTACATTAACTTTTTAAATAATTGGACAATTTAGTCGATGGATAGAAACCCACGAACATTTTACCGACTTCAGAAAAATGCTGAAGATCTTGCTGACATGCGGATATTACAAATACACAGCTAGTTTCTAATGACACCCAAGAATCAATCCAAGGGGTAAATTGTATGCGATTGTGTACGAAGGTTCTTGCACCAAAAATCTACATATCGTATTTCGACATTTTTTTTTTTAAATTAGTTGATGTCGCATGAAGTTTAGAACATCTGCATCCCAAACTAGTTTCGAAAATCAAGTACAAACACAAAGATAACCTGCTTCGTATGGTATTTAAAATTCTTACTTCAGTGCAGCATACGTTTTCTAAATCCACTGACTTTTTTCTGCAATTGCATTTGCACCGAGCACCGTTTCCTTCGAATCTGTTTCTCATTACATTTGCGTCACTGATTTCCTCGCCGCGCGGTCTCGTATTCATAATAGCGAGTTTGTGCCACCTCGACCGTAAAGCACTATCGATCTTCTACGCATGCGCAGTTTAAGTTTCGCACCACTAGTGCATCTGCGCATGCGCAGAAGATCGCAGTGCTTTACATTCGTGGTGACACAAACTCCCTAATGATTAAGGATCACAAAGTATCGACCGCAACATTTATTTTAAAATACAATTTAAGATTAAAAATTAGCCATACGCATGTTTCAGGAACAATTTTCATATCCATAGTCGCCATTCAAATTTAGGCACTACTTATAGCGATGAAGGAGCTTGGCAATTCCTTCCTCATAAAATTCTTCCGCTTGCGTCTTCAAAAAGTTTGCCTCTTCTTCCTGCATTTGTGCATCGTCGTCATAATGCTGCGTTGCCAGCCACTTTTTCATAGTTGGAAGTAAGTGGTAGTCGCTTGGTGCAAGATCCTGACTATACTGCGGATAAAGAAAACCCCCACTTCAAAAATTCCTGAATTTCACGCGTGCGGTTTGTCGTGTGCAGTCGGGCGTTGTCATGATACAGCAAAATCTTCGTGCTCAACTTGGCTGTTTTCAGCCCCACGCTTGGTTTGAATTGCTCATTTAAGGTTTTGCAAATTTTGGAAATACCTTTCTGAGTTTATCATCGTGCCTCGTTACACGAAGTTCACAAGAAACCTCTTTCCTATCCCAAAACACGGTCGCCATAACCTTCCTTGCCGACATCATTTGCAAGCTTATTTTATTTTGGTTTTGGGGGGAATGTGTGTGCCCTCACTCCTTTGACTGCAATTTTGTCTCACAATTTACATGTTTAACCTATGTTTTATCACCAGTTACGATGCGATCGAGTAGCGAGTCACCATCTTTGTCGTAAGAGTCCAAGAATGTTAACGCTGCAGCCATACTCTGATTTTTGTGGGTTTCTGTCAAGATTTTTGGAACCAATCTTGAACAAAACTTGAGGTAACCGAGCTTAACAGTGATGATTTCGTGCCACAAACGTCGAGAAATTCGTGGAAAACTAAGCGAGAGTTCCGTTATTGTGAATCTTCGGTTTTCTCGGACTTGTCCATCGGCTTTTTCAACAAGTGAGCCACTCACTCTGCTGGGTCTTCCACTTCGCACTTCATCGTGAACATTTGTTCGGCCATTTTTAAATCGAATGCATCATTGACGCACTCCGCCTTCAGTAATAATGTTGTCCCCATTCAATACACTAAGCTTCAAATAGATTTCAATGAGTTTATAGATTTTACAGACAAAAACCTTATTACTGCACGTACTTTACAGTTCCCGGCATTTTCAATTAAGGCAGACACTTCAATTTGTCACTGTAACTCGACGGGACACAACACGAACCTCTCACTAGCACGGCTAGATGCTGACCAATGCCGACTGAGCGGCGTAACGCCCAGACACGAAAATGGTTGCCGTAGCCCGTCTTCTTGCGGGGACAGACAAAAACGTAATCTCCTTTCTGGAGAGCCCTCGTATCATGGATAAAACACGTGGAGCTTAACTCGGCGCCATCTTGTTTCTGTACAGTACTGTGAAGACTTATTCAGTCACAGAACTGCACGAATGCCGGAGCAATATCCTAACAAATAGGCGAGATCATTCCTTCCTCTTCCTAGTCCTATCCTCACCCCTTACTTACTTACACCCACTCCTACACTACCACCTATGTTGGGAGACCAGTCTAGAGCATAGAACTTGTTCCGTCTGGGGCGGTCTGCCCCGCTGGCGGACGATACCTCGAAAAGGAAAACCCCGCCAGCAGCGACGAGTAGGTCGGCGCCGGATTTTGCCATCCAGCAGGGGAAGATCACCGCCACCACTCGCGATTAGAAACTTGCATTACACTTGCTGCACTAATGACAGTTGACAACTGATGCGCTCCGAAACCCCAATCGGCGCAGCTCTTTGCGACTTCACGTGTCACAACTGCGAGCTGGAATCTCAATCTCCCAACTACTAAATGCAGGGAGCCCGGTCCTACCGGCCTAATTGTCTTCGTTTGGTTGTTCTATGAACTTGTAAACAGGAAGAGTCAATTTTGTGTTTCGGCCCCCTTTAAGGAAAAAAATCTATCAATTACTTAATTTTTTTTCAGCAACACAGCTCACCGAAAAATGGGGCTTATATCATTCTTTTATAAACGTAATTTGCTCTATTACAGAAAAGTTAAAGGAAATAATGGAGTTGTTTTTGACAAAATGTTTTCTAATTGCCTGAATTTCATTCAAAATTACGCGAAAACTCGCATTTTCGAAAAATTGTTTATGACCTCATTTAACAATCTGTATTAGAAGAACAGATTCCGGAAGAAAAACATCAATCTTCAGTGTACACTCGGAACAGTGCAGCAATTTGTTAGGACTGCCACCTTCTTGAACGGTTAGTTTTCAAGACCGACCAGCGATTTTCAAATTTATGGAAATTTTAAATGATTCTTGTCCAAAAGGACTGGTACATTCTGATTATTTTACCCAACAACAGATACTACCACATAGTTAATACAAACAATAATTACTCATTACATATTAATAAAAATATTTATTTACATACTCATGTTCCTATATTTTTAAGATTATCACAAATAAAACTGATTTATGAGAATAAGAAAAGCCACAAACATCGAAAATACAATTATTTCTCTAATCAAGACAGATAAATTCAGGAATGATTACAATCAATCTCTACTTAGTTAATTTTGATCAATATACTTATTACTGGCGCAAAAGTATTAAATAAACAAGATTATTGGAAATGCATAAGATTTTTTAAAACTGTTTGCGGTATGATGTTTTTTTACGATAGTTCTTAAACAGCGTTTTTTCTTGAAAGCTATTGCTTCTGATTTGAGTACGTAAATATAAGAGTATTTTTCGCCAAACCAAGAAAACACAACAACAAATTACCTTATATTATAATTAACATTATCTTCGTCATAACGAGAATGTATTGAAAGTACCACAGGGCTTTTAATCTGAATACTTATTTATATAAAAGTAATATTTCTGTGAGTGATAACATTTATTTAAATAATTAAAAATGTTTAAATCTAAAAAATCATCTGCTATTCATGCTAATGGTTTTCATTTCTATGTTTAACAATAAATAATGTGTATGATACACAAAATGGTTTCACTCAGCTGCAAGTGTTTCGCAAATTACATATCAAATTCTGACACGTAAAGATCTTACTGAAATCTCGCACAAATGCCACTAGATTCTGCGGAGTAATCCCATACTAAAATAATAGGTATTTAATGATTCAAAGTCACTATGTCTGCGTTGCAGAAAATCCCATTGTCGCGAGAGGAGTTTGCCTCCTAAAACGTGTTCCTGTAGAAACGAGATTCACCCACTGTTTCAACGTCAAAGCCCTAGAATACGAATTTGTCGGGCGAAATATCGCCGCTTCCGTTGTAGCAGTACAATAAGTACTTTCTCTTTACTACATAAGCAAAAAGTAGGGTCATTTTGACTCCTGGTATGCCCTACAAGTTTCCAATATTTATTCTGAGACTCACTCTAATTACTCCACAGTTTAATAATGATACAAATTTATAAATCAGCAAAAAATCTTCAATGACATCATCTTACCGCAACTAGATTTGCCTTGACTTCTTTGGTCAAGAGATGGCTCTTGATGCTGACCATGATGTCTTGGAAGTCCACGGCTGAAATAAATCCTGTGCCATTTTTGTCGTATCTTCTAAATGCTTCAATTGCATACTCTTCATGAAAATCCTAAATAAACCACATTTTATAAATTTATCTACACGCAAGAACGTACTTTGCATTTCTAGATCATCCATACTTACATGAAGAAATTGACTGAACTCTGAGTAACTAATAAGTCGTTTCTTATCTTTTCCAAAATATAACTGTACAAAACCTCCATCAAAATTAAATGGAATTTTTTGGTGTAAAACTGTTTTTTTCATCACCTCAACGAACTCATCTGCAAGAAAAGAATGCGGAAGTTAATTATTTAATATTATAGTAGGAAAACGAAATGATATGAACCGAGCTTACCAAAAGTAACCATTCCATTTCCATTGGTATCAAACAACTGAAAAGCTGTTTTGTATAATGCATCTGGCATGCACAATAAACCTTCAAATGCCACAAACTCTTCAAAGGAAATAAGTCTGAAAGAGAGACAAATTTAATTCAGCTGGATACAAAAATAGCGAATAAAATGTTTAAAATTTTAATAATGAACTAGAACGTACCCATCTTTGGTAGTATCAACAATTCCTGCTAATAAATTAACTGAGTCGGTGTTGCAATCTTCTGAGAAGAGTCCTAAATACCGCTGAAGGAAGTCTAATGCAGTCATATACTTCTCACCCTTCTCTTCTTTTGAGGCATACTGCAATTACCATCATTATTGTATTTTTTGTATTATTTTCATAGATAATTTAAGAATTAGATTTTCACATGCATATTTACTTACTTTTCGAAATATTTCTCTGAGTTTGTCTGTGTCAGCTCTTTTAATGTAACCATCACCCTGAAACAACAAAAACACAAAAAATAAGGAATAAGTTTCTAAAAATATGTCTTACCAAATAATAGTCAACACAAATATGTTTTTGAACAACTATGTACTTCATAGATCAACTACCATAAGTAACATTTTCTTCAATTAAAAGTTGTTTTTTTTATTGCAAATGACAAAACAGTTTCGATGATAAAAGTACAGTAACCATAGGGCTCATGAAAATCCGTTTATAAAATATGTAAGAAATGTTGGTGGTATGTAAAATTAGAGACAAAGTGCTTTTTAAGCCTTCCTGTAAAATTTATCTTTTGGGATGACTGATTGACCTCTCAAATACATAATTGACATGACAAAATAAAAATATTTCTAGCTGCTTCATTGATAAAAATATTGAAATTCACATTAGGTATATAACGAATTTCAGGTTTTCACACAATGAAGACGAATTTACGATAGTAGTGGGAGAAGAACATTCAAGGAATGGAGGTTTAAAAGATGCAGGAGGGGGTGAAAAATGACAGGCAGGAAGAGAAAGAGGGCAATTAGGAAAGAAAGAAGTAAAGCAAAAAAGAAGGGAAAAGAGATGAAGGAGGTGTGGAAGGTGAAGGATAGGTAGTAGGGGATGAATGGGTAGAAGGGGATGGAGGGGTTGGAGGGCGAGAACGCCTAGAAGGAAAGTAAGGGTGAGAAATCGAAAAAAAAACAAAAAAAAACACCTATTCTTAGAAGGTTGGAGCAGCATTCATTGTATAATTATCATAATATTAATTTTATTTAATTAATAATATAATTATGTAACAACTATACATGTATATTCTATATGTATACACGGATCAGTGGGTGGTTGTCTGCTATAGTCGAATAAATTCGAATTTGGATCGTGTGGAATTAAAATACTTTAGCCCACACTGCCGCCACAGTTCGGAGTACATTCATATGAAACGAAAACTTCGCAAAATGTTTTTGTTCTTAAGATGCTACGCTGACCACATGTTTTATTGTATCATTTAATGTCACAGAATGCAAAAACTACTCCCGGATGGAGGTATTTACTCGCCATAGATATTCGAAGTCTCACCGTTTTATCAAGATAACAAAAAAAATCTACAATAGAGTGACAACAGAGGTTTATGATGCAATCTGATAGATAACCGTTAGTATCAACGTCTCCACATTCGGCAATTCATCTTCAGAATTTGCGATGAATCATTCACAATTTTGACACTTCACACAAAAAAAATCCTGTTAATATGATAACATTAACCACTGACGTGCTTAAGTATTAACACGGCAAACAACAATTGGAAATGGAAAGTCTTGATTGTGATCCCAAACACACCCACTTAATACAGAACGAAGTTGTCTAATTGATTTTTTGACGGAGAGGAAGGAGAGTTTTCTCATATGCCAAAAAAATGATGTGATTCTAATGTCAGTTAATGCGATGCACAACTCAACATAATTGTTTTTCTTCTCTTGTGCTAGAATTTTCATCATAGATCTTCTGTTCAAGAGGATATATATATTGTCAGCATTCTTCAAATTAAAAATTGAATTCGTCACCATTCAAAATAAGTAATCATAGTAAACGATAATAGAAGCGGCACGTGACTAGAAATGAGGTTTTGCAGCAATTACAATTCCACACGGTTTGAAAAAAAAGCTTAATTAGTTTGCTTATTTCCTTATTGACGGAAAACGAAACACAAAATGCTTTCTTTGCAACGCAAGGCATCAAGCACCTTTCTGTTGAAATCAGTTACAGCTCCTTCGGTTAGCTACGCAGTACCTATTCTGATGAACATGGTTTACTTTATTGTATGACAGTGATATCCTCGAATATTTAAGGACAAACCTCGAGTATTTTTTACACAATATTTTCATTGGTTTCATTGCTCTAAAAAAAACACAAAGTCTCGCGAAAGAATGTTCCTGCAACATCAGGTAGTCTGAGCCAAAGAAAGGAAAAAGCATGCACATTAAGGGACAAACTGCAAAACAGTCATGAAAAACAACGGAAAGGACTCAAAACGAGCCTTCTCTAAGATCGACCACCACCGTCGAAATGAGAAATCCTAATGAATCAAATGATTGGTTTTTCTCGACTATGTTTTCCAGTTAGTCACGTCTTAATATGCATGTTTTTCCTTTATCTCAGACAAACCGATGATGCGGCCACGTTCTGTTACGAAACATTATGTTATTTAATTGTAATGAAACCAATGAAAACAATTTTGTTTAAAAAAAAAATACTAGAGGTTTAACTGACTTTAAATATTTGAGAATACGGATGTCATACAAAAAAAATATATAGTATCACGTACCCAATCCTTGATTTGAATGCTTGAATATAAATTAGAGGAAGACACACTATGCAGATTATTACAACATTGTAATCATGCATAACTCGAAAATGACGCTTCGTACGCCCTTAAAACCAGGTTTTCGTGTCCCTGGCACGTGAGTTTCGCCGGACGAGGGGAGATTTCAAACTTAACCAGAGTCCGGGGCTACAGCTGGCAATTAATGCAAGCGCACAGATGACAGAACTTGGGCGAATTTCCAGTCCTTGCACATGTGTGAGATTATCTGTAAACCCATGCACTTCATTGTACCACTGAGGAAGATCTTCATATTGTCCGTCAGCGACTGACTGGTAAGCATTTACAGTATCTGCTTTCAGGTAGCCACACGTTTCACCACAAAAGGAAATCAAATATCGTGTATCTTAGTCAAGGGGATAGAGGGTCTCCAGTATGCTTAAATTTCATACCAGGAGGCCTTCGACTCGCCTCAGAGTAGGCACCTTGGCCATTTCGGCTCTACCACTTTCTCGAAGCATTAGTGCTTCATCAGGCTACCAGCCAGAAACGCAGGCACGCT
Source organism: Gryllus bimaculatus (assembly GCA_017312745.1). Classification (NCBI taxonomy): domain Eukaryota; kingdom Metazoa; phylum Arthropoda; class Insecta; order Orthoptera; family Gryllidae; genus Gryllus; species Gryllus bimaculatus. The sequence goes on along the minus strand of BOPP01000160.1, from coordinate 2,549,096 downwards.
GCTCTCCAGAGGAACGCCTCCTCAATTAAGCCTGGGTTCTGTCAGCTCGGGCTCGGGCAGTTTCGTAGATTGACACCGGAGTAGATTTCTGCCGCACTCAAAATACGCCAAGGAAACAAAACCCTGCTCAATTATCCGCGAGTATTGGACACTGCCCGGCGAAGCCAAGAACTGGGGGCTAATCGAGCCAAGAATCGGGAAACTTCAACCCGTCTTCTCACTGTGCCCAGCTATAAACGATACAAGTGCCGCCGGAAATAGAGGCAGTCGGAGTGATTTCAATTGTCCCGTTGAAGGTATATAGGTGGGTTTGTAGCCGAGCCCACATCCCCAAGCCTGTCCCACAGTCGACGGATAGCTTCCCAACGGTGGGTCACACGGGCAAGCCCGAGCGACCAAGAGCTTCCCGATAGCACTGTCTACTCGCTGCGCCAAGTGGCGCAGAGAAACTGAGGGTCCGGGTGGACGTTTCCGGTCTCCAACAAGACCTTGGCCTCCGCCACTGGTGGTTCCCTCCCAGCGAGGACCGAACAATATTAATGAAAGCTCGATTTACAGAATATGTGATAAAAATTCTTTAAAGGAGGAACGAAAGATGAGAAGTGCACTGCCGTAAGCACTTTAAAGCGAGCCGCCTCTGTACGTTAAGAAGATAAGCAACCCTTCCATTTGCAGTTCCTCCTCCTATCAACTTCCCATCCGCTTCATCTGCCGATTATCTTTCCTCCTTCCTCCCACCTTCCTACCCTGCCTCTGCCATCCCCCACAAAGACATCCGACCCCTTCCGCGGTTGCTCTGCAGCAGAACAGCGGTGTAGGAAGGGGGCCCGGGTTCTCGCCCCGTGCAGCGGCGCCCCCAGCGGCGATCGGCGTCGCTGCGAGTCGTCTGACCACACCTCCCATAAATCCTGCAGGCGGCAGTGGGGCGGCGCGGGGGCAGAGGCGGGGGCAGAGGCGGGGGCAGGAGCGGGGGGGCGGGGGCTGGATCGATGTGGCCGCGCTGGCCTCGCCCCGCCCCGCCCCATGGTGGAAGGCGCCGTGGCGTCGATCGCGGGTGGGTGGTGGTGGTGGTGTGGTGGTGGTGGTGGTGGTGGGGTGGTGGTGGGTGGTGGCGGCGGCGTGGTGGCGGCGGCGGTGGTGGCGGCGGCGGCGGTGGTGGCGGTGGCGGCGGCTGGTGGCTGGCGGCGGTGGCGGCGGTGGCGGGCGGTGGCGGTGGCGGTGGCGGTGGTGGCGGTGCGGGCGGGCGCCGGCGGCGGCGGCGCGGCGGCAGCGGCGGCGGCGGGGCGGCGGCAGCGGCGGCGGCGGCGGCGGCGGCAGCCCGCGGCCAGGAGCGGCAGCAGCGGCGGCGGCAGGCACGCGGCAGCAAGCGGCAGCGGCGGCCGGCGGCCGGCGGCGGCGGCGGCGGCGGCGGCGGCGGCGGCGGCGCGAGCGGCAGCGGCGCGCGGCGGCGGCGGCAGGGCGGCAGCGGCGGCGGCGGCGGCGGCGGCGGCGGCGGCCGGCGGCAGGGCGTCGGCGGCGGCGGCGGCGGCGGGCGGCGGCGGCAGCGGCGGCGGGCGCGCGGGCGGCGGGCGGCGGCGGCGGCGGGGGGGCGGCGGCGGGCGGCGGCGGGCGGCGGCGGCGGCGGCGGTGGCGGTGGCGGTGGCGGCGGCGTCACGTGCGTCCGCGGCGCAGCTGAGCCACACGCGTTGGCGACCGGCCCGGCCTCGCTACGACTCGACGTAACGCTCGATACCCCGTCAAAACACTTGTCAACGGCCCAAGGGAGCCACGAAGTGACGGCAGGAGCGCAACCTAACGCCCTGCAAGGTAGCGCTAACGATGTTATTAACGATGCGAGCAAAACTCCCATGCAGCTGGAACACTCCACTCAATTGTTCAACCCGACAAGCTGCGGAAGACAACACGTTTACAAATAAATTTATTCATGGGGATTTGAAAGTAATCCAAGTTATTTCCATTGATCTTGTCAAATACTAATACAAAATCTCCTGTCTCTTCATGTTTCTCTCTCTTGAATAGAATGGTGATACATGGGTAAATAATATTTTTCTGTGGCCTTTTCAATTAAATGATGGGAATGATAATTCAGGTTTAAATGTTTAGATTTGAACTGAGAAGAAGAAACAAAATCAGAGTTTCTGATACAACCAGTAGCCGAAGATAATTTTATATATGTAATAGGAAACACTTGAAAGAAATGCCCAATACTGTACATTTATTAGAAATACAAAACGTTTATCCACCAGTTTCCTCCGACTTTTTAATCTTGTCACATTAATGAACTATATAAACCATAATAAATTAAGAAAATTAATTAAATCGATTATTTGCAAAAAAAATAAAAATAAAAAAATACATTGATCAACTTCAAATTGATCCAATTAAATTTTGTATTTTAAATGAAACCGAACATTTTTAAGTAATTCCCTCTAACAGTCAATATTAGTAAAACGAAGAGTTAAAATATCTGAAGTAGTTTTCGTTATCCAAAGCACATACTTCATCCTCCTTATAATAAAAACTTATAATAAAAATTACTGTAATAGATTCACAATTTGTAATTCAAACAAATCATTTTTTTAACACATTAAAGTAAGCACAACAATAAGTTTCCATGTGCCTATTCATTTCCAGTGTGCTTTCTTCCTTCATATCTCTGGTTTTATTAACAAAATTGTAAAATAAAGAAACTGAAAACACAATTGTTGAACAAAAAGTACAATTTGAAAGTGACTTTTTTCAATGAAAATTAAGCTTCTGCACATCAATCTGGAGGGTAAAAAAAGAAAATTGGAGAACCTCTGGAGGGATTGGGTCGAGCAAGTGGACTTTGTATGGAATATAGTTATTTCGACCCTTTCTAAACAAACACATACATACGATACGTTCGTTATTCTACAGAAACCTGATTAAGCGTGCACTGTATAAATCGAATAATAAATTTAGTAATAATAAATTATGTAAGTAATAATGAATTAGCTTTGCTTGCTCCAACAACCCCCAAGAACCCAATTGAGTTCCCAAGTTCAAATAAAAATTTTGTCAGCCTACAATGAAAAAAACATGGGTAAAACACTTACAATCTCTTATGACGTAATTTTCAACGAGTCGGCACAACAGAAATTCAGACGAATTAACCCGATAAGAGCAAAGTCACAAAATGCCTTTGGAGTTTGCTATACGCAACGGACATCGAAATACCGAAACCAATGGATGTCGAAACCTCAGCAATGGTGGCAATACATCAGCACCAAAAAAAAGCACGACCACTGCGGCAGGTGCGCGAGCAATTTCCGCGGCCCAATTTTTTCCAATCTCTCGCGCCGGCGCTTCGCGCGTCGATTACCCGTCGGGCGCCACCGCGGAAGCCGCCCACGATCGATCGCGCCCCCCACAGGACGCTTTCGAATCATCTTTCCGGAAGCCGGCGCCTCAACGACCCGGCAAATGGAGGAGCACCGCCCCGCCCACCGCCTCCCTCCGTCACCCACCCCCACACCCGCGCCCGGTCACCCCGCTCGCCATTCACGCGATTTAAAAGGATACCCGTGCTTTAATAGTACGAGCACCCCACTCGCACTGTTTTTAGATACGGAATTCCGACTCTCGTTTCATTCTGTAAACCTAGTGGAAACTAAACTCTGCTATAAGCGGCAAATTTACTATAAAGGTCCACAGCCATTGAGATTGATTAATAAATGAATCCAGGCGCATCAACTGCAAAACTTCATTAGTCCCTTAAGTGTTGTGCATGTGTTTTCCTCGAGATGTGGCGAAGAATCCCCCCTTCCCGAATGACGAGATCTGGCGCCAACATACACGTCGGTTAAAGTGCTTCCCTCAACAAGGTATCTCCTACCAGCGGGGTACCGCCCTAGCCGGGCCAAGCTGTAAGCTCCCGACCAGTCTCTCTGAATATGTGTTAGCGTTATGCATCTAAGCGTGAGTGTGTGCGAGTGATGAGGAAAGGTCAAGAAAGTGGAAGGAAAGATATCGCGCGGTCATTTTGTTAGAGTACTGTTCCGACATCCACTCGGTACTGTTCGGAGGCACCACGTAAATTTACCTATCAGTGCAGCCGGCAGGTAGAATTCTCTTTCAGACACCGACTGAATTTCCAGTTCAAGCTATCTAGCTGTAACGAAATTCCTGCCACCGGCATTTTTTCGAACCTAGAACCTCCCTGTCAGAGGCATTGCGGTGACATCAGTTGATGCCCTGAGCCACCTCTCCCGGTACCATTAATCCAAACCAACCACTACTTCCTATAGTCTTGTACATTTATACCGTTTTCCTCAACTTTTAAATGTCCATTCCTCTTATCGAAGTCCGGATTCTCAAGTTTGAATTTGAATGTTCGCATATCCCATGTTCACATATCCTGAAAAGATCACTGTTGTTTATCTTACAGGTCCAACAAATGTTCATACATTCTAAGAGTATTTAAAAAAAACAACGAATATATACTATAGATTCTAAAAACCTATATTGGCTCTTAAGTTAGAAGCGATGGAATTTATTTTGAAATTGAAAACTTGAATATGTGAGCGAGTCGTGTTTTTAGTGACAAGGTGGATCAAGGGATGACGTAGATTTTCTAAGGAAACCAGCGACATGAAGCAATACATCATGACATTATATCGTCCACATTGTTTGATGTGAAACCAGATGTTCGTTATTCAAGTGTATTTTAAATGAATACAGAGAGCTTACTATGGATAATCTAAAACTTTTACTGTCCAGGGTACTACCGTTGAAAGCAATAATAGAACGTTTTTACGTACAGGAACAAGAACAAAAAAAAATCTGTTCTAACTTAAGTTACATTTTTTAAATTCTTTTCCCTTTCTTATGATAACGTAAAAGTTCGCGAAAAATTTTTGTACCTGAAAAATTCATTAAAATGAAACAAAAATTAAAAGTATTTAGAACGTAAAAATCATAGGCTTACTCATAATTCCCATTTTTCTAGAAATCATTGCAATTCAGATTTAGCAACTACCTGAAAGTTTGTTCGATACTTGTTCGGGATGTAAACAACAATATTCAGATAATTTCCCAACACTTGAAACACGCATGCTTCAGGCAAACAAGTTTCAACAGTTTGCATTTATTTATTAAATTAACATGAGTGAAACCTTTTGACGACTATACTGTTGTTATCATAAGGCAGCATTCTTTCCAACAACATTGAATTTCCATTTGAAAGGCTACATCAAATTTCGGCGAATACATTTTAGTTTAGGGTGTATCAGCCATCGTTTAAAAAAAGTGTTGTTTAAGACTGTTTGAAGAAGTATGTAGCAAAAAATGTTAGTTGACTTTCATAAAAAATATAAGATAACAGAAATTCTATTTCTAAGCAAATCTAAGCGTTTTCCCCAAAAATAATATTGCCCACAAACTTGTTTATTACGTGCTAATTAGAAATGTTTATTTATCAAGAAACCGCACCTTACTGTAACACTACATAAATTCAAAGAAGTGGCAATAGGAGTATAGTGTAACATTGTTTGAGGCATAAATAAATTGCCGTCTGCCCGTTCACGAAATATACATTTTTAAAGTATGCTAATTTAGAGGTGAAAATGTGTTATTGGCTCTCCTTCCCACTAATCCCTTCTCGCCCCCCACCATTTATACACCAACTTCAAAAAATAAATATATTGAAAACGTACAGACGAGGATAAACTGTTTAGGCGTCCAAAATGACGTCAGACTACGCTCTCTGGAATGAATATTATGATTACAGTATCGACATGGTTTCCTGCTTTAAACTCCCATGTTCCGCAAGACGATAGTTCTGAATCCTGAGCCGTTCTAGCTTAGCTCCGCCGCGTCGTCACGTAAGAGTTAGCTAGCTCACCTCCCCCCTCTTGTTTTTGCTCGCCTATCCGCTTTGCTGCTGCAGCCGTCAACGTAGAGTCCCCATTGTGGGCGGCGGCGTTGGCTTTGGCTTCGCCGCTCCTCCGTCTCCCACCCCCTTCCCCTCCACAGCCCTGCTTGGCCAGAGCAGCTGCCGGCTGCGCCTCCTGAGGCAGGGCGGGAAGCTCTTCCCGGCCCTCTCGGCAGCGTCGCTCGCGCCTCGCGCATAGGCGCCCGGCGAGGCTCAGCGGCGATCAACGCCCGCTCCGCCACTCCGCACCTCCCCTGCATGCTCATGGCGGCGGGATTCACCATTGCTCACCTTGCAGGCCCACCACACTGCCTCCTTAAGGCATCCACGTTCTCAGATTACTCATCCCAGTTCGCCTACGTTTTCTCCAACAATACGTATACTAAGTTATCTTATTTTGTTATATAAAGGTATATACCCTAAATATATTATATTATAATATATATTCATATAATAATAATATAAATTATAGATATATATACATTATAAATTAATATATATACTAAATATATATATAACTATATATAATATTATACATATATATATCAAATATAATATATAATATACAGTATATAATATTAACTATTATATATATATATATAGAATATAATATATATATAAATATATAATATATAATATATATTAAATATAAATACTCACTAAATATAATAAATATAATAATATATACTATATTAATATAATGGATTATATAATAACATACTATATATATAGTATAAATCATTTAAATATAAATATATATATATAAATATATATATATAAATACATATATATATATATATGTGTGTGTGTGTGTGTATTACTGATTACAATAATAAATATTATTAAAAAATAATTATGAACCATTCATACCATTTAAAAAAACAAAAATAAACCCAACACTTCATGATTCAAACAGAAAGAATATTTCGAAAATGAAATTTTACGTGAAACAAAAAACAGTGTTCTTATTTATTATCTTCCGCGGTAAATGAACAAAAAAAAACACTAACTCAAACGTTAGATTAATATTAGAATTTAAGGTAGTGAAGCAGAAGATTTTATCACCCCTAAGTGAAAATTTATCGCAGCATGTCCTAGAATATTCCTGGATTAAGTTTCCTTAGGAAACACTAGTTCAGAGTAAACTGATACGTTTTCTTCTATACGGTTCCTCGTTGTCACCTTTTCAAAATTTACCTATCAGACATTCCTCCCACCCATCCTACTACAATCACTGCCCTTTTAAGTAGACATCTTTACTGTCATCTTCACGTCTGATCAAAATTTGACCATTGCAAGAAATTTAATGAAGGGATGCCTCAAGATCATTAAAACGTGATAGAAAGTGGAAACTAAAAATAAATCCTAATAAGCCGCCATAAAAAGTTTTCACTCTTCATTTCCAGCCTTCCCATACCCACTTCGATTTGACTATCAGTTCTACAACTGCTCCTGTCCGTTATCAAGGCGCCCTAATGGATACCAGATTGAAATGGGAAGACCACATGCTCGCCAAGATACCACGGGCAATATATACCTAGATATTTTTCGACCAGTACTTGACTATCATTCCACTATTATGTTCTCCTAATCTACAAGTAAACTTATTTTATGCCCGCTACTCACTTACGCTTGTAACTTGCCAGTCAGATGTAACTCCGCCCAAACATCTAACAAATTCAGATCTTCCAAAATATGGTATTCAAAACAGCAATAAATGCCCCTTGGCACACAATCAATGAGAATATTCACAAAGACTTGGCCATTGAACCCATCTTCATAGACAGAAACATCTCTCAGGCATTTTACCCAAATCTAACCAGTTTCCGACACATCCCATTTCAACCTGTTACATATACAAGACCAACCTGCAAAACCTAGCATACGCAATCTACTCTTTTCACATCTTCCTCCGCAATCTGGCTATGATAAAATTAAAAATCCTCCATCAATCTACATATATCCATTTGTTTTCTTCATAATTACCGTTGCTTTAATTCTAATGTTTAAGTGAGGTTGCCATTGCTATTCCATTCGTATTATCTTAGAAACATGCTCCCTTCTAACAACTGAAGAAGCATACCCGAAGCTGGCCATTGTAATAGCACATTTTGAGGAAAAAGAAAAGAATAAGAAATAGCTGACATGTGCGTTGCGTATATTCTTGGCACACCAACAAAGAATTACATGAGGTAGGTAGTTATAAGACCTACACGAGAAAGGTAGTCGAAACTAAAAAAAACCTTTTGGAAGCCTTCTCAACAAGTCTTCTGAATGGAAAACAGATAAAGTAATTGTAAATATTAACTATTACATTAACATCACAATTTAAAATGTTGAACCCCACCTAGTCAATCTTGAATTTTGATCGATCCAATCAAAACCTTCACATGAACTAGGGAGCGAATCTTCAGGAAAACCCCCACTTAGCAGGAGATACATTGCAAAGGAGAATCACTCCAGGCGGTCCCGTAAGACCTGAAATCCCCAGCGACGAGCTCGCAGCGGAAACGACTTGCTCATTAGCCTCTCCGCCCGAGAGCCGATAACTAGATTGCGGAGCAGATCGATAGCGCAGAGCCGATCCGCCGTCTGCCAATCGAGCGGCAAAAG
>BOPP01000160.1:2492467-2535053 GCA_017312745.1 Gryllus bimaculatus | reverse complement strand
GCTCGCTCGCTCGCCGCCCGTCTCCAGGCGCCCGCTATCTCCGTGACGCCGGCCGCAGAGCGCGCCTGCCGTGCCCTCTGGCGTGCCTTACGTAACCCATCCCTCTTCCAGTTTCGGCCGCCTTCCGTTGCGCGCCCCCGCGCCGCCAACGCGGCCCCGGCGCACCCGCCGGCGCTCTTGCCGTCGCCGACGCCCGTGCGACGTCGGCGGCACGTGATCGTGGTGACGTCACGACCGAAACCTCCACGCGTTCACGCATGCACGCAGTCGCTCCGCCCCCGCCGTCATTGACGGTCTGGGCTGCGGAGGCCATCCGGAACGCCTTGATGTCCTTACTCGCGAACCCAAGGGCAGCGAGCTCGAAGGGTTAATGCCGAGGTTGTGCGGTTCCAAACGCTATTCTTCAATCCCATTTTAAAGATATTCTAAAAACATATTGTATGTGATATTCTGGAGGGAAATAGTAATCAGAAGTACACGCCGGTATAATCGCTTTTCTAAAAAGCTGTGTGAGGATTTTTTAAAAAATTCTATGTGTAAAACGAAGATGATGGACATTTCCCAATCACGAATACATTCCCATAATTTCAAAGTTACGGAAAAATAATCCCACACAGTAAGAAATGATTTATGGGTATGCACATGAATTAACAGACACTACACGTGTTAGAAAACTAATACTACACAAATTAAGAGGAATGAAAACATGACAGCGGAAAACCACATCAAAACCTGTAACGTAAACAATTCGAAATATATATGTATAAGCTGAATATTTAAATAGATTATCATGAAAATTCTTAATGAATGGAAAACCTTTTCTACACGGAAAATTAACTTCCAATTCATTCAAAAATTTATTTCTTCCAGATTGATTTAATTGATTTCTTTTTCTCGGCGAGATGTTAAGTTAAGAATCGACCACTTGTAAGACTTTTCTGCCGCGAGAGCGGCACAAAAGACGACGGAGGCGGAGAGCAGAGATGAAGCGGCGGCGGCAACAGACGAGGCCGCCTGGCTCCCCCACTCCGCTTCTCCTCCCACTACGGCCGAGCGCGCCGACCGGGCCAGCGCACGTGGCGGCGGCGGCGGCCACGCGCCCGTCGCCTGATGGGCTACGGAACGAGGTGCTCGCGGAAACATGTGGATAAGGTCGTTTACTACACGCCGCCGAGGCGCGGCGAAACACGGCGCGCGATAGCGGCATCTGGCGCAAATCGCTGCCTCGTAATAGCCTGTTAAGATAACGGCCGGATTGCAGCTCTTAGTGAGCTTATGAACAGGTAGCTTGAATGGTACAGGTAGAGTACACAGAAACGTTGACTGGAAAGGCATGATGATACTATTCAATAATACTAGTTTATACAATTAGTTTATAATGTTAAGCTTTATTGCACGAGTACCGAGAACATGTTTTAAAAACGAACGACTTTTTTTTTTGCATAATAGCATAATATATTTTTAAAAGAATCAAACTTAAGTTTGCGAAACAACTTTCTTGTGACGTGTCGGGTATTCGGTATATGTGCGAGAAAACGGTGGCCGGCTGATCCGTTTCAACCCCAAGATTCCCTCGTTGCGATTGGCTAAATGGGTAATGATTCATGCCGTAAAATCTAATACGTCACCATTTGGCAGTAAAAGGCCCTTTTATGAACGATTTCTTGCAACAGAAAATATGGTTTATATAATGCTGGTATACAAAAAGAAAAATAATTTATTAACATGCACCAGCACATCGCAGGTGACATAGGATTACAAATGTATAACTTACAGAAGCTTAGTAGAAATATAGTGCAGTCAAACCTTCATTAGATCGAAAAACGAAATTCTAAACTTGTATTGCTATGGGGGACATAAATTTTCTTCCACCATTGCAACTATGGCTTATATCTATGACCTTGTAATTGTAACTCATAAAATCATAGTCCAGTAAGTATTAAAAAAATTAATATTAAATTATAAAAGGTAATAATTTATGTCTATATAATAGATACTTCTGAATAGTTACAATAAGTTAACCAGCTACAATCATTTTCGATGATTGTAATATTCATTCTCATTCATTGATTTACACAAAATATTTTAATTGGGAGATATTCACAGAGCAAGAGTTCTGTACAATCCAATATAGACTTGTGATTAACGAAAACATTTTAATTTAACAAGTAAATAAACACAATATATTAATCAATAAATACCACTAAAATGTGCCCACAACTGTTGCAGAGCTACCATAGTTATTTTCATTTTTTATCTTAACTATCAAATAGTCTGATGTTTACAGGCTATTAATGAATCTCATATGCATTTGCCATTCCCTAAAATAATAAAAAACATACTGGAAATATATTAGAGAGTACACGAAATGTCTGCCAAATTTCGAGCGATCCCTGGCAAGTGTGCAACTCAAGCTTCCGAGACCGGGAGGGCCTATGGACGAGCTTCGACGATTACGTTTTCAACATGACGTACGCATTTCGGTTGGACGATCATTCTCGAGTTCGGCTGCTCTGATCGGTGTTTTCCGTGCTTCCTCCGTTCAATTCCAGGCGCTCAAACCAACGGGTCCTAGACTGCGCACAACCTTCATTACCTACAATCCTTTGCCAAAGCCATAAGATAGCCTTCATTCAGTCCAACCTCGATAACAGAATGATTCTAGCCGTCTTGCCCGTACGTAAATGCGATACCATAGATCGAATTGGGCTTTACCACCATTGGAAGAGGAAAGACCTTCAGGAACCTTTAGGCAGTTATTACCTACTAACCAATATGCTAATATCAGTATATTGAATAGAAATAAATAGAATGCGCCCACGTCATACACCCCGCGTTGTGACGTTCTACAAATCGAGGAAACATCAGTGAAAAGGGGAAGTCCAATACCATCGCAAATGCATTCCTTAGCGTAGCTTTCCTTCTCTCTAACTCAGCGAATTGCATTTCCCGGAAAGTAGAGGCGTCACGGAAACTAGTAGGTTCTTTCCTCCATTAAGACAAGGGTACCGTTCCCCTTGGAGGAAGGTAAATTTAACGAATGACTGCTCAAAGCTCAATTTCTTTAAACTTATATAAATATCTATAATAGTACATTCATAAATATAACCATTATATAATATTTATATCTCTCATACCGTGAATCATTTTTTTTCAAATTGAATGGTACATTGGAGGCGCATTTAAATTCATTCAATGTCATAAAACCCATGAAAGTTGAAAACTTTCATCTCATTTAAACACCGGCCAGTAATGGGAGAGCTTTTTTTACAATTTAGAGCTCGCATCCATACAGGTTTCCGCAGATTTCATATTTTGTCATTTATCAGAACCCTTAAATGACTAATGTCGATCTTAATTAGCAAAATGAGTTATTTGTTCTAATTTAAAGCTTCTCTGTTCAACGTCGACTTATCAAGTCCAAATATTAGTAGAGAAACGAAACTATTACTATATATTATCTACTATTATCAATCATTGAAATGGAGTTTCATTACCTTACCCCAAATGATTTTTTGGGGGAGAGCTAAACTTTTTTCACTTTTACTACTTTATGTTGTAAATCCTCACTTGTTTAAAACTCTGGTTACATTCTGAGACAACTGCCCTTCTAAATGAATCCCCGTCCATTTACGGGCCCCATCCTTTCTATACAAAAAGCAGACCACCTTCGACTAGGCGCGAGGAATCGGCATGAAGTTTGCGCCAAATTCTTGTAAAAGGTGGGAGAAATAACAAGTTTCTTTTGCTTGTTTGAAACATGTGTAACTTGGGAGACATTCACACAACGTATCTTTTGTAATGGATGTATATATTTATTCTGCCAGCATAAATATCTCGAAGAAAGGAATGCGCATTGATATAAGTATTCTTAATAGCATTCCGAAATTAAGCCTTGCAAAAATGCACGGTTATCTCGGCAATCAACTGCTGGACCTGCCAGAACGCTCCCCGCAGAATTTTTTCTTCGGTGGGAAGTGCGTCTGGCCTTCGCCGTGTCCGCGCTTTCGCCTTCCTACATTCTCATGAACGACCTCGCGCCGGTCAATAGTCGACAAGGATGGGCTGAGTGATACCGAAATAGAGCCAACCGAAACAGAACAAGTGGTAATTATAAATAATTAAATTTATTTCACAAACTAAATTTCATTTAATATACTGTAGAATTATCATAGGTAATATCACGAGCGCTTTGGAATTTTTCGATAAATCCCCGACTCACGAAGCGAGGAGGGGATTAATCGCAAAATTTCCAAAGCACAAGTGGTATTTAATAAGACTAGTGAGTACTGCAGTGAAAAACATTGATCTTTTGTAATTTTGAAAGAATTCGAAATATGAATAGCAGGGCAATGATTCTTTTCAACTTTTACTTCTTTTATTAGAAAATAAATTATGAATTATTAAAAGAAAAGAAACCAAAGAATGCGACAACGTAAAAAATTAGGAGAATCAAATACCAAATTTACATTTTAAAAACTTTTATATTTTAAAATTTGGTCGCTTTCTAATTATTTTAATTGATCAATAAATGCATTCAAATGGAGAATAATCCTAAAAGCAAAACATCTTTCTAATAACTAATAGATATCTTGTATCTATTATATAAATAATTATATAAAATGTATATATTACGGTCAACAATTAAGTAGTACACCATTATATAGCTTTAATAAAATAAATGGTCTTAAGCTTCACGTCATGAGGGGTTAATAAGAATTTGAAGCGAATGTTGCTATTAATAACATAAAATTTTAATTACATTTTACAATGGCTCAAACTGTAAATTGTATTTAATGTTATTAATAAATTGTTACCATCAACAATTGTATTAATTATCCCTGCAAGATTGAGCTTATTTCGTTATTCAAACAATCATTGTTACTATAAATATCAAAACATAGCTCGAAATATTTAGTAGACTGCCCCACATGGGAAACACATTCCAGGCACGTATCGTGGGTCCGTGAATTGTATCGTGAGTGATGCAAGTCACATGATTACACCACATAATTCTAGAGGATAATCACTTTCCCATTTAACTCTATCGCAACGCTCGAGTTCGCGCGTGCGTGGAGGCTCGTAAGTGGTTCGTGTCGTATACAATGCAGGGCTTCAAACGGTGGCTATTGATTAATCGAGCTTCAATACGGAAGATGCACGGGAGATTCCCAATGACTAATACTTTTGCGATTTTAGGATTTTCAGAGGTTTTATGAAAATCGGCCTTTTACCGCATCTTGTTTAAATGCAGTGTCCTCTACTCCATCGAAATGTGAAGAAAAAATGTGGAGTAATTTTGTAGGAAAGGTTGAAAATATCCTTTGGGCATTAGAAGTACCCCTAAAAATTAAAATATCCATCAGAGCTTGCAGGGCTTCGGATTAAGAGTTGTTTTGTAATCGAATATGCAGGTCTAAAAAAAACAAACATTTTATCGGTATCAGAGACCCCGAAAATATGAGTTTCTTCAAAATTCCAAAAACGATTTTTAGCAGCATTTTGTAGGGAATGAAACAAACTTAATAATTGGGAAGTCATTAAGAAACGAAATCCTATTCACGACAAACATCAATGAAACTGCAAGCTTTTCCACACTCATCTCAGTTTTCTAACTATACTATTTTGCTGTCACAAATATGCAAAAAAGTACTCCTAACTTAAACGTATGACGATCGGAACATTTTCACAACCTCTTTGAGACATACTTAAACGTTGCATTCAAACCCTTGTGATCAGAGAAGAAAATTACAATGGATGAAAATTCAGGCGCAGAGAAAAAACAATGGAGGGGTGGCGTAATTTTGAGACAAAAATCTTACATATTTGACTTTCAAATGAACTTATATTATTTATACACGACCTATAATCTTATGTATCTAGTCGGCCCTCAAAATATTTATTTTACAGCAGGTTCTCTTAAGAATCCTTGTTGGATTCACTAACGTACATTCTGGATTCATCTTTCATATCTTGTGTGTGTTCTTAACCGTTTGAAAATCCACTATTCTTGCAGAATTTGATTCTCAGCGTAATCCCACTTGACATAGGAGATTTTCTCTTAAGCTTGTAGGCTTTAGTAGTATTTAAATAGCAAAAGATAGCCAATTGGAATCCAAAGAAGATAAGGTAGCATTTGATGAAAGTGTGATGTTCGTTGCTGTAAACTTCTTTTACACTACGACAGTAATCTGATGAAAAAACACAACAAACCAAAACTAATCAAAAAGATCTTGGCCAGATTCACAAATGCCGCAACACTACACAATTGCGAACGTAATTAACCACGTGAAATGTTGCTGCGGCGTGGTGACCGAGTTCCAACCGGGCGCCAGATTCTTTCGGCCAGGAGTGCACCAAGGGCGACACGGAGCAAACAACGCTGCCACCTGCCAAGCAGCGGGGCATCGCTCACTCGTCAGCGGCGGCGGCGGCGGCCGCTGGCAGGCGCGCGGGCGGGCGCGCGGGCGGAGCGCGCTGACGACACCGCTGGCGCGGGGACCCGGCCGCTGCCGGGCCATTCCTCTCACGTGCCTGCGCCCCCCCCCCCCACACACACACACCCACCCTCTCGCGCCGTCCTCGAGCCAAGCCACGGCAGCTACGCTCCTCTTGGTTGCTCAGTGTAGGCCGGCGGCTGAGGGATGAATGGCGCAGGAGGATCCTCGACAACGCCCACGGACGCTGAAAGACGATGTGGTTGAAATCCCACTACTACGGAGAGACGCCTTAGGCTTTGGTGGTCTCGGCCATTGATGGAATCTGGCACTCATTGAGCGACAGGAATAACCTGGACGGACCACCGGCGAACCAACGGCCCTGTTTTACCCAAGCGAACGAAATTAGCTGCATTTTTATAACGCAATCACCGTTCGAAGATACTCCCTTGCAATATCAAGGAGATTATTAGAATCCCTGGACTTAAACTGGGCTAAATTTTTAACTGCAAAATAAATACAAAAGACATTCATGTTTTGCTTTAACGATACTAGCGAAGGAGCATCGCAGGTATTGTACATAATTACTGCGAGGTTCCTCATTCACGCAGTGCGCATTTGCCTCAATGCAAGATTAGAGTACAATAGTATCAAGGACGCTCCACGATTTTGTTATCACTGAATCACGAGTTTTTCTGAAAAGGCTTTCAAGTTGCTGAAGTAACATAAATCATTATCACTTCTGAGTAGATGAAAAGAGTCAAACTTAGACCCGAAAATGAGGACGAGGAACGGTACTATTAGGAACAGATCGCAAACACAAAAAACAAGACTAATGTGTTAATACAAATGAAAAAACACAAAGAAAACATTGTAAATATTTAAAAAAAGTATGAATAGTATAAATTTATGGAGTGCGTGGTAATGTAAAGATGTTATAAATTGACCATTAAATTTTTACAAAATCAAAGTTCAATTCGATTGCAGTTCGATTGAAGAATAAAACGAATGGTGCAACAGGCCAAGGTGCTTACCAACGTTTGCGTTATATTACGCAAGTTGCATTGCCGTGAAAAAATGGACTTCCTCAAATTAGCGAATGAGTATATATTCATCTTTTGGCTATTAATATTGTCTTTACTATTTTTGGAATATATGTGGTAGAATAGAATTCTATTTATAATATTACGGCAACTTAACGTTTTCGACATGCCAGCATGTGTAAAGTAAAACGAGCCTTATCATTTGCGACGTGACACTGAAAAAGAAAAAAAGAAAAAGAAACGGAGAGGGACGAGTAATTTCGATAATCCGAGAGACAAGTACCCACTCAACTTTCGTTTCAACCAGATCTTCTCAGAACCATGACTACAGAGTACGGTGTCTCAAGGGACTAGTTACGAGATGAACCAATAATTTTATAAGTATAGGCACATATTTGATGCGTAAACATGAGACTAACAGGCGATTTAATGAAATTTTGCGTCGAGCCCTTCCGCTCGCGAAGGGAATAATCGACGCTAAAGAGCGCTTCACCCGTCCCGCAACGCTCGCCAGTGAAGGATTAATGAGATACATTATTCAGGAGAAATAAATTGGAGATAGATTACAGCCAATCCAACAGCAAATTCACAGCCCGCGAAGCCCACGCCTGCGCAATTAGCGTGCATGTATCGAAAAAGAGTTAAAATGTCAAAAGTTTGTAACTGCAAGGTTTCCCTTTGGTTTGGGCAATCCGTGTACAAGGCGGGAACGTTTGATTCTGTTTTACCATATACATAACTGGTGAATTCTAACAAAACTTGAAACGCATGGATGTTAACTACTTCTTGTCCTCTTCTGTTTCGTTCGTTACGTAAAAGTATGGTGCATGTTTACATAAAAAAATGAACTATGTTGCAGGCCTACTGATTACATAAAAAATATACCGAATTAAATCGTGTCGAGTACATCGTTTGTTCTAATATTATACCTGCGAACATGTCATAATATCCATCTGCTTGCTCACATCTCTAATATTCACCTGTCACATGTTATTAACTCAGAAAGTAGAGCAAGGTTTGACAAACGATAAAATCATATACTATAAGCATTTACATTGTTACAATTTCAGTTAAAATATAGCATGTTCAAATAGTGTTATATTCGACTAAAGTTTCCATCACAAAATGAGTAATATGGGTTGTCAATGTGTAAATTCGCCTCGTACAATATTTGAACAAACGTATCCACCAAATCACGAACACTCGACTCGAGCCGATATCTGGATACGACGCATTTTCCCCACTTTTAATTCGTAGATAAAATGGAGAATAGCTGATAACCAACGGCTCCACAGTTTTGAAACTCGTGAGATATTGGCTAGCGGATCCTTCGACTCATAGGGGACTGGTTCGATCTTCGGCCAATCCAGTGGAATGGAATTTGGGCTGGACAAAGCGAGCTCTCCGCAGATTTTCTTAGGGTCATTCCACAATTCTCCAGCATCATTGATCCAAACATCATTATCGCTATCATCTATCTACTCTTTACATCAGCATTCATGGGCCTTAATGACCTCAGCAGTGGACTGTCACTGCTATATCAAATAAATAAATTCTGAACGCCGAAAATTTTCAAAATACGGAGGTCATGCTTATTAACGTATGAATCTCAGCGTTTCAATGAGAGTTTTGGAAGCTTCTTCATTATTCTTTAATATTTACAGTCAAATACATTTGACATGTACAATATTTTTGAAGAATTACACCATGGTCATCTTATATAAATTACTTATCAAATTATTTGTTTATATCCAGGATTTTTATTAAAAACTGCACATATCACGAAAATAGTTTAATACAAATGAGAGTATTAACTTACAAATGAACAAGGTCAATGACCCAGGAAGTCTGCTCAATATGTCACTCATAACTGCAAGCTATTTCATCGTTACCAATATTGAACATGGTTCAGTGGCGCTCTTATATAGGAAATCTGAGGTAATTGAGAAGCCAATACAAGCAGGTGCGCTACCACATTCAATTTTCAAACACTGGTACGACACAGGATCTAATATGCAAGACCTCAACAACGCCATAACTAGACGATATTGAATATTAATAATGAAAGTAGGAAATTTAAAACATATCTGAACATGATATTTGAATTTCTGAAGTCAAAAGACAACTTATTTCACCATTTAGTTTGTGATTAATATTTACTCATTATATCCTTCCCTTCTTTAAATCACGTATTAATAGTTTATCTTACCAATCATCTGACTTAAAGCCACAGCAACTGACTCATTATTTTTGAACGCGACTCTCTGAATGTATTTGCTCTTCAATATAAAAATGTTCATTATCCAAATTGGAAGTTGATGTACATCTCTTTTCTGACTGAATCGTTTACCCCGAGAATTAAAAGCCAATTAATATTAAAAGCCTAGAGCGTTCTCAGAAATTTATTCTCTTCCTTAATTTAATATCATCACACATATTCGGATTTATAATTCTTACCAATAGAACGATATCTAATAACTCGGAAATGATTTTTTAAATGTAAGCTAATAAACAAACACATTGCCAGCAATCCGAACGAATACAACTTTAATGTTTTATTGCAACTGCCCTCTATTATCTTCACATTACATTGGTGTCTTACATAGCGTTTGTGAAGTATTGCTATGGTTTAGTACTTCTTTCTGTAGTTGGGAAACTGATGTGTTCTTCCCACTTCTCATTGACAATCGCATTACATGGATAGACAATTTTTCCAAGAATTATACCAATCTTTAAATGTCTTACCCTTCTCAAACGAATTAGAATAATCGACGGGCAAGACGCGGGTGAGCGGCTGGTAAGACAGTGAGTGGGTTGGAGTGAGCGGTGGGAAAGCGACGAACGAGTGTGGCGGGGAATCGGTGGGTTAACAAAACCACTTTTCCCAGGTTGAATGCCGAAACGCTAGCCACTGGGATATTAAGACTTGTTAGGAGTGTGTTTGTTATGAGTAGTTAAAATTTCATCCACATAGGGACGACACGCTGTTTCTATCGTTTTTCCCGGGTTTCGAAGTTTTCGAAAAAAAGAAGAAAAAAAAGAAGAAAAACAAAGATCATTTAGCGTGAGCGCGCGCGCGCGTGTGTGTATGTGGGGGGAGAGTGCAATTATTTTTTAATGAGTTCTTCTACAGCGTTATACCTTTTAGTAGCCAAACAAGCGTTTTGTCAATTTTTTATCGAACCCCAGCCTACGACATCCGCGACAAAAATATTTTTAAAATGTGTAATATATTAAATTCTGCGTTGTGCTGAAATCTCTTTTAAACGAATAGGCATTTTCATAAATAAACGATATTTTAAGGATGTAGCGCCCCGTTTTGTAACGACATACTGTGCTTCCCACTGAACCGGCGGAGGAACGCCGCCATCGACCTGCGCAGTTGATCTCGCGGGGAATTTCAAAGAGAAGTCAACAGACAACCCGCCGTCGTGAACACCAGTCAGAGTAAAACTGCCAAACGGCAGTTCCCTTCGACATGTTCTCCATCAATTCGAGCCTACATTTTTGATACACAATATTTCTCAGAAAAGAGCTAATTAACATAATTACATCAGCTCATGATATCTTAAATCATCTTTGGTTAAGAAACTCTGCAAGAAAAACAAAACTGAAAATCAAGTGACCTGCTAATTTTCATAATTTATTATACAACGTTGAGAGGCTAAGCAGCAGATTCATAAAATGTCAGCACTGGTAATAATGAGAACATTTTTCGATAACAATGAATTTCATAGAAAAAGGAACTACTTAATTAGCGTAATAAAACACCTCTATTTTAGTGAAGTAATCAGAGCGAGTTGTGCTTATATGTTCCGTAATATTTTCGTCATTAATGAAAATAATGCAAATCATACTAATCGTCAGGGTGTCAGCACTACTGAAGATATTTCAGATGTAGTGTTATCCACAAGTATTAGAAACAAACCTTCACCGCGCCTATAATATAGATTAACTTCAAAATCATTTTAAGTAAAAATGTACAGTTGATAATTCTACGGTAATTTGCACGATCCGACAAGACATCTGATTTTTAAACATCTTTCTCCTACATGAAGGATACAAAATGTATGCAAAAATCTTCAGATTTTGGCAGATTATAAAATATAGTAGAATCCATAACTGGAAGAACAATCAGACGGGTTAGTTCATAGGCAGAAAAAGTATTTTTCATCAATCAAATTACAGAAAACAGAATTTAATCAGGAGCTACACATTTTATTTGTGGACTACATGAAAACATTCGACAGAGTCAACCATGAAAAATAATATCAATTTATGTGGCAAAGAGAAATACCCCAACATTTAATAGAGGTAATAAAAACGTATAGAAATACAAGAATCACAATAAAACTGAAGGATCGAAGAAAACTGAAGGTATCAAAAGTGGAATCCGCGAAGGAGGTAGTAGGTCGCCTCTATTATGTAATATATATGTCTAGACAACGCCATTAGAAAATGGAAGAACAGATTAAAGCTTTTGAAATATCACTAACAACTTTGAAAGAAACAATTCGGTACAAACCGTAATTTTTGTCGACTGTCTAGAGGTCTTATCAACTTATGAAAATACACTGTAGTGGGCGTTTTACGAATTTAATCTAGTGGCAAAAGAATATAACCTCAGTATATCACAGGAAAAATCCAAAGTTGCGGCACTTTCAGGCATATGGCCAATAAGATCTAAAATCTACCTAGAGTAATAAACCAATTCTACGGGTATCAAATGTCACATTCTTAGAGTGCCAAACTGCCTATCAAGGAGAAGTAAATATTGTGACGTTTCATACGGATTCGTCAAAACATTAATTTCAATTTGTTTTAATAGTCCCGGAAGCGACATGGTTGAAATAAAGAAATGAAGGAATTCGAAAAAAGGGGTATTTATATTTATGTATTTATTTATTTATTTATTTATTTATTTATTGAACCGGAAGTGAGGAACTGTGTTGAACAACAGAAATACCGAGATAAAGGAATAAAGAAGGAGGTTTTAGATTTAAGAACATTCATACAAATATTAAGTTTTGGAAGAAAGCTAAAAATGATATTTTTCGGGAAACAAACGAACATAAAAACAAACTAAAATATCAATAAAATATAATACTAAAAAATAAAATACAGCAGAAATAACTAAAAGAACATCTAAATTAATTAGGTAAGGGAATGGAATTGAGTTCAAGCAAAAGTAAAATAGAAAACTCAATACAATTCTAAAGTAATTGACGTATTCGGCAATGGTTTTGAACTTGAGGGAAAGGGACATCAACTAGACGACAAAACGACGCTAGACTTGGTAGTGGTTCGTCGATAGAGGCCGTATTTGAATTTAGTCGCAAAACTTGATTTTATTTTTATTAAGTGTTGTGTAAAAAGACAGTGTATGTTTGGATATGTGGAACAAGAGGTCGGATATGGAAGCGAGTTTTCATAGTACGATGGTAATTTCTAGAGGTCGCCGGAGTACGTGCAGTTTTCTCTGGTGAAGATGAGGGCTTTTTTGATGCTGGTTTAGTTGTGAGCAAGATAGCTACTAATCCAATTACCAAACCGATGATAAGCATCCCGTTTCCCGTATGGGGAGGAGTCGCGAGCTCACCCCCAAAATAAATTTTACTAAAAAACGGTGGATTAGTTCGAAGGCCTAGTAAATATTGTCGTATATATATTTCTTAGGTAAGAACATTAATAACTGTTTCAGTGGAGGATAATATTATTGTTTATAATATTAGAGAACTAAAACCGTTTCAGTTGACATTCTCAGTGTGGGGTGAAGAAGGATAATAAATGTATTTTTTTATTAATTATACCAAGAACTAGAAACCCGTTGGCTGCGATTTATGATATATCCGGCGGTTAATATTTATTTTTGAACATTCCCATGAACAAAAGGACAGTTTCCATAAAAATAAAAACTTGAAAAATTCAACCCAATTCTTGAGCAACAAAACAAAAATGTAAACTCATATGAAATTATGTAAAGTCATGGCTATTACAAGTAGACAATATTGAAGTGAAAATTGGACCATATGAAAAAAGAAAAAGAAAAAAAGACGAAAACATATTCCAAGTCACAAAAAACGAGATTATGGAGATCTAAACATGGAATATGCCGACTAGAGAAGTTATCCAATAATGAAATTCGCGATATAACATGTGAGCCGCTTAAACCCTACGGTAATGGAATACAGTACAAATTGGTAGAATCACATACGAGGGAACGTCGTACAACGAATGCCACCAACGAAGCTTCTGCGAAAGTTCCTGCAATATTCTGCTCCTGGGAAAAGAAGTCTAGGGCGCCCGTGAAAGAGATGGATGCAACAAGTAAGACGCAACGGGCACCAGGCCAATGCTTGAAGGAAGAAGAAGAATTATTTTTGACAATTGTGAAAAAATATTGGCTTATTTACGTATCTAATTCGGATAGGCCACAAAACCGGCCACGTCCAACCCATTAGTTGCCAAGTCTTAACTTCAATAAAAGTCAAATTCGAAAGTACAGTTGTTTTTGGCAACATTAAGAAATAAATGTTTTTCGCGTTCTCTCCACGTCGTACAAACGTATTCTTATTGAGATCTGAAATTGATTTTTGTTTTGCTTTCTCCATAGGCAGCCTTGCGGCGGCAGGCTGCTAAAGCCTTACCGCCGCTAATGGGGATTCGGGAGAGGAGTTCGAATCTCGACACCCGGGCCGCGGGGGCGCCGGCGCTCCGCTTTAAGGTGGGCGGGGCGGGGCGGGGCGGAAGAGCCTGCCGGAGCCGGATTTCGCAAGGCCCTCGGGAGAGCCAACGACCGGGGGCTTAACGGCAAAATGTTTACGGCGAGATGGGGAGTACGTTTCCGCAATTTACCCTATCGGCCCTATGAGTACAATGCATGTCACTGGCACATTTCTACAATAGAAGAGCTCCTCGCTTTACATGTAAACTGATACTGATGTTTGTTTGCCAGAAACAACAAGCTTTTATTATTATTTATGTATGAATAGTATCTATATCGCACGATTAACACGATCGATCACGATTAACTAAGAATTTCCAGCCGCCGTGTTGCCACTTTTGCGAACTGAAACGCCTCAAATAAAGCGCAGGAAATTCCGATTTACGCAAAATTGATTTTTTTTCTTTAAATTTTTGCGAAAATAGACCGGGAGCAAAAATGGGGGCCACTACCACTTTCATTTTCTGTCTTTGCTACAAACATACTGATGTTTGTTTTACACATGTACAGTTTTGTTTTTATAATTTTACTTTTTTAGGTTTTACTTATCATGCCTCGTCTTCATGGTGAAGATGCACGTCCAAGGAGAAAAGTTTTATGACACAAAAATAAAAGTATTAAAAATAATTCTGTTTCAATTCATAAATATTTATTTCACATTCAAAATAACACCTGATGGCCATTAAAAAATCTAGTATAGGCACTAATAACACATCGAAATATAACTCTATGTATACAAAATCTTGTGTATTAACTTCTTTCATTCGTTGTACTTTCTCGGTACTGCCTACGTAGTATAGAGAAAGTATTGTAATGCTGCGAAAAAACGGCAAATTTTCGACACACAAAATCTTACTGCCGGGTCCTGGTAACGGAAAAGTGAATATATTTTGTACCTATATATAGTAAATTACTTTTTCTAAAACATTCTGTAATCACAATCAGTGTTTTGTGTTTTTGATACCGAAAAATCGAAAGAGAGCAAAACGTCTATCCATGTGCAAAGAAAGCTAACAGCTAAACCATAATAGGATTTTCTCCGAAATTGATATTCCCCAATAAATCTGGTAGATGTTGCGCCCCTTAAAATGAGATATTTTAATTTTTTCGGGGGGGTGTTACCCTGGGATAGTTTCAAAATTTTCAAAAAATGGCACCATTTTTTAAATTAAATTTGCGGCAAAACAGGCGATTTTTAAATTAAAAAATATTTTTTTCAAAAAGTCTCTATTTTTTTACATTTTCCCCACGTATTTTACAAAGAACGGAAATGAAAGTGGCGATGCCCCAATTTTTTGCTCATGCTCTATTTTCGCAAAGAATTAAAGAAAAAAAATCAATTTTGCTTAAATCGGAATTTCCCTCGCTTTGTTTGACGTGTTTCAGTTCGCAAAAGTTGCAACACGGCGGCTGGAAATTCTTAGTTAATCGTGATCGATCGTGTTAATCGTACGATATAGATACTATTCATACATAAATAATAATAAAATATTGTTGTTTCTGGCAAACAAAACTCAGTATTGGTGCGCTGGACCCATGGATAACTCTCTAATGTTTTAAGAAACACGTCTATCTCTAGGTACACGTATAATAGCTAGCTGTTTGGTAAACACTTCCACTTAAAACAGTTCTACACCTCCCGCTCTCCATCTCAATATATAGTCGCTAAGGTCAGCAATTAGGAATAAATCTGTCTTCTTACAGAAAATCCGCTAATGTCGATAACTAGCGTCATCTCGTTTACGGCCAGCACTCACATCGACATTATCATGGCAGTGTGTGGCAACCAAACACCAGAGAGCAATCATATTCGCATTAATGTAGGCGACTAAATAAATCTTGATGACTTGACTTGTCCCAAGCGGCGGACACCGCAATTTGGTCACATTGCACTGCTCTCCATTGAAGTCATATATCAGATTAATTGAGTTAATTATTTTGCAAATTTAATACACAAAAAACAGATTCAGTAATGAAATGCAGGATTATTAATCCAGTTCTATAAGTATATAAAGAAATCATAGTTCTCACTGGCTGCGAGGAAATACTCTTATGCCATGGATTCTGCATTGTACTTTCAAAACTAATTGCAATGTTTACTATAAGGCACTTGTCACTTAACGCAAGTATCTAATTCCATAGACATTAAATTACAAGATTTGCTTTTAAAAAGCAACAATAAAAGTTTAATTTAATTTTCTACATTGCAAATTTGCCTTATTGTACCCTATTTGTAGCACACTGTGTACTGTCCAATTCCTACAGTTTTTTCGACTGTAGGGAAATTATATATCGTACTGTCACGAGACTTTATCGATACCATAGTGCACAGTGATAGGTAGTGACAAGTGAAAGTGATAAGTAAGTAAACAGTGCAAGAAGAAAGAGTGAAAACAGATAGAATGTAAACGAAAACGAGATAAGAAAAGAACGAAAATTCTCTTTAGACTCTTAAAAAAGTTGATCTAACCCAAATCGCGGCAACCAAATTCTAGGATTCTTTTCCCTTCCCATCACACCTAGTAAAGGGCAGGCGGTCGCGTGGACGCGCGGTGGAAGAGGCGCGTAAAAGCCGTCAGCGAAAGAGGCGTCCTTCCTCGTGCCTGTGCGAGACGCATTGCGGGCGCCACGCAGGCAGGGCACTGGAGACGGGCGGGGCGGCGCCACCCGCGTGCCCCGCGAGCCTGGCGCGCAGCTGAAACGGAAAGCGCAGGGCGGGGCGGGGCAGCGGCTGCGGCGTCTGCGCCAGCTGCGCGTATAAATACTGGGGCTGGGCCTCGTCCAGCCCTGGACTGCACCGCCCCCCGCCCTGGCGCGCCGCTGGCCTCGCTCAGCGCCTGTCTCGCAGATTCGAGCGACTTCATCTCACAGTCAGAATGGACATCCCAATCTCCCTTCCTAGGACTTCATTTCAAAATTTATTTATTTTAAAGTTGAGCTGTTTGTTAAAAGCTCTTACATTCAATGACATGAAAGGAACAAAAGAGCATTGACAAAGCATTCCAACAAAAAACAACAACAAAATCACAAAGCGCAGTATATGCATATTTCCTTCTCCTCTTCACTGCTTGCAAATCAAAAACTGAGATGATACGGAAGTATTCGGTAAGTAAGCGATTTCTCACAGACACTATTTGAGCTGTAGATCAAGCGAGACTGGTAATGCCACGGAAAGCGACGTGTCACTTTCAAACGACAGCGCGTTAATCTCACTCGCGCAATACGCCCAGCTGTGGTTGATACTACTGAACGCATTCAAGGGACAACAAAAAATGGTAGTTATATGATGCAAATGAAGTGTTGTTTCTACGATGGAGTCTCGTAGCCAGAGTTTAGAAAGTTCGCACGTACTACGAAGAGGATGCTCAGAAACCGAGAAAACATTTGCGTTTCTGATTCACACAGAATATATATTAATAAATAACTTTTATTTAGAACTGTCGAATTGAGTAATCAAGAAATGTCTGATGGGTCACACGACTGAATACGCAATACTACTTTTCTTTTGAAACATATTTTCTAGAAGAATTTATTTTATATTTTTGTGAAACTACTGCTCCTTTCGTGTCAGAAGAAAACATTGTAGAAACACTAAATTGTATAAAACGAGTGTCTCGAAATTTCAAACCTCTATTTCAAAAACCACATAAGTAATTCTTTTCATCAGAATGGAAAACAACATTCCATTAAAATTGTAAAATAATTTGAAATTTAAACGAATTACATTTATTAATTTAAAGTGTATCCATTAGTTGAGAAAATGTGTGCACGCAACAAATGCATTAAAAAATGAAATGAAAGTACGATATTTAAGTAATAGACTTTTCCCCACTTCTGTTAAAATAACTTAGGCGATTGCAAGGACCCCGATTGAAACAACAAATCACAAAAAAATACTTTTCTAATTATTTTTCAAATAATATATTCACACAATTGGACGCTATCCATATTCTTTCTCTGAAATGGACTTGGAAACGTATAACACCGGCAATGAAAGTTGCACGGAAAACTTACGTTTAATTGATTTTGGCAAATACTGAATATTAACTTAAAAAATAATTGCAGTCCTTCATGCAGTGAAAACCAGATCCTACAAGTCATGCAGCACACAACTGCAATCATTTCATAACCGTTCGTAGAAAATGGTATCGCGCGATGTAATTCGGCGAGACTTAATAGATATCCAGCGTGATGTGAATATCGATGGCTTTAATTCATCTCTTCCGTGTGTCTCCCACCCTCGAACGCAATTTTTATCCATTTGTGAACAGAAATAAATACGTTCCATGTACTGTCAAATTCTCCATGAACTCCTGTGGTTAACTGCAGATTGTGAATGTGAGGTTAACTACTGTTGCATAACACGTTCGGCAACAAGTGCACGAAAAAAGAATTAGTTAAACACATACTGGAAATTGGAATGTAATACATGACTCGCTTTATAATACAACACATTTAACGAAGATAAATATTTACGTTGCAACGTTGTAAAAGAAGGCGTAAAAGGAAATTTCTTAACTTCCCAGGGACATTTACAGGACGTATATGAACAAAATTTAGTCGTTTGTACGTCAAAAAATATGCCGACATCTTCGACATTTATTCAGTACTATCAGTTTGTACTGAAAACGCATAATATTCCGCATTGTCTCTGGAGGTACAAATTTGAGAACTTAGCCACATAATAACATATACTATTTATTGAAGATATAATTGGTAATGTTACCGCTGATCTCGAAGCTAAAAGAGCTACAACAAATTGCACACCAATATCATTCGTATACCATTTGTTTCGCATGGTGTACATCTGTATACACCATCCGAAACAGAGTTCATGATATTTGGAAATACATTCGGAATATACTAAATATCCAAAGGCACAAAGCATGGAGAAAACAAAAATCTAGCAAACTTCATAAAAATATATCCAACTTCTTTGGACTTATAACAAATCCCCCAAATCGTCAAAATCAAGTTGTTCTGTCAAGATGTAGTTTAAATCATTCTCAGTTCTTTTCTAATAGACGATGTTCCACAACCCATCTGTACCGTCTGCAATACTGTATTATCGATAAACCACATCCTTCTGGAATGCCCCATTCTCAATCCAATCAAGAAAGACACGTGTACAAGGGCGAAGAAAACTTCGAAGCAATACAACCACGCACAGTGAAATTTGGGTATTTATTTTTCGTGGTGGTAAAAGTTTATCCAGATTCCCAATAGAGAATTAGTGGATAATGAGGTAGGTCTATCATATTTTTTTCAGAAATCTAAGTTGCATAATGGGAAGGTTAGTTCGCTGCTGATCACGGTTGCAGTAAAGGAGAGCAACAAAGTACCGTTTTTTCTAAATAACTACAAAGAAAATTAAATGTAAATACATCGGTGTATTAATTCTAAAGATTGCTTTCGATACATTGAAATGAATCGGAAGATTTAACAGTTTTTAGTACAAAACTATTCAATAAAATTCATAAAAAATGAGAAAAATCATCAATGGAAAAATGAGAAACGATAGTAAGAATTATGAAATTTAAGTATGATACAGACAAGTTCAACTTACTGAAGTTCTCGGGAGTTTCAGGGAGAGGCATGGCAGTGAAAACTAGCAAGAAGGGAAGAAGTATAAAGAGGGTGACGGGAACAAGCAATAAAGAAACTGGTGAATCTACAGAATGGCACAGATAGTTTCCTGTTTTCTTGATTCTAGGCTAGCTTCCCCCACCCCTTACCCTCTTCCCAGCTGCTCCATTGGCGCCTAAATGAGCTAGCAGTATCACTCGTGGCTCCTACCGCTTCTCTGGGAACATTTTCAGTAAAGAGCGCCTTGGTGCTAGACGCGGCGCATGGACACATCCCGGCTTTGCACTTTTACACATTTAACCATGGCCGCATCACGGTGTTTGCACCATTGTTCGGGATGTAGGGATCCAGTTACTGGATTACACATACATTTGCATACGAGGCCAAGACATTATTGAATATTTAAGGCATGAATGCAATGCAGGGGGTCTCGGAATGCCGTCCAAGCTACGAACACAACTCTCAAACATTCATATCTTCCGTGAGTTCCGAACCCATAACTATAGTGTTCACGTACTTAGGTTATGTTGTTCCAAGTACCTGTGTAACGAAACACTTGGTTGAACTCTTTATAAACGTATTAAGGGTATGTGACAAAATATTTAATAAACCTAATGTAACTAAAACTGACCTTTAATGCATACTCAGCCTCTCATTGCTTTGTAGCATTAAATCTGACTTTTTGATTAACTCTGACATAATACGTTTCCATAGTAACAATTCACACAAAGTAAATTAAGCATTAAAACCCATCGACATGAAATTCTGTAAAGAACGATTTTCTCAAAATGAATCAGAGAATACCGAAACGTGTATTTCCGTTAAAACTTTGCAGTATTACTTAACTTTCGCTCTACTACTTATATTCCGCACGTATACAAGAAAGTGAAAAGAGAAAGAAGAGTGACATGCCGACCTATCTTCGAAGTCATGACACTTACGGGATGGAAATGCGACGAAGAGAAAAATAAATATTGACCTTCCTCCACCGGGGGCAGGGCGTCGGCGTCGGCGGCGACGCCCGCACGCACGCACCGGCCGCCGCCGCGCGTCTGCCCGCGGCCTCCCGCAACTGCCGCCGCCGAGCGGCCCCGGGATCGATACCGACTTACTGCAGCACAATGCACCGCGCCCGCGCCGACGCGACGCCCAACCCTCGCCGACGGCTATGTGGTGGCGATGGTGGTGGTGGTGGTGGTGGTGACGGCGACGGTGGTGGTGGCCGCGGCGAGATTGATTTTGCGTGGCAGTGGTGGTGGTGTAGCGATGCCGGCAGGCGGGTCGTAGCGGTAGCCGGTTAGCGCTGGCGGTGGCGGGTACGGAAGCGGTAGCGGGGTGCGTGGAAGTAGCGGTGGCGTTAGAGGTGCGGTTAGAGGTGCGGTAGGGTGGCGGTAAGTTGGCAAGTAGCGTGGCGGTAGCGGTGCGGTGGCTGTTGCGGAAGCGGAGCGTAGCCGTAGCGTGAGGTAGCGTGGCGGTAGATGGTGGCCGGTAGCGCGTGCGGTAGCGTGGCGGTGGCGGTAGCGGAAGCGGAACGTAGCGTACGGTGGCAGGTAGGGTGCCGGTTAGAGGTGGCGTAGAGGTGGCGCGTTAGCGGTGGCGTAAGCAGGTGGCGGTCGGTAGTGGTAGCGGTGGCATTGGCGTTGGCGACGGTGGCGCTTGCCCGTGTGGCGGTGGCGACGGAAGCGGTGCGATGGTAGCGGTGGCGACGGTTAGCGGTGGTGGCGGTGTAGGTGGCGACAGTGGGCGGTGGAGGTGGAGATGGAGTTGGAGGTGGAGGTGCGGCGGCGGCACTGCGCTGCGCCGTCGGCCACTGCGACTTCTCTCTTTCACTGGCGCGTGGCCTCCCCGCCGCCCTCCGCCGTCTAGCGTTCCCAGACAGAGGCTTCCCCGCTCGCTGCACGCGCTCCGCGATGGGGGAGGCCGATGCGAGAGGCCACGGCGTAAAGCGAACGGATCGCGCCTACGGATGGGGCAACACCAGATAAGAGATGTCGAATCAATCGTTGGGCAAACGCCAAGGTTTGAAAATACATCATTTTCTTAATACTCTACACGCTCATCATGTGCGATCACGATGCGACGAGAGTGGCACAATTTTTTTATGCGGCAGCACCGAAAATTACAAGTACGGTACGTGTTTTCAAGAAATCAAGTGAAATCAACTAGTAACAAATATTTTTTCTAATACATTGCTTCTTCCTTGAAACGAGACCAGCAGGTTTGGATAAAACAAAGTAAATACATGGCAACACAAATCCCATCCAGGAAGCAGAAGTCCTACCCCGTAAACTATATTTACACTTTTGTCTCCAAATTAATGTTTAGATGGCTGAAAAATGTTCCAGTTTAGAATTAAATGAATTTCGAATGCATCAAAATTCACAGCTAGAAAGAAATCTCCGCATTTTAAAAATACTATCACCACTTTGAAGTTTACTTTCTGCAACTAGTCCACAAATGAATCAAAAGCATTATCTTGAGAGGCCACAAGTCTGCGTTTTTCTAGGCTTTGTGCATCAAAGAGGCATCCCCTGGTCAAAGAGAAATGTTGCACGCACACCAGACATGCTTTTCTTGAAAGCAAGAAAACTCGCTTCGTGCACTCCACCCCTTGCTTCACAGCAGGCAACCCGCCAGGCAACTGTGTGCTTCCGGCCGCGGCTCCAGGTACAACACGGCAGATCGGCGAAGATGGTTCGAACCGCAGCCGAGTACTCGCTCCGAACGGAAACATTTTCAAGGAAGTAAAACTGAATGCAAAATACTGATTGTTAGGTAAACAATTTTCGTTGAACTCTCCTATTGCTTGTAGTGGTAGGAGTAGAGGTAAGGGTGAGTTACTATTTTGTTAGCAATGCAGAAAAATGAAACCTGCAGTTGCAAGTAAGTTTTCTTTAACTCTGGAACGAAAATGTCTAGTTTGTTGCTAATCTCGCGCTTTTTCAAATTTTATTTTTATTTATTTATCTTTAACTTTCACTCATCCTTCAACTATTTGTATTTAAAATTACGGTAAGGTATTCTGGAAATCAAGAAAACGTGCACAAATTATCTTCTCCCCCATACATCATATACAGTTTTTACTGTTTTCTGACTAAATAAATCTAAATCTAAATTCTGAAACCTGATCCAGTGGTTTAATGTTATTTGAATTTTTTACGGTGACTGCTGTTTTGACATAATTGTTTTGTGAAATATCTCTAGTCATATAGATGGTAGAAGACATACAAGACGACACACCAATGACACGAGAAACGTGTGGTAAATTATTCTCCTTTTCTCCTAGTGAGTGCTTTATCAGCTCCGTCGCTGCGTATCAGAGCTGAGGTTCGTGAAAACGAGGGTTATCAGAAATCCGAAGAAGGTATTAGATTTATCGCGATAAAAGAGATATAAAAACAGATTAAACCTGACTTCAGGATAATAAAAACGGGTGTGCATGGAGAGGCTAAGTAAAATGTAGGTTGATCTACAATTCACTTGTCCACTCCATACTCACCCAAGATTAGGTTTCGACACATTTTCCGTTTTTGGTGCGTCTTTTTTAATGCACCCTTCACCACCCTGACTAAATATATTTAAAAATATATGCTAAAAAGGCAGTCACCGTAAGAAATTCACTGGATTAGTTTTCAAAATAATATTTTGGGACTTAACCGGCTTAATTGCACAAATGAAATTACGTAGGTCAACATTCTCTCGCTTTTAATTTTAACTTTAAATTAACAGGGTCCCTTGCTCTAAAAAATGTAAATTTATTCCGTAATATAAACGGCGTTTATTCAAACACAAAAGAAGATACATTAAAGAAAAGCATATCCTCCTATTAATTTTTTAACAAAGCTCTAAAACCAAATATCAGGTTATTCAACATGAAAAGTTCAAAGAGTTGTGCTGTATTGCGAAAGTTGACACACTGTCTGGTGTCTCCCTTCCATTCCTTCGACAACACGAAGCCGTTGTTAAGAAGTATCGACCATTGCCAACTACGAGCAGAGAAAGACCCATTGAAGATATTTTATTAAACGCTACGTTCATGAACTCTTTATTATTTAATATATACTGTTTTATGAAATGGTCAAAATTTTCTGTTTACATACATTTTGAACACGTACAAAACACATTGTTTTATTTTACTCCATTATATCAAAGAAAGGAATGATTTACACAATTTATTTGCCAAATAAAAACTATTTTTGAATGTTTTATTTATAAAAATAATACGCGCAACGGTCCACTTAGGCATGGAAGAATAATACGTACTCTCCTTGGCTTTTTCATGTTTCTTCTTCCTTACAACGGACTTATCCACTTATTCAATTCTCCTTTCCACGAGTCTTCAAGCTCGAGTTTACGTTCGACGGCACAAACTTACATGTTACAAGCACACGTTGCCTGAGATGCTCTGCAGCAACCCCGGCGAGCCGAATGGCCAAACACGAGGGAATGCCAAACAAAGGGAATGCCGAACACGAGGACAGGCTCGTTAGTATTACACGAGTGCCCCCGAGGCCTCCGCACAAATCTAGAGCTACGCGAAG
Organism: Gryllus bimaculatus; assembly: GCA_017312745.1. Classification (NCBI taxonomy): domain Eukaryota; kingdom Metazoa; phylum Arthropoda; class Insecta; order Orthoptera; family Gryllidae; genus Gryllus; species Gryllus bimaculatus. Next base: position 2,510,722 of record BOPP01000160.1, on the reverse strand, counting down.
ATCTGAGCGCCCGCGCCGGGCGAGATAAGCAAGGCGCGTTATGAAAGGCACTGAGAAGGAGCCGGCCCTGCCCTGGGCCGCTGACACGGCGCCGCTATGGGCGCTTGTATCTCTCGGAATCGTTATCTCCGAACACACATGGCAGGTGGTCGTTTACCACGCCCGTGGGTTTGGATGCGACATTAATATGGAAGAGATGTTCACTACATTGCGGAATATATTCGATATTCCAGTTATTCATATATGGAAATTTGCAGACAAGCAAGTATTTGATTTAGCGATAAAAATATATGTGAGGATATAAAATATATTTATCCCTTATCAACGCTCATTTAAATCGGAATTAAATTCCAAAATTTGCTACAATGTTTCGTTTCGGATGACTATATAGAATAAATAAAATTTGCAAATTAGTGCAACGAAACAAATCTACGTTGAGCAGAAATATGAGTCCTCAAAAGAGGACACTGGGCGTTAATTAAATATTCACATTACTTAAATACTTGAATACTAAAAAAACACTGAGATCAACAAGTTAACATTAGCCGTAATATCAACTTCTAAGACTTTAGTTATTTTGCATTAAAATTCGTCGGCAAATTAGGGCTGAATTCTCTGATGTGGAATTACTTTTTTAATACATTATTCTCAGAACATACTTCGATGAAAAAGGGTCTCATTTTTAATAATTTTATATAACCATTGAAAATTCAATGCCATCTATAGAGAAGAATATTGAATACAAAATCAATTAAATTACGAAAAGATTCGTATAAAACGTCCCACCGCATATAAGAACATTTGTAATAATTAAATTTTAAATATTCACTGCTTTAAATATTACAATACTATAAAAAAACATCGTGTTTTGGAATCATCAAGATTCATAATAATTTTAGCCAAAACAACATCATCATTTGTCATTTTGCATTAAAAATTAGTCGCCAAATTAGCGATGTAATATTACATTTGAAACGAAACTGAAAGAAGAGCATGAATTCAAATTTTTCAGCACTTGGTACCAAGAATTGGAATAGACAGGTTCTCAATAGTAATTAACACTTTGCATTACATGTCAGCAATGTTACAATTGGCAAACCAGAAATAAGAAAAATATTATCCATATCTTATTTGGTAACGAATTTCCAACTTCGGGAACAAAACCACATAATAAAAGGAAGGTATATTCTGACAGATGAATGACAACAAATTCAAAGGAAACTTAAATAAAGAGGACGACAATAAGAAAGTTGTCATGATCCGTCACGAGGAGAAGAAAAAATCGAGTACATTTGCTTACTGGCAACAAAGTTTAAATTTATTTTCTTATTAACACGAATAAAACCTTCCCCTCAAGGTAGAGTATTGCTTAAATGGACTTAGTACAACAGTGTAACATTAGAGTTTGTATGACCATTTATTTCTACATTTTAGCATTGACTGGGCTATAAAGAACTATCTTTACAAGGGTTCGCCACATAACATCCAAAGGCCAATGTCAAAATTATTAATCTCATTCAAGTGTCTGTAAAATAGTTCACAAATATGATATTTAAACAGAAAAAGAGAAAAAAAACACATTTATAAAAAGCAAACTTTATTGTGACGTTTCAATGATGCAAGATCACAATGCCCTTCAGCATACATTTCAAATGCTTTTGATCAGTGCGTTAACTGAAAATATTAAACTGTTGAATCAGCACGTAAGCAAATTAACACGACTACAAAGGTTTGCGAGTAACACAATGTGTCTTTCTCGAAACATACAAAAATCCCTTCATCTACCAGCACTGGAGATACGTCTACTGAATTTCTATTTCTCACCCACACCGGGGACAACGTCCGTCGATTCAGCGGCAACCGTCACCGTTGCCAAAAGCAACAAAATGCACCCGCCGACGTGAAAGGCGTTCGGGCAGGAGACACGCGCCCGCCCCAGCCCCCGCGCTCACGCCCGCGCCCGCGAACGGCGCGCCGCAGCGCGGAGGCGCTCTGATAATGCCCAGACAACTGTCGCTTTTAACGCAGTAGCGAGCTCGGAGACCTCGTCTCCGACCGCGCGGACAAAAACACTCCTCGCCCCTCTTTCCTCCCAGCCCCTCTCCCCGCCACCCCTAAAATGTCTCTCGCCCCGCGGCCCTTCCGCGCCCCAGCGCGGCGCCACGAGGTGCGCGGCATGCAGATCGCGGGCGGTGAAATATTAACTGCGCTCGCCAGCCGCGCCAGGGCGGGCGGGCGGCGGCCGGGCGGCCGCGGGCGGGCCCGGGCGGGCCGGCGGGCGGCGCGGCGGCGGGCGGGCGGGCGGGCGGCGCCGGCGGCTGGGCGGGCGGGCTCCGAAACGAAATGCCGCCGTCAACGCGCTCTGTGCGATGGACGACCCAATGGACGCACTGAAGAGAATTCGCCATATTGCATCAGGGCTTGTAGCAAACAAAGAAGCTTCCTGTGGGATTATTGTTCTTAATAAATTACACGTGCGACTGACGGAGAGGACATCTGCAATCGAATTATGCAAAGGCGATTTTCTCCATTCTGATTTTTTCCCGATTATGAAATATTCACTGTTCGAGTTCGATAATAAAAAAAATAAGCTGTGGAATTTTTAAATACGAACAATAAAAAAAATCGTAATGAATTTTGGAAATACACTATTCGATGACATTTCGTGTAAATTTACAGTTAGTCCAAGATTTTTAGTCTTTTGTGGCAAGGTTTTCTCATTATTACAGAATGCAGTTTCAGAATTTCATTATTCAAACTACTTTTTTTTTTAAACCACAATATACCAATAATAATTACTAATATATTTGTAAAATGCAAAATATTATTTTATTCTGCATCTACCATATTTTTCGCAGAACCCACTAGAATCTGAAAATTGAATGTTAGTATATACGTCAAACATACATCTGCCTATTGTCGCTGGTAGGCCTTCAAAATTTTCACAATAGTTATTCATTTCAAGAGAGGAAATGTGGTGCGTCGAAGCGTCAGGACACGATGTGAACGAAATTGAGATATTTCTGGCACTTCAAGAAAATTACAGAAGAGAAAAACAAGAAAAAGAAGATTGCATTGAATTTGATTGCAATTTTGTTGATTGAAGATTGATTGCATTGAAATAAGATTGCAATTTTCTGAATGTTGCGGTTCGTGGTGGTGAGGGGAGAGTACAAGACATGAGAAAAATAGTAATATGAGACTTTCTATTCACTGGAGAAGATGGAAAAGGAATGAGAAATAATAATTAGATGAGAAAAGTTGACAGTACGCGGCCAACGCGTGTAAAATTGAACGATACACAAAATGTGGTGAAATGACTCTTCCATATTGAGAATATTGAATGGAAAATAACAAGACAAGTTTTCGTACAAAGAATGATAAAACAAATGAAGTGTGAACAAAGCACAGATCTTAAACCCTACTTTTCATTGCTCTTTTTAAAATGTACAGCTGATTTCAATAATAAATGGATGATAAATACAACACACAAGATATCACAGACTAATATATTGTCACATTTTGTATGTAGGTAGAAGCAAAAATACAAAAATCAGCGTGAAATTAAAAACATCCAATATTAGAAATACGAGCACGGGTGCGAGGTTCGCGAGATATAAAGTTCAATGTGGGCGAGGAAGTACTCGTATATCTCTTGGATTTCAATTGTCTTGTGCCGAGAAACATTTGTCAAGGAGAGTTCACAGCCACCACTTTCAAATGGATACTGTTCTACGGATTAAACGACGTATTTTGATATATTAATATATTTCGAGAAATAGGTTTTCATTTAAAATCATAAGACATTAGAATGCCGGCTAAGATAATTTTCATTGCAGACTATTGATTATTCTCCACCAAGAAAGAGTTTGAAATAAACAACAAGATGAATAAGATAATGTAATAATTCTATGCGTCGACGAGAGAGCAACAAGTATATGCAAAGCGATATATTTCGACGGCCATCAAAACATGAAATTTGCATTTAAATGGAAAGTACGCATGCCCCACGAGTCTAAATGGATCGTTGGAATGGTCTATGTATATAAATAGCTGTCCCATTTTTGGAGCAATATAATGGCTCTACTCATAAAAAGGCCATAAACCTGCATCTCACTAAGGATAACCACCAATCCTAGACGAGAAAAAGTGAATGAACGTAGGAACAAAATAAAATAAAAAAGGGGGGACAGAAAAAGGATATTTATATGCATAGATACTAGAGCTGTAGATAATATGGAAACCGTGCACACAATGATGATTCACTCGAGGAGGAAAGCCAGCTTAGCCTTCGAGGGAGAAATTACCCGCGCGAACTCGCATGCTATCTTCTCTCCCAACCACTTCCTCACGACGACTAGACTGCCTATTCTGCATCTCACGTCGGGTACGCCCAACTAAGAACATAATGGCCAGGTCTTCAGACGTCGCGAGCATGACCACGGGCGGGAGATCGCGTGAGTGAACAGTATTTATTGTTTCCGGCGTATCCAGAGAAGAGTCTGCGTTCCTTCCTCTCCGGAACGTGAGATCCGTCATCGACCAACAAATAGTTATGTGGGGGGTTCCCCTCTGCATGTATATTTCCCTGGTGGAGAACTGACCCAGCCGGAAAAAGCTCTTAACTTCCGACTGATCTGATCTGCGTGGCAGTGTAGTACACGAACACGCAAGTGTGTGTTCTTGAGGGAAAGGAAGAGGAAGGAATGAACGTGTGCGGTCCTTGGCCCGTTTGTTAGGGAAATGTTGCAGCATTCACCTGACATTGATCGAGAAACAACGGAACTACGAATCAGAAGAACCAGTCACTAGAATCCTAGAAACAGAGGTTACCAGCTGGTGTCTAAAATTCCCCACCTACGGAATTAGAACCCTAAATCTCTTATTTCGAGTGGAGCGTTCAGTTGTCAGTTCTCAGTACTTGATCCCAGTCAGTGAGCCAATGGCCGTGAAGAGGCAAGAGTAATGCGAGTGGGCTTTCGCACCCGGCCGGGAGGTCGGTCTGGAGGTCGGCCGCGAGGATACATCTCCTTTAGTGGGGCCGGCGCGCCGCGGCGCCAGGGCCGGAGCGGGGACCGGGGCCGCCACGTCCTGCCATCCGCCGCCGCGCGCCGCGCCTTGGGCGCCCAGGACCTGCGCTGCCCTCCCTCGGGGTCGGGCCGCGCTCTGGCGCGGGGCGAGGCAGGGCGGGGAAGGGTGGAGAAAGGCACGGATGAGCAAGGCGGGGCGAGCGGCGCGAGAAGGGGTGAGGTGGGGCGAGGCGAGCGAGCGAGGCGAAGCACGGCGCGGCGGGGGGGCAGGGCGAGAGGGGAGGCGGAGCGGGAGAGAGGCGGGGCGGGGAAGAGGCGGGGATAGGCGGGGCGGGCGGGAAAGGCGGGGCGGAGTGGGGAAGGGTGGAGAAGGGCACGGAAGGGCAAGCGCGGGGCGAGCGGCGCGAGAAGGGGTGAGGCGGGGTGAGGCGGGTGAGGGCGGGGCGAACACGGCGCGGCGGGGCGGAGCGGGGCAGGCCGAAAGCAGGGAGGGCGGGGCGGGGAGGAGCGGGGCAGTATGGGGCGGAGATGAGTGGGACAGAGCGGGGTGGAGCCCAGCCGCCAGCCATTTCCGGCGTCCCCGCAAGCACTCTCCGGCTCTCACAAGCACGGGACCATCATACCCCCGGACACACGATGACTCGTAAAGTCTTTCACTTCACTGGAATTAATCACATACTTTGAAGTGAAGCGGCTCGTATAAGAAATATTAGTTGCCTATCTTTACTTTCATAAAGCGTATATTTTATACACTATTAATAAGTAACAAGCTCAATTTTTAAACAATAGTTCGAAAAATGTACTCCTAGATTCGTACATTATTCATAAGAATGAGATCCATCAATACATTATTAATTTAACCTCATCAGTGGGTCATTGTACAGAAAGCTACACGGATACAACACCACCTTTAGAGTCATTTTCTTATCATCGCTGAATACAGAGCAAGTTTATGAATCCGCACATTCAAATATCATAGTACCCCTTCATGGTTAATACCCGCGCAGTATTTCAAGGTAATCAAGTTGAGGAATGAATGAAAACACAAATGAATTGTGATGATACGGGTCTTTCACAATCAATAAGAAAACAACATTAATATATGTCAAGTAGCTTTTTAAATCGATAAGGTTGCCAAAAATCGTACGCGCTATTCCAACATGTTCTGCCAACATTGTTAATATCTATTAATTTTATAATGATGTATTATATTTAGTTGGGATTCTTGTGTAATAGTTTTATTACGAATGGGGGTGTCTGTTTTTGTTACTGGAGATAATGAAATGAATAACGCGACACGTATGAAAATAACAAATATCGCACATTACCAGGTTTGTGAGATGCATATCAATCACGAAGAAATTATATGATTCGATTCATAGAACGTAATGTAAGGAGAAGAGTTAAGGAAACTCTCCTTCCCTCCCTCCTTTCAAGTTGCATCACGTACCTCGATTACCTTTAAAGCCACGGAGCATTCATAAGTCATCAGAATTATTCCTTCTTTCGCTGCCCTGCTAACGGTCCTAATTTAGCAAGGAGTTCTATTTCCGTAAGTGAGGGTGCTCTATTCAATTAATTTTCAAATCTCTCTCACGAATATAATGGCTCTCAATCTCAATCATGTAATGGCAGAGACTAACTCCCAGCAATTTTCATTTCAAGCTCAAAAGAAACCCGTTCATTCCCAAAATACATCAAACTGCCAGCAATTGTAGGGGAGATTGTTTTTAAAAATGTAGGGTCCGTTGGCCAGCAGTGGGAACGGTTTTGTCCCCTCAAGACGTTGTCGAAGCGGGGACTCAATTGCAATGGGCGACTGAGATACTAAGAGAGCGAAAACGTTGCTGGCAGCTCAAAAAGTGAATGACAAGAGACAAAGGAAATTTTTTTATTTCAAACTGGTTTAATTTATGCAAAATATAGTTTACGTATTACATTAACATACACCTAGACGAAACAGAGTGCTTATTTATTCGAATGTAGATTAATCTATGACAATTTCCTGCTTTCTCGAGATTGCATCGTAAAGTTTGAGCAAATCAAGCAAGATAGAAACATTTTTGTTTATTATTTCTGATGCCAAAAGGATTGGATAGCACGTCCCCATATGCAATAAAAAATTAAAATCCGTTCAGGTCGTTATGAAATGTGGTGCTATAAGAACGATATCTGGCAGTACAATGCGATTTCGCAGTTTCAGTGAGGATATCAGTATTGGATGGCAAACGCCACACGCACGCTGGAGCAATCGCAGGTTTTGGAACTCGAGATCTGCGGAGATACAAGGATCCCTGGCAGCGACGCGCGCTAGGAATGGACAGCATTAGTGATTAGGGAAAAGCTATAAAAGCTGAATTATAAAGGTATTGCGAGAATCAACTAAATCCACTATATTTAGGAAAATAAATCGAAAATACAGATTATATTAAGAACATACGTCTTAGTATAAAACTATTTTGTAAAAACCAGTATATGAAGAAAGAATATAATAAAAAAAGGCCAACAGGGAGGACAACCCTCAAGAGACAAGATCGAGCTTCCTACTCCCGAGGTAGAGGAATGGGAGATGTCCATATTGTCGGGCAGCAAGCACCTACGTGCCGTTTCTGGGAATATGGTGAAGCTACGTTGTAGAATTTCGAGAACGCAGTGTATCAAAGCAACAAGTATAACAAAGAGTATCAGAGGAACTACACTCAATTCCGTTATTGGTCGCGGCAATCAATCGCAAAAAGCCCAAAATTTCACCTCCTGGGCCCTTTAGGATCTCTGTAAAATCGCTTCGCAGTCCTCTAGAGCAAATCGCCGTATCGTCCGTCTCCCGCCATCCGCATGTGTACCCGCCGTTGTATCCCGCGTACAAATCGTTGCTCTAACCCGTCCTATGTGTTTGTGCCCGCGTGTGCTCTTCACAACCGTGTCGATTAGATCTCGATTTACGGAGAGCAAATACGCCATGCGAGAAACAACTACTTTTTTCGTTCAAAGTGAGAGAATGCGCAATACAACGCAGTATAAACGAAACATCGCGAAGTGAGTGCAAAACATATGCAAGTCGTGAGCGAGATGACTCGCGCACTTCGTACGTAACCTACTGTATTATCTAATTAATCGTAAGAATCAAGACCAACAAGAGAATCTGCAGGAAGCTGAAAAGAAGACACACATGTATTTGCATAATTAAGATCCAAAATGAGTTAAACAGATTAGTTAAGGAGAGTAATCGATTCAAAGACAAACACAAAAACGTTTACGATATTCAAACCCATCACAATACCAAAAGCAATCTTCGCCAAGAGTAGGGGCGGGTGTGTTGCTCAAGTGTCCCGCCCGTGCCATGCCTGCCCGAAATCCAAGCAGTTCGCGCGTATCGATCCGAAGCCGCCGTGGACAAACGGCCCAGAATAGCCACGGGATCCGCGCGGGCGGCTGCGTCCTCGGTCCGGGCAGGTGCCGACGCACCGGCACAGGCACGCGACGGCCGCCGCGGGGGGCGAAACAGCGGAGCGCAATCGCGAGTCGAGGTCCTACGCGCGAGACGAACGATTTGCTTCTTGAAGGCGAACACGGGCTAAGTAATAAGCGAAGGTTAAATACATGATGCGTCTATTGCATAAAAGCGAAGTTATTTACAAAGATAGAATATACCACAATACAGTTAATACCACTGGAATTATTTTTCTCAAAGGTGGCACGAATAATTTTGAACGGCAAAGAATTAAACATAGCGCAGTTGCTATTCAAATAAAATATTACCCCTAAATGTGCTTTTTTAAACACAAAATTGCTTTGGTACGAGGCTTAACTATCTTAGCTTACCCACTATTAACAGAAAAAAAATGAAATGAAATCAGACAACTGTAACAATTTGTTGTCTAGTGATATTTAACATGAAGTAGAAGAATTAATGAAGAATATTGCTAAATGATATTGAAACAACATTTGGAACTGTATGTTATCCCTGGTATATGGTTGTTTATTTTACATTCAATTGCATCACGTGAACTTGTTCCTATTTGAAAACGATAACATCTGGCAGATTTTCTTCACATATACGACAGGTGTAAAGGCAAGTTGTATTTTTTTAATTTCTAATTGCATTTGGGCGTGAATGTATTAAGTGTGCAAAAAATAAAAAAAGAATGAAAATGTAATAAACCAAAAATATGTAAATACCTGTGTTGATGTGAAAGATTGGATGATTTTTGTACAGAAACGGGCTTTACTGTATTGGTATGACGTAAAACCTCACAAAAATAGTTGTGTGTGAAGGCATATTATCATCTCTAATAGGTTAGTACCATAAGTGTGCGCAGAGGGGGACAGGACGACAATAGCTTCATGAAAATTGTGGAAGAGGTCTCGTATCTTCTAATCATTTTTTCGTAATCCCTGATATTCCCCTCCTTAGCTGACAACTAGTAAAATTGTTACGTAACACGACATTAGTCAACCTATTCATCACAAAATCCAATAAATTTATAAACTTGTCATCCAATATATAAAAAGCGATGTTTGTTCGTATTTTATGCGCTGCTGCACCGTTCTTCCGATTGCGATAATAATTTGTCAACATTTTGCTTGCACTTGCGCGACGATTATAGGAATAAGACAATGGGAATGTGTGTATGCTTATCGCACCTAGACGCAAAATGGCGATGTTAATGACTTATGCGTTTATGACTTAAGCGCCCCTGAACAGAAGCTCCACGCAACCCGCCGCACCATGAAGAATTAAGCGCATATTCGCTGCATATTCTGCCCCTGCGATTGTCAAATATCGGTCGGAATTACCTGAACGTAATTTGTGACAATTAAATTTCTCCAAGACCGTGAGTGTCGTACCGAATGAATGTCTAAACTTGAAAAACGTTTTAACAAAAGGATACTTGACAACCACATCTAAACCTGGACATAGAACCATCCCATATTCGCGAGGAAGTATTTGTTTATAAAAATGTTTTCAGAACGTTCTGTAAAACGTGATTAACAATCACCTGACCAGAAGCGTGTGAAGTTATTTTATTTATTTATTTACTAGTAAAATATAACATGTAAGTAAAATCCTTAGTGGAAAAGAGAGCCTTAAAATTTAAGTGACCCCCTTTTGTTTTATGCTGCACACGTGTGTGACCAGAAGTTTACATAGACTATATAAGACCATCGTATCTCCAAAAGATTTCACAAAACATGCTCGTCTGTTTTTCATCCATTGCCGCATGGCTGCTTTTGTGTACTTTTGTGTACTTTTATGACATGGTATTACATTTTATAACATTTGTTGAGAGAGCGAGTGCTGAATGTGATTGAAGTACACTGCATACATATCAACTCTTTTGCTCAGAAGGACGACATAAAGGCTCCAAATCTGACAGGGTTTTAGTTTTGCGGGATCACGCAAGACGATGTTGGGGAAGCAAAGGCAAAGTCCTTTTCTGTTTCAATCCTACACAATATTATGAATATTAATGCCCACCAAGAAGTTTTCCTCACGAAATTTGCATAATACGAGGCCACGCCGAATGTGCGGCAATCGTCTACCCACCAAGATAATCTCTTCAGAATGTGGAGGAACTAGTCCTCTAAAAATTGGAATTGGCAACTTATCAATCTGTTCATATTTGAGGCTTGTTTGTACACAGATTAGTAAATGAAAACAACAGGTGTATGAAATACCCATCAGGTCATGTAAACACTCCGTCAACATACCAAGAAATTAGAACAGATTAATTTTCAAAAAAAAAAAAAAGTGATGAAATTTCGCACCACTGAGTGTCTAAACGTTGATACAGGATGCGTCAACTACCAGCGTCAATGTTCCGTAAGTGTAGTGCACAGAATGTCCCGAGAGGAGGTGGAGTTTCTCTGTAACGTGAGATCCGCCGCCTACTTATACCTAGTCTTGCGAGATTTCTCTTCTTCTGGGTATCTCCTTTTGCGGAGCATCGCCCCAGCCTGGTACGTTCTAAGCCCCCGAATATGTGCGGTACAGTACTGCAGGTACTACGTGTTAGTAAGTGTGTGTTTAAGGGGAGAGAAGGAGACAAGAAAAGTTATGACGACGGAAAAAGCGCACGCGATCATTGGTCCATTTGTTGGTGTCCTGACGGATTCTACAGGCAGTGGTTGAATTAGATTTAGCTACGTAGTTTCGAAAAATCATCATGGTCGGACATCGAACACCAGGACTTCCGGTTAGCGATGCTGTAGATGCAACAATGTTTCTATTGAGCTACCGAAGTTGGGTCATATTTGGGGAATTCTTTAGCCGTGAGTATTCGAATCACTCAGATGTTAAACTTTCATTTTATAGTGCATAAATGAAACGTGCAAGAAGGTTGAGAAGTTATCCACTTTGCATGGATCATGATTACCTAGAATTTTTTTATTTTAAAAGTGAAGTCGAGTTCCGTATCTTTTGTGTTGGAAAATAGTTGTACTAACAACCAGCAATCTAGTGCACCCACAAAGCGGAACATGAAACTACTGCTCTCACGCAACTCTACAGACAGGCAAGGCGGCTCATTAAATCCTTTTTACTAGACTTTCAAAGTTGTAGGAGACACGACACCAATAACTTTACATTCCATGCTTGTCACAACTCATTCTTTCTGTAACAGTAACTAACTGAAAGTATTCCAGAACTTCGCGTTCTATTCTACACATTCTACTAGCACAAGTCTGGCAATGATTTATGCATTTAAAGCGCATTTCGGTGAGGTCGCAACAAATCAACAATAAAGTTTCTAAGAATATCAAGACGGGTAATCTAAGATTTATGAAAAGGGATTTTATTTAAGAGATTACATTAAAAATCCTTAACAACTTAAAGTATTCTCTAGCACTTGCTAACCGCACAGATATCATCTACTGGGACTAGGTAGAAAGTAGAAGTCAGAATTACTCCATTCGAATCCTTTCGAAAAACGAAATTTCTGATCTGCCGTTGCCAATAGCAGACTCAAGACGAGAGAGCGGTACATGGGGTATTAGCGACCCTCGCCCGAAGCCAATGACATTTTGGCAAATATAATTTTTACTCATTTTATTTAGAAACATCGCTCCTTCAATCTCATTTTTGTTACTGATAAATATACACCAACAAACAAAATACATTTTAAATTCGGCTTAAATGAAAAAAATATTTATAAGAAAATATCAAGTTGGTTGGACTATTTTGTGCAGTCCTCTTCCTTAGAAACTTCCTAGTTGTATCTGTGGTCAGAGTTATTGAAAACAACGTGACAGAAATAACTCAGAATTTTCATACCCTTAAGTACGAAGCTTCACCATGACACTGTACACACGACCCCCCACCACCACCACCACCAAATGCATGAACGCAAAATAGAGAAGTAGTAATCATCATGTTTCAAACTGAGAAATAGTTAAATAGTGTTTGTTCAGAGATATTGCTCACCCGTAATTTTGGCGTATCTAGTAAACTGACAAAATTAGAATTCCTTCATACACATAACAAGGAAAACCAGACTTGTCTTAACCAGCAAATCCCTGAACTCTCGTCACTTCTGCTAAAATTAGCCCAATGTGTATTAGCTCAATTAGTTCAATGCAGCCCCTAACTCCACTCGCCTTCGCTCGCCCGCCCCCTCCTCACGCTTCCACCAGCAGCACCGCCCCCACACGCCGCCGGCCGACGTTCTGTGTTAACAACCCACCGAGCTCCCTCTTGTGTACATTAGAGGCATAGGAAAGTTGGTTCATCAAACCGTGTTAATGAAACACTTTTTCAAGAACGGATTTGCATTTTCTCGTATAGTAAGGGAAGAAACAAACCAATTTTTACATGAATAACTCTGAAAAAAGGCTTCTCCCAATGATGTTTTCTTTGTATTTTTCTCTTTATTCGCAGTTATTTCTCTCGAGAATCTGAAGAAGTCTCCAGGCAAATTGCCTTAGAATTATTGTATAAATAAATAGAGCGGATGCCTCGATAAACATGAATCACAACGAAGGCACACGAACTCTTTTAAAGGTGAAATCATCAGTGATAATAGTATCCGAACATGGGGACATTTTTACATGAGCATGTCTAGAGAAGAGATAATACACGCGCTCAAAGGCACACGAGTAAATGCACCTACACACTGGCAACACAGTTAGCAGAAACAAATAAATAGCGGTCAGATTCGTTGTTTCCATCACTTGAAACCATGAAAATTTCTATTTTACGACAAATGATAACTCGTTCTTGGAATAAACAGGAAATAAATAACATCAAGAAGTCTAACATACAATATAGAGGAATCTAAATACGTGTTTCTGCTCCATGACGTTTACAAAATGGAATCTACGATTAAATATACAGTCCCTAACACCCAACATAAGGATAAGGGGGAAATTCCCCATTTCATTCCTCCTGTGATTTCCTGTGAAGTGCGGAGGCACAATCTCTGAGGGCTTCCGGTTCCCTATCGAGTGGAGAGCTGATAATAACCGCATATCGTCACAGTCGTCCAGTGGCTACAAATACCGAATGAAACACATGTACTATATTCATTATTCCTACAACACAACTAATAGGTTTAATACAGTATCTGCATATGCAGACACACAAACATTACTCTTAGAGCCTACGAGTTTATACGATATGCAACGCACCTGAAAGTTCCCGAATCCCACTTACGTTCAGCAGGCCTCGGAACCGCTCTGAATGTACGAGAATAAGGGCATACACCCACATCATTCTTACAGCATGAAATCTTACATAATTTTGCCTAGTAAGACAGCAAAAAACGCAAAGCAGCTCTGTCATTATATCAGAAACCATGATAATGAACTTAAAGAAACAGTCCGGGAGACAGGGACTACGTAGTTACCCTACACTCTTAATGTATAAATGCATTGTTTCCTTCGAGCTAAACATTTAATTAAAAATGTAGAGGTATTTTCCAAAAAATTCCGAAAATGTTTCAAGCACTGCTTGTGAAGTCTGTGAAGGGGTACGTGTGGTTAGTTCGAAGACATCTCTAGGCCATATGTTGGTCTTCTCAATCTGAGACGAGGGTTTACTCATCATCACACAGTAGCATATACTGGAACATTGCAAGGAACACGCACATTTAATCTTGCGCGGCTGGGAATCGAACCCGGGGTCGTGTCATATAAAGCGAGCACGTTGACCATTGAGCCGTGAGGGCTTCATGTAAGGAACTCTCCAAAAAAATCACAATATTTAATGATATCCGGAACCACACAAGTACATCTTACTCCTGGGCATTTACAAAGTGTTAGTTCAAAAGCTTCTAATCAGACAGTGATGCATGACCCATCCACACACCCCTCTCTCCTCAAAACATCCCGATTTTCCGGTTCTCTCTCCTCGTCACTAGCACCAATCAGAGCCATTTTTGGAACAACGCAAATACATGGACCTTAAACCTGACGCGCGCGTGTGTGCGTGCGTGCGCGCGTGCGTAGTTAGAACCAAAAACAACCGTAAACATGGATTTCACGACGGAAAATCCGAGGTCGAATTGTGGAGGCGATTCCAACACTTTTCCTCCCTAAACTATAGTAGAGGAAATAAAGAAAAACTGCTTACATTTTTTTGCAATTGACGAATCAACATAACGTTCATAGCCCGCAAAGCCCGCGTGTGTGAATAGGACCTTCTCGAAACCCAAGGGCGGCGAGCGGCCTCAACTCCGGTCTAGGGGGGAGGAGGGGGGGCGCGATCAATGCGGTCTGTCTCAGACGTTACGGCATGACGTCGAGGCAGCTGGCGCGGATGACAACACGTCGACAGCCACAGACGTTGTTTTCGATGTGTCTTTCACATTTCACTGTGTTCCTTTCTTGTAGCCAGAGCAGCCCAAGTTGTGCTCCAGAAATATCTCAACAACCTCACATTGTTTCAAAGAACTATACAATTTCACTTGTATATGTTGATTGTAAATAAGCATTACGTTTAAATGTATTGGTAAAATGTAGACAAAAAAATTGAGATAATTTTCACTTACAGAATCGACTTTTTTCCGTAAATAATGTTTTCAATCAAATGATTTTTTCCCCATGATCATGTACTAGAGATACAGGCTGATGAGAGCGAGATAATTATTACGGGGTAACTACCGGAAGGAATAGGTCGTGACTCTATCACACCTTATGTAAGCAAACACATCAATTCATTATAAGTAGCAAAACTTACTCAATGAAAATGACGTAATTTGAAGAATCATTAACTACGAACATTATAAATGCTTACTTTCATTATGTTTTGTTGGAAAAATACGAATAACCTAGTTAGTTCACAAACATATTTCAGGTTATCTGATTTTCCTTTGCGTTTATTTTCTTTAAGAAGATGAAATGGTGACATACTTGCAGAGATGTTTGCTAATCTACTAGTGACGTCAAATTGTATCTACAACTTTGTTACTAACGAGACACTCGGATTACGAAAGTTGAAGATGCTCGCGTCATACAAGTGCCTGAATAGTCGGCTTAAAGAGAAAAATCAGGTTTTGAAGGTCATTTCATAACCTCAGAAGTGCCTTGGTCAGAAGTTGCCATGACGCAGATACTATAGTGATAATAAGCTGTTTATATCAGAATTTCAGATAACACAAAGCAATGGATATGCCGTATAATCCGGAAACGCATCTCACTGTAAAAAAATTTTCTAAGTCGAATTTTGTGACAATTATATAATGAAGATATATTTAAGCATAATTAGCAGATAACAAATAACTTTTCCTTTAGATCTGTAATCTTTTAGATTTACTCCCCGAAATGTTTACAGACTCGACTGACAACTGGTTGCTGACTGTTCCCGCATTGATGACGTTTCATGTTAATCTGAACATTACTTTGTTATAAGAATCACTACATAAATCGGCTGAGGCACACTAACAGAACCGCCTCTGACATCACTCCGCAGCTGCGAATGGTAGAATTAGGAGAGCGTCTGTGACGAAAACTCAGACGTATTTACTTTCTTCTAACCCATAACCCTCTACAAGTTTGTTAACACACTGGCCACTGAGCAAAGAAACTTATTACAAAAATGACAGAGCTGCAAGGACGTGTTTCTTTTTATTATTTCCAATGCCCTCTGGGAATGTTATAGAAGTGAAAAACTTTCGAAAAGTATTTCGAATAATTTTGCGTCAAAGTGAGTCAAATATCCAAATACACTTAAACAAGAATATCTCAGAAAAGCCTTGCAATGTTTTCTTCAAATGTTTCCAATGAATTCCAATGTTTTCAATGAACTAAACTACAAGATATCAGAGTCAATTTGGTAAACACCTTTATTTTTTCAAATTTTACCCATTGGTATTATTTTGTATGACGCATTGATAACACATTTTCAGGAACGCTCAACTGACATATTTTTCGAAAACGGTTTCACATCCCCACCCTGAAAATACCATTATGAAGAGAGATTTTGGTCTTTTATGGTATTCTGCATTTTGTTTTCAATTAAACTACCTCCTTATGGGACCTAAAAAATGGAAAAAAGTTAACATTGTATTTTTCACAAAGCAATATTTACAATATAAAAATTATACTGAACTTACAATAAAAAAACTGAGTGTTGCTGGCCGAGGCATTGCCACCTGGGAGGGGTTTAAGTAGGGGCCGGATCTGATGTTCCATGCAGCAATGGGAGCTCTAGCCATCGCGTACCCCCCGGGATAGGCTTTCTCGACACTATCACCACGCAAGATACAAATTCAAGAGCACATCCAGACGTCCGTCTCGTAAGATGGCGTCAACCAAAACCCGCGCAGGGATATAACAGCACTACACTCACGAGACTACCACAGCACGTGAAGTACCCAGAAATGCAAAATAATCAAATATATTTATAAATAATATAAATATATTTATATTACAACCAACCATCGTGTTAATTGAGAATACATCTAAACATTATTTTCTACATTTTCTGTAAATTAGTTAATTTTTAGAAACGTATTTAATAAGAGCGACGATTATAGGGTTTGAAGATGATTTCGAGGATTCAAGAACCATATATTTTTAAGGAAAGTTTGCCACGCAACCCGTCGTCTCCACAATAAATGAGGACGATTTACGTTGCTTCACTGCTCTGAAGGATGAATTGATGTTTTTTTATTCAGGACACGAGAGGCCGAAATGGACTGTACACCTCAGGAAGGGGAGTATGTGGTATGTGTTGTTTAAAAGTAGGGGAGCAATAATATACAATTATGCGAACGTAATTTTATAGTAGCTCCTCAATGACAAAAAATGAATTAGGCGACCGATTTCTGATAAAATATTTTATTTTTGGATTATAAGAGAATACGATATCAAATAAGTTTTGAAAACAATACATTTATTTAACGTGAGTTATTAATATATGTAATTATTTACAAAAGTTATAAAACCTAAAAATGTATAACACTAGACAAAAAGTGTGTATTAAACATATGATTACAAGCCAAAATGTACTATATTTTTCAACTAAATACTGAATGAGATTGAAATACAATTAAATTTTTCTACACAAAGCCATTCTTTCTATATTTGAGCAACTAACGCGGAATAAATTGATTTTAAAAAACGCATCTCCCGGGTTGTGTAACCAAAGAAGTCGTTTTGGACGTTAATTTTACTTCAAATATCAAAATCTTAGTCGCCTTAACTTTTGTGACTTGCTAGAAACACACTTCGTTCACGCCCTTGGTTCATAAATTACTATTATCCACTCTGATTATATCAAATCAAACTTAACCGAACTGAGATCAGTTTCATGTCACATGTTATTAGAATACAAGCACTTTTACAACAAAAGTGTTCTAATAATCAGTAGTCTCCTATTCACTATTATCAACATCAGTCCGTCACATTTCGCAGAATGAACAGTCAAATTTAAACGAACATCATAATACTTTGGTTGTCCAAGTCGGTCTAACGTTCTCGGTTGATAATTTCCCAAAAGCCATTCTGTAATAAAATGCCTGACAAATTCCGAAATGAAGCATTTGGAATAGGTATCGAATATCTAAATATTACTTCATAGTATAATACAGCAAAATAATCGTATTTCAAAATAGCTTTCGAGAAGCCATAAGACGGAGGAAGCGTGGTACCCAAAGGCAACTGACCGCCGCATTCACGGCCGGTTGCGCGTTTCGTGGAGCCGCTGGGTCCCGGGCGAGAGGAGGGCTCCCGGAAGGGCGAGGCGAGGGCGAGGGCCCGAAGGGGCGAGGCGAAGGGCGGTGGGGGC
>BOPP01000160.1:2454608-2491224 GCA_017312745.1 Gryllus bimaculatus | reverse complement strand
GGAGAGGAGAGGTTGTGGTGAGCGCCGGGCGAGGAGGAGTGGGGGGGGGGGAGGCGCAGCTTCCGCGTTTCGGGTGCCGCACCGCGCGGCGCTGTGCGTGCTGCGCAGCGGCCGTTGCGCGGGGCGCCGCGCCGCAGCGCGCAGTGGGCTTGACCTCGGGGCGCACAACTTTCGCGGCCGAGCCGCGCCGGCGCGCCCGCGCCGTCGGCGCGCGCGGCCCGAGGTGCGCAGCCAGGCGGTGACGCCGCGAACGCGTTTGCGCGTTGAGTCAACGCGGGCCCCAGGAGAGACAGCCGGCGGGGCTTGTGCGCCTCGTCGACTCGCCGACTTGGTTGGGGGTGGGGGGTGGGGTGAGAAGGTCGGGACACGTCGATAATGAGTGAGTGACGTGAGCGGGAATACCTAGTAGACCTCATTTGAGGAATAACTGTTTCTTGTAATTTCACTACTGAGGGCAGCTAAACGTAATATTCGAACTAATGTGCGGAATTCGAAGGGAAAAGACTATTTTTTTCTGAAAATGATCTATACATGTTCATAAAATGCAGAATTACAATAATTGAAAAATACGAATTTAGAGCTATAATGTTTTTATTTTTTTATATTTTGCATAGAATCTGTGAGGGTCCAATGATAATAGTCAACGGCCTCAATGATGGTTTTTTTTAGTCGAGATTCAGGGTATTGCTAATCTCTGCTATTCAGAATTTAGAGTTCATTTTCTAGCTTATGGTAGTATAAACTAGATGGATTATATTGTGGAGATTTGCGTGTTTATAGTATTAACCGACCTGTATATTATGCAGATGTGGTTGTTCTGTCGGATTTTAATATAGGTTGGGATTCTCAATTTTGGTGTTAGTGACATATTAAAGGGTTTTTAAAAGTCATTTTTCGGGTTGTGGTTGTGGCGGAGGCGTGGGCGTGGGCTCCGTCGGGGCGTCGCGTCGCGAGGGGGATCCGCCACTCCGCCTGCAAACACGTCCCGCGGCGCCGCCATGTTGCACGCGCCCCCCGAGGAAGGCGACCCGCGCCGCGCGAGCACTCGCGGAAATGCGTTGCTCTCGGGGAGGTTACACCCGAGAAACGAGCTACGCGGCGACGCTTCAAATTGACGAGACAGAAAGACGCAGTGGTAGAGGGAGATGGAGGGAGGGAGAGGGAGAGAGAAATAGAGATACAGAAAATAAGGAACAAGAAAGAAAACAAACAAACAGAAAAAGTGAGGTATGGTAAGAAATATATAGAATAAAATCAATAATATCAGAGGACGAAAACAAGTTGCTAATTTCGAAGTTTGTAATATCAAATTCTCTGTGGATTAGTACATCACGTAGTGTTCCAAATCTACGAAATATTTCAGTTAAAACACGCGTTGAACAGAAGAAAAAACATAGGAGTGTATGCTTAAGTAAGCTAAAACTTCTTCATTGTAAAATGATTACACACGTTGATGAGTTAAGCTATTGAAATGACGAAATAGAAGACAAAATTAAGTACACTATCTACGAGTAAATTAAGAAACGCCTACTTCAATCGCCGGCCTTAAAAATGGCCGAATCTTCGAAGGTAGTCGACATAGAACAAAATACTGCGCAAGCAATGGGCAAATACAAACAACTGTTAAGAGTATGAAAATAATGCAATTTCGTTTAATTACAATGTTTAGTTAAAAGAAAGCTAATGTAATATCGTCTCTATAATTTACTGACGATAAGTCAAGTATCCAAAAGGAAGGGTGTCAACCAAATTAAAGAAAAAGACAATTTAAAAGTACATTCAGCAAGGTGGAAAGATCAAGAAAGTCTGGGTATTCTCTTTTCGGGACTACTTCTCTGACCAGAATTGGTGATGGACGAGAATCAGAGAGCATTAATTTCCAACCCTACCAATTATGGCAGTGCCTCTTTCAATAATGAAATCCAGATCTGAGATCTGTCCAATGTTCGACTTGACAAAGGAGATAAACCTTTTTCGGATTACACGTGATGTGTTTCGTTGTTCCGCAGCCATTCATGATACTGACTTGCGACGCCATTATTAACTTATTGAGAAATACCAACATATTTCGCTATTGCGGCACGTTTGATTAAGTTCCTAGTCACTGATACAACGGCCGTCTGGATGGTCATTGTGTGTCTAGAGGCACGTGCGTTCCTTCGCCTTTCCTTCCAATACTTTCCCCACGTGTTTGCACAGTTTTGTAGTTTGTATTACGTACATACTACGTGACAAAGTGCCGGGCTGTTCGTCGCCACGACTACAGGTTTTTGTACTTCAACAAGACCGTCAAACTTCTTATGTTGTTTATACAGAACACACACACACACACACATATTATACCATCAAGACCACCAGTATATTTTACCCATCTACGTTCTAAACTAGTTCACGCGAGTAGGAGTTTAAATTTCTAAGCTACACTCAATGTACATCATGCTCAATCGAATCCATAAATTACTTTTTTCTCGTGATTGTTCAATTTTAGTCTCTTTGCAGTAATCTATTTTCAGTATGGCAATAGGTCTGCGAAATGTATTAGTATATAAACGAACGTTCCTTGAAACTAATCAATGGAGACAAAATTAGAGCGAAAATTCAATAGATTGCATCTCTGCGATTTGACTGAGCTGTAGATGAGATATCATTGATTCTATATGTATCACTGTGACCTAATTTTCCGCCTACAATTGAATTTAGTTTGCTAATATTTTATTCAAACTTACTCTAAGTATAATATGGTGAAGGATTTTGGGTCATTCACGGCCTCGACAGCGAGATGTGCGCTCAAACTCCATAAAAGGAGAGCCCAAGGCTAAATAGTGTTGATTAAAACAATTTTTTTGCCTCTTCACAAAGAAAAAAATTGATGACATAAATTGTATGTGCAAACTGTAGCTGTAACTGTAAGCTGTATGTGGGTGTTACAAAGTGTTATTTACAGGAATAATCATAGAGATACAAAAATTGAGATCGTTAAATTTCTCGGTAAAGTAGTCATTCTCCAGGAGCAAAGTTGCCCTTCCATGAATATGCAATTTTTGACTGACTTTCTATGTAATAATACATGGAGATACATAAAAACTAAAAGTTATTGATGTATTCCTTACCTTCTTTTGGAGTATAAAAGTTCACTTAATGTATGCAAAATTAAATATATTTTTTAAAGACACAAAATACTAGCATTACACAATTTATAAAATTGAACAAAAAATATTTCGTAAAATAGTTATACACAATAACGTATTACGCAGAAAATGAGTAAAATCGCATTTATCCAATAACTTTCTAGATCGTATTTTCCCTTCAGCGCTAGGCGACATCAGTTGAGTTTTTAATCTCTAAAAAAATCATGTGTTCTGCGTAAGGCCTTGACAAGCAAGAGCCCAATGCCAAAAAGCCAATTGAGACATTTTTACGCTGACTATTAGGCCAATTAAAAGGCCGACTAATTTTGATAATTTTAGAGAGACATTTTGCACAAGACAATAAAGGTTGAACAATTTTAAATGTGAACATTTTTAAAACCACCAAATTATTTTTCGAAAGATCTCGTTACCTGATAGTAAAGGGAACATTCGAAGAATTTCCATTCAGGTTATGTTACTTCCCGCTTACATGATAAAATCATTTTTCATGTATATCATTCATCATATATATATATATATATATATATATATATATATATATTTTTCATGTATATCATTCATTATCATATATATTTTTTTGTCATATATTTCGCTCAACATAAGCAAATCGCCCAGACTATTCGGAAATCGGAGTTGTTAAGCAGATACAATCGCGAATGAAACCTCGTAGAAAAGCCCTATTAACTGCACCACATGGCAGCTGGTTACGGTCCACATGGAAGCAATTACTTAAGCGCAGTGCCATTACGGCCTTGAATGCGGACACCGTGCAATGCAATTTTCTGGGAGAACTCACGACTAACTGTTCCCAAATGAAAAGCGGTAAAACGTTTGGGAGGCTGACGCATTAAATGTACAGCGTATCTCTACAGAAATTCGGAATGTTATGCAAACTATTATTTATTGCGAGGATCCTGATCTCTTCATGTAGAGAGACAGCTTCCGACAGTAACAACCATCGTGCATTTTAAACAGCGTACTGGAAACCAAGATAATAATTATATTTAGACATTTAATCAAGCATCAGGGACATTTTGTTATTAACTACTGCAATCAGGGGTAAAAAGTGCCCGGAATTCCGTATGCTTTTGAAATATGATCATTTAAAGTCGGGTATATGTAACGACTTAAATCCAACTTGCGGCTAATTCACGAATTAGACACAGAAGGCTGGCTAAAGTAAGGTGATTGTCCAGATGCAAGGTGTCTTGTGCTATCGCGTGAAGTATTTTGGCATAAAATGCGTTGGAAATTATGCGTTGCACAAACACCGGTTTGTTTTACATAAATAACAAAGTCGGCAGCCCGAAGCCTGGTCCCCCCAGTACGGAAATGCGTTAACAGAGATGGAGTAGATTATGTGGTATTGCATGTCATGTTAGGTGGTATCCCATAAATAGAAATTTACGACTAACACAGTTGAACTGGTAACTACACACACTCTCTCTCTCACTAGCCTATGAAACTTCGCGCTAGATTTTCTTGTATCACACATCTACTACGTAGGTCATTCAATAATTAAAGAGGCAAATTGGTCTGAAGAAAAAACAGTTAGTAGGACAAGTTTGATAATTTTAGGACTTTGCGTTGGCATCACTGGGTTGAGCCCTGGCCATCAGGAAGATAATTTTTTTTGTGTTCATATCCTCAAAATTAAGTTGAACGATGCCGAGTTCACGTAAAAATTCCACATTAGTTGTACAAAGTCGTGCGATTATTACTATAATTGCTAAAGGTAAAAAACAGTTAATATGTATTCTAGAATGACTTAAGTGTATGATAAAAGTTATATGAGACACGAGAATGTTTAGAAGTGGATAGAAAAGTTCAGAAGTAGTCTCAGTGACTGACGAACACCATCCTGGCCTCATCAGCAGGAAAAGTTATGTTGACGGAATTTGGGGTCGCTGCATGTGTGTTTTTTGCGATTATCTCGAAGAACAGCGTACAATAAACAGCAAATACTACTCAGACACCCTTTTGAACAAGGTGAAGCCAGCCATGAGAGACGTCGTGGATCTCCCAGCAGAGGTGTGATTATCCACCAAGACAACGCACGTCCTCACACTGCTCAACAGACCCATGAAACCATCGACGGGACAAGATGGGTTGAGATGTACTGCCTCATCCCCCTTAATGCCCGCATTATCACCGTCTATTTTCCATTTGTTTAGTCCCCTGAAGTACGCATTACGTGGGAAGAACCTCCAGGATAACGAGAATGTCAACAAACACCAGGATAAAGAGCCGGTGTCAGGTTTGCAGCCGGTATAAAAATACTGGTAACCCATTGGGACCAGTACACAAATGTTGGTGGGGATTATATTGAAAAGTAGGAAGAGTCCTGTTTTGCAAAAATACTTTTATTTCTCTAGACCAATTTGTCTCTTTAATTATTGAATGCCCCTCGTATTTCTCGTCGCTGTAACGTACTGCACCTACCTTGGTCACCTTGTATTGGCTAATGCGCATTTTATTCGGCAAAAGTCCGAGGTAGAAGCAGAGAATCAGAAGTTTGAATGTGTTTCAATTTCTAAATTCATACATTAATTTTGCGATTATACGAACATTATGCGATAATGCGAACATTAACCGGCTAGTTTGCGAATTAGCGAGATGCGTACATTACACATTTCATTACCACATACACATTTCATTGAGTAATATGGTCAGACGGAGGAGCAGGTCTTATACATGAGTGTAAGACATGAAAACTTA
The DNA here is from genome assembly GCA_017312745.1 of Gryllus bimaculatus. Taxonomy (NCBI): domain Eukaryota; kingdom Metazoa; phylum Arthropoda; class Insecta; order Orthoptera; family Gryllidae; genus Gryllus; species Gryllus bimaculatus. Next base: position 2,485,357 of record BOPP01000160.1, on the reverse strand, counting down.
GGGGCAAAACGCTGCGGCATGACGTGCGTTGGCTACGACTCGTAGTTATGATAATAGAAGAGGAGCTTACATCTGTGGTTAATACAGTAACATCGAAGTGTCTAAATCAGACATTGAAGCATACCAGCCGCCAGCCTGTATTTTTGCCGGATGATTTTTGAATCTCAGATAAAATCTTTTCCTTCACTACTTGTGTTATCAAAAACAGATTGCAATTTTAGAGAGCAATGGGAGTTCCTGGAATGTGTTCGAATGTCTTACTACATGTTTCTACCTCAAATTACTTCATATTAACTAATTTTAGGATTGTTTACACAATTAAAGTACCTCTGTACAGGTACCCAATACAGTCAAAATTTCATTAAATATTTTTAATACGCATTTTTCCTCATTATTCCACAATTATAATCTTCTAAGTCATTGCGGAGAACACTCATTCCTCATTAGCGTGAATCTTTTTATACGTCCATAAAAATAGTTCAAATTAATGTCTTAAAAACATGTTTTTAAGTCATTAATCAAAAGCTTTTATGAAGACTATTTTGGGGTTACTTCGTTCTCAAGTTCCGCATAAATTAAGAATATTTAATTAATATTCAATTATATACAACTTTTTAGAGATTCAATAACAAAACAAGCATACATTTTAATTACTTTGAAAATGTTTATCTTAGTGCCGAACAATATATCGAGTAAATAAGAAATTTCAAACGTATTTCTTGCTTTCGAATGCAAAATACTTTGTGTTCATTGATATGCAGTAGGGCAACATTGAAGAGTCATGAAACCATAATATATAATAATGAGGAAAGAACAGCGTGGAGGAACATTTAGTATACGAAGAACACTGAGAAGTCTCAGATTAGTATTGTGAAATACATTAAACAAGTTCCATCAAAATAATTGTTGAAGCATGAATGCTACGACATGGAATTTTATGCCTCTTTCTTAGCTGACTTATTCTTGAAATCTATACCAACCGTAGTTGAAACGAATAATTGTAACAAAAGTATCGAACGAAAATTTTGTTACATATAGTTTCTTGTTGTAAATAAGTAACAATATATTGTTACAGGTATACAATTGTAGAAGGTTTCACTAATTTTAAATATTTTCTCTATTAACCGTTTTAATTATTTCATTTGAAATTATAGACTTCCATAATAAAAAATAACTGAATCCCAGAAGTATAAGCAAAATGTGACACATTTAATGAAAATGTTTATGTAGAAAATATAATAAAATTATACTGAAGTGTGATGGATAAGGAACAAAAAAGTTATATTATAAAATAACATATGAGCTTATTACAAGCAAAAAACACAAATGTTGAACTTTAGAAAAGTTTCTTTTAATACATTTATACAGTATTTGATACTTAGAATCTTCACTGGTTGTATAAATGCAAACTGCAAGAGATATCTTTCTTCCGATGGAGTTCTCGACAATACAGCAGAGAAATTTGTTAACTTCGCAGTCGTAATTTGTATCGAGCATGCGTCACGGAAACTATTATGCAGGAGTTTCAGCAATGCAGTCTGAATAACTACTTCCTAGAAGTAAAGACTTAAACATTTTTCTTCCTTAACTTATCATCTACGTCTAGGAAATTCGTTATGGAAAATAACCTAACTTCCATAATTACTTTTGAACGGTCACATTTTCCTTTATTAAAATTTAACATTGTTATAATAAAGTACACACTGCAGTTCATTTAGTGGTATGACTTAGTTACAATCACATTCATTTATTTTTTCTCGTTTATTTTTTTCCATCATGTCAGTACAGAACTAGGAAATACTCCTGATGGAACACTTTCGCGAGAAACATAATTCATTAAAAATATCATTAATTAGAACGTGGGATGAATAGTAGGCGAATATACAAAAATACTAGAACGACCGTTATGATCAAACCTCAACCAATGATGTTGACGTGAGTAAACATTTCGCGCTCTCCCATGCACGAGACTTCTCAGGGCTAATCCGACAGAGGGGGGGGGTTGATCGCCTAGCAACCGACAAGCCCCATTTCTACACACCTAGAACAAAACACTACAGAGGGAGGAAAATGAACTACAAGTACCAGAGAGTGGTCCAGGGCGGCGCAAGCAAAGGGCGCGAATCGGCGGCGGAGTGTACGTGGAGGGCGCTCACCTACGCCTGCCCGTCAGCCTCGGCCTCGGCCTCGAGTGCGGGCGAGGGCGCGCGGGGGCGGCGGCGGGGTCGCGTGCCCCCCCGCTGCAGCCGCCGCGGCCACCGCGCCGCCGCGTCGGCGGCGGGCCCTGCAAGCAAGCGCGCCGCCGTTGGTACACTCCACACACACACTCCACGGCGCTCACAGGTCGCACAAGAAGGGCGTCAGCAAGAGGCATCGCTTGCTCCACGGAAACTCACGAGAATCCCTTTTCACACACATGAAACACACACTCTTTCACCGATGTGGACGCGCTTCCTTCTGATAATTTCCTTTCATTACTTCCTTCCGATATCTTTCTTTTGGTGGATTAACAGTGTTGTCAACTGCATACAAAAATGTATCCTATTTATTGTAATCTAAAAAGTAAGTAGAAAACATCCGAATGTTAATAACACAAGACTGACGAAAGATCCTAGAAAAAATCTGAGGTTTGTGAAACAGCCTGCGGTGCTTATAAAATTTACAAAATGCTGCAAATCACAGGCGGGGACATTCATTTTTCTTATGAATAAGAAGGACGAAAACTACATTAAACCGATATCGAGTTTTCTTCAAAAGAATTGTCGGAAGTCAGAATTCCACAGGTGTTTTTCGTGACAATGGAACTGAAAATCGAAAAGAGCTATTTTCTCAATAAATGCAACATTCTTGCAAAATCCACGAAACATAAATACTTCCATAAGGAAAGGGCAATGTAGTGTTTTCAATTCACTTCTATCAAATTCAATAAAAAAAAACCGTTATTTTCAGCCCCGATCATTGGCTATAATAAGGCATATACTACATTGTCCTTAGAGTTGACAAATTATTTTAAACGGAAATAAAACACGCTTCATGAATCTAAATACGTTGCACATTCAACGAGAAGACAAATTCACCAAATGTAATAGAAACGAAGTTTCATGTGAAAACGTACCAGCTCCTTTACGATTCAGATTAAAAAGTCTATATGAGTTAATAGAGACAACACCCATGTGAATAGATATGAAACCGATTGATTTTTTAAATTATTGATTTGAGCCTTGTAATATTACGCAAAATAGTTTTCCAATGTTAGAACAAGTTTAATGCTAGAGATTAATTATGCAAGAAGGAAATTAATTTCGAAGATACTTCTGCCATTACTTCAGCGGAAAGTTCCGAGGAACTAGGAGCCTAAAGCTCTTCTCCTTTCCTTCCTTACAACAAAATCGTAAAACTAAACTGGAAGTTTTAAAGGAAGGAAGAATAACTTCTCGATCAGATTTTTCGTTCAGTTTCCCGGAACAAATGAGCAAATACCGAGATGGCTCCGTGTTTTCCTTCTGGACATAAATGAAGCTTCACTGGGAGCACGTTTTGTTGAAATCTCCTTTTGCTAGTTGTGGTAGGAGTAGAGATGAGTGTGGATTGCTTAAAAATTTACAAAATAAATCTGTATTTCGTTTACCGACGCAGGTATAACCCGATAGCGAAAATGTTTTCTAAATGTTGCTACTTTCATTTATCATGCAACATTGTACAGTAAAAGGTTGGGAAAAATATTCTGAAGCTAAAGAAAACTTGTGCGGATTATACATACGTTTTTACCTGTTCTAAGGCGAAAATAAATCTAAATATAAAACTTTGCCTAGCGGAAATAGGGTTAAAATGGTGAGATAATTTAATACATTTCACTTCAGGAAATCGATTTGGCACGTTTTTGCAACAAAACATTACATTTCAGTTTGTACTAATATATTTTGCGTCAAAGAATACGCAAGTAGTAAGTAGTAAACAATAGTAGCAATCAGTCAACTTCTATTTTAATCAAAGTCAAGTAGTCTGTGTTAGAAAATGTGTATCGTGAAGAATAATATCAATTGATGAATTTACTACAACAGGTACGTTGTTAATCCTCAAGAAGAAAATAACCATTTCACTATCTACCAGTCGATTTTCCATATAAATGCAGACACCTAAGATTCCCACCATTCAATATAATCATTTTCGTATTTATCTAAAAAGATGAGAGAATAATTTCGACAAAAGAGTTCACAAAAGTCTTCACAAAATGGAATTTATCCTCTAAAGTGAATATGAATTCGTTCAATTTTGTTTCTGCCTCTCGCACGAACGACTTCTTAAGCCGCACAATTTCTGAGAAACGTCGATATGAAATTGTACCTTTCATTTCTTCTCTCTAGGAAGTTAAAGAATTAAGGATTGTTATCTGAGAGGCTTATAACCAATTTTATGACTTTCCCGAAAGAAAAAATCCACCCAACGAGACAAAGCATTTTGCAACGTTAGAAAAAGATTGACTACATTTTTCATTTTAAAAATACATGCCAGTTGCATAAAACTCATCAACGATAATGATAATTTCCTTTCAATTTATTTTCATATATTTGATACTATTTGCAAAGAAATATTACTAGTTTTTTTGCACAAAGCATTTCCGTACATATAGTATCTGATTTCGTAGTTCAGTAGCTATGAAACGTCCTTTGGGCTTCGTTCGATCAGGCTGTTTATATTTATCTCACAAATAACTTCAAACAGCGACATTTTATCGAATTGATCTCGCTCCAGCAAACAAAGAGATGGAAAACGTGTGGAGTCTTTTGAATAAAAATACTTTGACATTTTCAGAAAAAGAAAAGTAACATATTTTCTGAGAATATTCATTTTTCGTATCAACAGAATAATTACCTTCATATAATTTTCAACCTCGATTTCACCAAGGAACGAACCGTACTTATTATTTCTCTCCTTCCTTCTCTTTTATTCTTTAAATGTTAGGTCTCTTTCTTTGCTTTTACTATAAGAATTTCCTTAGGCTTCTCACTCGGGACGTATTCCTTATAGCGTCTGCTATTTTTGTTTTTACTGCATAAAGAATTATATACCTCATTACATTTCTCTTCACTTCTTATTTTAAGTAGAACAAAGAAATTACAGCCACCCTGTAAATGTTAAGATTTCCATTAAAATACCAGTTTTAAGGGATAACCAAGTTTTTTTTTTTCAAAAACTCTGGGAGCAACACTGGCGCTTAAACTGTCCATAGGATTTTCTCCAAAATAAATATTTTCCTATTGACCTGGCTGAACTTAAGACCCTGCCAATTTGAAACTGATACTTTAATTTTTCAGTTTACTTTACATAAAACCCCTAAGACATTTCCAATTTTTTTTAAAAAAACCTAATTTTTATTGCTCTAGCGCAAAGTACGCTTATACGAGGAGGTAGATGGAGCTAGTTCGATTTTCATTAAATCCAGTACCTGTACTATAGCTTCAATATCTGTTATTTACTTAATGGCACATGTAACCTTACTATTCTACGTTCATCATTATCTGAAAACTATCGCGACAAATCATTTTCAGATTAGTAGAGTCAGTAATTTATTCAATATTTTCAAATGATTCACAAATGATTTGTATTTAAAACACTGGAACGTTAACTGACTAGAAATATAAAATGAAACCAATTGCTGAATGCCCTTGAAATTCTTTCACAAGTACCGGATTTCACCCAGTCCGCCCTGAAATGAAATATCCATTCATTAATGCATTAAAGCTAAAGCGTCATAAACTGCCCCGCCGCACGAACCGGAGATAGCGCGAGTCGCGTGGCCGAAGAATCTGATATGCCTTTCACAGCATTCCTGGCATCGAACCGCGCGGGGTTGCGTGTTTGCAGCGCTCGCCAAGGGCCTGAGGCGTGGAGGGGCCGGGGGGCGGAGGGGCCCCGAAGGGGCCGAAGGGGCCTGGGGGCGCGGAGGGGCGCAGGGGTGGAGGGGCGGACAGCGGGCACGCGAGGGGCCGGATTCGCGTCTGGGCGTTGCGCCACGCGCCATTGGAGCACTTCACAACACAAGGCGACCACTGCCCCGCGAACAACTACGAGTAGGTACACCTCGGTACAGCATTTTCTTCGCGCCCACTGCCTCTTCTCGTCGTGCGTTAATTCGATTGATCGGATTTTCAGCCTTCCGGCTGATTAACGACTTCACGCCATTTGAGAACAATCATAAATCAGTGAACTTATAATACGGGATACATTGTGTTTGCTTTTGCCTTCCACCCCCCATTGCAATTTGAAATCGTTCATGCTATACGGCATACGGGGATTCCAATTCACTATAACATTGCCTCCGTAGCCCTCCACCCTGCACTCAATTGGAAGTATGGTGACGAAGGAATTCAACACGAATGTCTTCAAGGTCGTGTAATCCTAGCCATTCCTCGAATCGATACGTTGTTTTATTGAAACTTATTACTAGTACCAGGTAGAGTTTTATCAAATATGAAACCAATATTCTAACTAGCTAACTTTCTTCTTACGCCAACTTTACGCTTAAGTATTACATTTTTACATGTAATCGACAAATTACACTCAAACGTTGAGATAAATGAACATCACACTTCGGAGTAGGTGAATTATAAAAAATATGCATTTTACGAGTAAATCGAAACTTGTATTCCAATTGGCATTTACACTGAAATTAATACTAGTTTCCTTCAAGTTTGTAATGCCACATTTATTGTCGTATAATCATCTCATTCTAAATATGCTTGAAAATGTTCGACTTAATTTGCACATTAAGGAACATTATCTTTTGAAAAATGTTTATTTTCGGAAAATGCATGTTGGAAAGGTGGAATAACATTTCCACCTTAACATTAAAATGAAAGAACATAAAACAATAAATCTAAAGTTCAGAGCGCATCGACTGCGTGGTTTCCTTCAACGATAGCAACACATTTGTACTTTAACAAAAGAAAACGCAGGGATAAAAATAGCAGACCTTTTATGAAAATGTTTGACCTTTAAGAATACAAAACAGGTAAGCAGTCATTAGTTTTTGTCAACAGCGAAGCTCAAATAGACACGAAAGAAGAACGCTAGAAAGACAGATGTCTTGACTTGGAAACTCTGAAGACAAGGTCGGAGTCCCCATAAAATTTTCATCATTGTAGCTTCAAGAACGAATGAGGGAGTGCTTAGAAGACAAGGTCAGTGAGTGTAAACTCCTGTGAAATGCATTTGAAATTGCTCGGACTTCACTTGCTTGCTGCCTCTCATTAACACTTCAGAATGCTGAATATTCAAATAGCACTCAGAAAGTAGATCAGAAAATTATGTTAATTCAAAATGTAATACTCGAAATGACGGAAAAATACGTCCTCGCAAAAGAATCCTCACTGTGACCATGTGTCTTTTCACAATAGTTTTCTTCCTCCAGCACCATCTTCAATCAAGAATGTCAAGAGTCCCATTTCTGTGAAATAGCCTAATGAGACTATCCTTCCACTTTCAAGTGATTTTTCAATTGATGTAAACAAACTCGATTACAACACACGACCCAGAAAAAGCAGATGAATTTTTTAATAACATTTTCCCTTTTTGTTACGAAACGTTTGTTTATGTTTACTTGTTTAATTGCAAGTTTATTTAACAACTGCTGAACTTTTGACAACTTAACACAAATTCTTACGAAACATCACTCGATATTATCGTTTACAATCGATTACATTTCAAATCAACCATATTTAATGAAAAAAATGCAATATATTGATGAAATCTAGGACGCCAAATGAAATTGTTTAACTTCAGCCTAAAAACCTCTCACCTTTTACGGAAGAAGAAAATAGAATAGGAGAGTACCAAGTTTTTCACAGCTGCTTTATCTGTAGTTAAAACAAATAATGCAGTTTTTCCGTAAAAAACATTGTCAGGGAAAATTAAAATAATAGCGAAATATTTACCTACTGTACAAAACTTTAACGTGTTGGTGAAGTCAATGCATGAGTTCGAGCGACTGTTTTGGTGTTTTGGCATTCATCGTAATTCGATGTCACTGCGGCTGGAAGAATCGCTAGAAGATGGAAGAATTAAGATGCCACCTGGAATTAACACAGACTATGGAAAGAATTATGTGAACAAATGTGAAGCAGTAATCGAAGATTTCTTCTTAGAGAAATTTCGTCTACAAACAAGATTACATCTAATGTTTATCGACCAGACGGAAAAGGCAAACAACAGTTGTGACCCAATAGTTGAGGCGAAATGAAGGAAGGTGGAGAACCACAGTATTGTGAGTAAATATTAAGATGTTACACGTGAGGCTGGGGTGCACCAGTGCGGAGCATCTGTTTGGGGCGTCCGGGCGAGGAGTCGTGGCGGGCGGCGACGCAAGGTGTCATCGACCTTCACACGGGGCGTTGAGGATTCAGAGTGAAGCAATACAAGGGAAATTAAAAACACACACACACACACACACACACAGGTCAAGATGGTTCGCATTTATATGGTGAGAGGCGGAGAGGACAAAGGACAAGTCGATTGGAAAAAAAGAAGAAGAAAAAAACTAGTACCGGTGGGTACAGACGATGGTTACGTCGGCTAGTTTGAGAAAAGCTGCCCACTTGCCAAAAACGGATCTAAAACTAGTGAATGTAGTTGAAAGAATGCTGAGAACTTTGTGATCTTTGGTGAGGAGCAAGGGGCGAGAGGCGCAGGTAGCGCCAGCTAATGATGTAATTACAGCCGCCGCAAGGGCAGCAGCTGAGGCAGCTCTGGGGCACCAGTCCCGGAGGAACGAAATGGGGCCTGTTTTTTGAGGAAAATAAATCGTTTCAATCGAACACAAGTTACATCTGAAGTGATGGCGAAGTTTCAGAAAAATAGAAAAACAGACAGGATTCAGGTGATGAACCTGTATAATATTAGTCAACACCATTTTTTCTGCATCGTAGGCTTCTAATTCCTGTTTATTTTGACCTGAAAAGAAGGTAATTCAATTCGGTCCAGGCAATGAATTCTTTTCCGGCCAGGGGATTCGTTTTTATGTTTTTATTCCCCCTCCCATTTTTTACTCGAGCTTTACTCCACACGACCAGCAAGAGTTCTCTACACCCTACAAAGCTCCCGAGAATAGTCCACTGGAAAAAAATATAAGGTGAAGCCGCGAAAATATATTGACTTCTAAACCCATAGCTTTACACACTTCTGAAATGGTCTGCTAAAAAAGAAACTGGCGAAAACGGTGTTTTACAATGACAACCACCAGTTCATTATTTGGAACTACCGATAACTCCCCTTAAAAGAACCGTAAACGTATGGCATTAGAGTGTATAGGATCGAAGTGGTGAAAATGCTAAGGTAGGCCTACATCCCACGCAGCAGAAGGTCATGATCACACCCCCAACGCCCCCTCCGCAGCCTACAGCCCTGCGCCCTCGCGGCAGTCTGCCTCCCTTCCCTGCCCTTCCCCATGCGGCGAGGCGCGGCGCGCTGCCGTGCTTCGATTTTCCGATCGCGACCTCTAAGGCCGGGCGTAACACGCACTCCGCTTCAATGAAGAAGCTGTTCGTTACGGAAATGAAATCGCGCCTCAGCCTCCAGCCCCGCGCCACGGGAGCTTCGATGCGTTGCTCGCGGGGTGTCGTTTGTAGATGCAGCGTTCGCTCGTATCTTGCTGACACCATCCACGGGCGAGATATTCGATTAATGAGGCTGTGAAAGGCAAAACGGAAGCGGCAATTCCTCAAATAGCTTTAAAGGAGAAATGTAGAAACCAAAATTCTCTGTCGCTCAGAAAACACATCAGCATACTACATCTAAACAATCGAAAAAATGCTGAAATGGCAATTTCGTATATCGCCTCAACTGACATGAATATGAGATAAAGAATTGAATTTTAAAAAAGCTATGCGACAATAGTGCATACTTTCTCGAAATTTTTTTTGAGCTATTTGAAACACCCCTTTCAAATTTGCAGGGAGTTATAATCAGCCAAATTGATCGCGGAATATCAATTTCGGAGAAAATCGTCTAAACGGTTAAACCGTTAGCGTTCACAGACAGACGTTTTATCATTAACCAACTTTTGGACATCAAGACTGAAAAGGCTTCAAAAGCTGTATTTTTAATACACAACGAGTTAGAGGAAGAAATTTACTATATAAAGAAACAAGATTTATCCACTTTTTCGATATCAGAATCCCACGTTACGAGTTTTCCTACCGAAATATCTGAACATTCCGGTTCGGCATTAGAATACTTTGTCAATTATAGAGTAGTGATTAATTACGTAACACGTTGATTTAATCTAGTTGAATTAATTACGGAACACATGATCGTCAATGGCTCCAAAAAACACCATTTTCGATTTTTTTAACAAACCTATTTGCAGTCGTATAAACCAGGTCTAACTTATAATATATATTTTAAAAGGTTAATGATGCTTCTAAAAATATATTAACTAAAAAAACACGAAATTTTCATTGAATGCGGAATCTATTAAATTTATAAAATACAAATTAAAATGCAAAGGGCAGTCTGGTATTACGCCCAATCATATTGTAATTATATTATTATTTTGCTTTGTTTTTGTAGGAAAGTCTTGAATAGTTTATTAACTACAATTTTTGTATACAATTATTGTGATTGACGGCTTCAGCTCATTCATCTTCAACATTATTTACCCATCTGTTACCCGAGATTATTCATCCACTGGTCTCCCTTATATGCAGAAGAAATTCAACTCCACAAGTTATGTTTTCATTTGCCATCCCAGAAATTTAACACCGGCGGATAAAAATGTTATATGCTGCCAAATTACATTTCTTTCACAAATCATTTCTTTTCCGTATTGCACAATAAAATTGAAGATGTACACATTTTAATAGAAACAAAGTCAAGATTTAACAGTAGATTTATCGAAAGAAATTAGTATGCACCAAAGTTCACAAATAATCGTACAACTTTATTCGACTCAATTATCTCAATAATTCAATTTATCGCATTCAAAATTTTATCCACCGCACTTCAATTCTGAACCGGAAACCTGTAACAGCGTGTGTCAACAGACTAGAGAAAAAAAAACATGGAGAGCAAAGCAAAGGCGATTCTGCCAGAAGCAACGCACGCGCCGCACGTCGCACGCCTTAAAACGTCGCGGGACTCGTTAAAGCGCTCGCTGGTCTCCTCTGATAACGAAGTGCTTCGAGCGGGCTTTACGAGCGCCGAGTCGAGAGGCGGGCCAGAACCGCGCTGCTGGAGCGGCCTGGTGGCACCGCTCTTTCGCGCGGGGGCCTACACTGCAATGGTTTCCGCTAGTGATAATGCGTTACCAAAGGCAAAGACGTAAACCTTTTCCCAAGGCGACTTGGCGGGGTCATCAGACGTTAATGAATTGCAATTTAAACGTTTCTATTTTTCCTCCTCATTTCCGTCATTACTACTGCTCAGCACAGCGAATTTAATGCGCGAGCAGCGGGCCGTTCTTACATTAGGAAGTACCATTACAACACAGTATTATTAATACTACAGTATAATTTTGAAACTACCTCATACAGAACTTAATTCAATGACGTTTTATGACGATTGATCAGTTTTTAAAAATACAGGCACCAATTTAGTTTCGTTTTTCATCAATAAATGTCTTTGTCAAATACTGCAATTTCGATGTACTCCACAATCCCTTCATATAATTTTTAAAAATGAATATTTTTAAAAACTTACAGATCTTGAGGGATTAATGAATTAACCCCTAAAGACCTCAAGACTTTGAGAAATGTAATCTAGTTTTATGACTAAGTTCCAAAGATGCATGCTGCGTTTGCGAATAATTACACATGAGTAGCAAATATTTCATAGTGGTGGTAGTGGTGGTGGTGGGGTGGGGTGGGGGGCTTTCTTGGCCTTGCTAACGCACGACAGCAGTGCAGTAAGCATTGACGCATGGAGTACATGAATTGAGTTACGGGCAGAATCAGAATAGAGGGAATAACACAATCAAATATTTGCTGTATTGAAAACGAAACAGCGGGTCAAATTCGAACAGTTTTTTGTATTTATTTCCCCAAGTTTCTGGGCATATGACGAAACCACGGACACTTTTCCCATACCGGAGACCGCACGATTCCCTTTCAATTTCCACGCGCATTGCAGACTGGTCGGCACGTCGTCCGGATGTCTTAAACTAATGATGAATAAGATATTCACAGAATAGCGATCTGAGAACGGCTTTGGTCATAACGAATATACGATTCGATCCATTGGACTCGGTCCAGCCGAGACTATCTGACAACTAGCACATATCGGGGATTATATATAATCATCCGTATTATGAATGATCTAGTAAGAAAACAACGTACAATCCACAGTAGTTACAGCCGATCGAAGGCGTAAGAGTTTTTTTAAATAGAACTTTCGTACGACTTGATGTCTAATTTTGGAAACATTTGTTAAGTTGAATATACATTCAAAATAAGTTCGACTAAATGTCCTTGGTGGCTAGTCGTACGGCGGTTGTTTATTACAATCAGGGCGCTTGAACCTTGTTAAGAGCCATTTCAAAACTCTTCAAGTTCAAAGATATTTTACGTTTCCTAAAATATTTAACCACGAAGTGATTTTCACTTTTCATAATACAAACATATTATCTAATGAATTTTCGGTTTGGTTTTGAGTTCAGTTTCGATACACCCATATGATAGTTACGAACATGTAAATTTTCTCATATTTTCTCCTAGAAAACTGCACGACGATATCCCTAAAACCTTAAGGGGAATATTATAAGGCGAGTAATTCAAATTCCACGTAGGAAATACATAAAATAGATTAAGGAGGGTGGACTACGCAGTGGGGAAATGTGCAAACGAGACAGAGGATGAGCAACTGACAACTATTGCAACAAGCAATTAAAATCTTCCCCCGCATCTCAGGCGAATCGCTTTCGCGCGAGTGCTGCTGCAAACCGTATTCCATCGTCGCGACTGCTAGGCCGGCATCAGAGAAGCGGAGAAACGTCTCGTTTTATAGTGAGAAGCTCTCATGAACACCGGCGAGAAAAGGCTGTTAACTTCCGAGAGAGTACTTTACCGGAGGAAACCTAATGAGAACTGCGTTCCCTCATCACAAGACTGCTAATAAATGTCTGTAATTATTGGATCATTAGCCTTTGAAATAAAGCTCCTATTTAAAACTTCACGGTTTGATGAAAACAAGCAAATAACGAAGGAACATAGTGATGAATACATCAAAAGGTTTCCGCCCTTATCTCCCCCCTTTTATCACGAAATCTTCGTCTCATTTTTTTGTCTCCCTGCCACTTTTCTCTCTAAATATATTCGCGATGAAGAGAAATGGGGAATAAGACTCAATGACCTGTGCATTTATGGCAAAGAATTAAATAAAATATATTAATAAATTCATACTTCATTTTTTCTTCCTTTTTACCACAGAATCCCATCGTATATTCTTCCTACAAACTGAGTGGATACGCGAATGTCAAGTTCGCTAACGTGCAATCATTCTGAAGGGAATATAAATAAAATAAAAATCTCGAAGAAGTATAAAATTTAGTCTTTATGAGAGTACAATATCTCATCTGATTTTATTATTCAAGTATTTTCAGTCTCGAAGTCAGAGCCAATAATGAGATAACGCAGGAGTGTCCTTACAAATGTCCATTACACCAACAAAATATTAGGAATGGAAAGTAAATGCTATAATTGGTGTTTTCATGGAATTGTTTATTAATTGTCGCATTAACTGGCAATCTTTATCTAATTGTCTGTTTTTTATATTTCAGAAGCAAACTAACAGCAGTTCAAGACGACACAGTTGGCTGGGAATCAGAATTAAATTAATATACTCTACTAAAAATTCAGTATTCGCTATTATGCTTCTCTTTGTCGCAAATATTTAAGAATAGTTGAGATGATATATTCAGAAAGTTAACAAATTCAAATAAAAAACAAACTTTTTTATGTTCATTTTACGCAATCAATTCTGCATTCCCAAGTAGTTAAGAATTGCAAAACGTTAACGAATTTACATTCCTGATATCAAAATCCATTTCTTTTTAGTAATTACCATTTTCGTTAATGAACATATCAGTTTCAATGTAAAACTTTGATTCTAAAAACTACATTATTTGATAAAGCGGTTCAAAGTGACTCCACATCCTTAGTTCGGGTAGCTACACTAAGAGAGTCACTATGAGATTATCTCATACACGTACTGTACATCACTACTAAAAAAGAATCACTGGGAGTGACTTGAAAGAATATACCTATAAAGAACGAAAAATAAATTTTTCAAATCAATTTTTCAAATCAAAACATACTCTAGAGAAAAAAATTAAAAATGAACAAACGAACGTGAAAGAGAGACCAGGGTAATGACTGATCGTGATGACGGAGAAGTCCTGGATGAACTAATGCCATCGACACGACAGGCAGCTACCCTTTAATGCTTCCAACCGTACGAGGCTCCGTAAATAATTAGTTTGGGCTACGACTTAGGCTCTATAATCTTCTCATCAGATCCAACTAGCGTCACTGGTGATGATTGTATCATCGAAAGTCAACCTAATTTTTAAAATTGTGATTTACTTTTGGTTTCTTGGTCGTGTTTATTTCTGACGTTCTTTCAAGTGGTGATCCGACGCTATGAACGTTACAGAAATTCAATTCGGCAACAAAATTGGTGAATTAACATTTCCAAATGCTATTTAGATCAGTAAGGCTCTTCATAAAATCACTATGTCCGCTAAAAATTGATAATAATTGAGATTTGAAATACAGAAAAATCTACGAGTTTCATACGCGAAATTAAAATGTCCAATACAAACGATATTCTATCACTAACTGCGCTTCTTGTTCAGAACTAAAATAAAAATTTGTTTAAGCGATGTAACAACGAGGTTCTCCTTCTCACAGTTATATCACGATCCAATCAGGTATATGATTTACTTTTCACAGGATGTAAACATGTTTCTATAAAATCCCTGTATATTTCCTCTCGTATGGCAACAATATTACAAAATTCGTCAAGTTTTCTGACTAGCTGCTTCTTTAAATTAAGCTCCTAAGCAAGGCAAGTCTGCCTGACGAAGCCCGAGACAAAGGCGTGGGGTATCAATGATAAGAGAGGACAAACACTATGGGGAACGACGACGTAAACAAGGCCGCCGACAAAGGCAGTACAAAAGGCTGGAAACGAGAGAAAGCGACAATTGGCGCAGCTGAGGTAAAAAGGGTTGACCAGGGCAGGTTGAAAGGGATGGCCAGGACACTAAAAAGAGAAAGACTAAGGAACATGTAAGAACGCTACATGGACGTTGATAAATCATCACCCCTCCATTCATATGTCCCTCCATTATTAACGGTCGTGAGGTCCCTAAGTCTCTCCGCGATCTTGGCCAAGTGCTACCTTCGATCAACGAAGGCCTTTCTCCAATGCAGCCGACTCGCTCAGCGCCTCCTAACCCCGGACTTATCGACTTCTTTCCTGGCGGCCTAGGCGGCCACCTTCAACTGATCAACCTTCAATTGCTTCTTCTCCACCGCTGTGTCAGCCTCCTCTTTCGTCGCCCCAGTTTATTCTTTGCTCACCCTTCCTTCTGAGCGGTAGACTCCAAAAGCGCCTCGGGCGGCAGGCTCTAGCTGGGCCACTGGGAGCCGGGAGCCGCGGCGCGACGCGGAAGCAGGGGGAGGGGGGGCGAGCTGCAGTCAGCGTCAAGAAGCGCCCGCGGCAGGGCGGAGGCGGAGACGGAGGCGAAGGCGAAGGAGTCGGTGGAGGTGGTGGTGGCAATGGCGGTGGCGGAAGCGGGGCCAGAGGCGGGGCCGGAGGCAGCGGAAGGAACGGAGGTGGAGACGGTGGCAGGGCCGGAGGTGGGGCGGAGGCGGGAACGGAGGAGCAACGGCTGGAGAGCGCCAGCAGCGCTGACGCTGCAACGTCGCTGGTCGGCCAAGCCGGCGGCGCTGGCGGCGGAGGGCAGCCCTATGGCGCACGGGAGGCGCGATCGCCGTCTCCTTGTGTCTGGCAGCAAGACCCCGCGGACTACGGCAGTTTGTTACCATTAGCGACACATTTCAAAGGGCTCTCACAAGTGGCTGAGACTTGTTTTCGGACACATGAACTACTATAATCATTAGTACTATAAGAGTAATACATATTACACCCGGGGAGATGGCGATATCTCCCGCAATTGAACGATCCGACGACGACCTACAAGACGGCTTGGGTTTATTCGGCCCCTCCCCCCACCAGAAACATTGCCCTAAACGGGATAAGCTTTCAACTCCCGACTGACCCTTCGATATATGAGGTAGTGCAGTGCGCAAAAGTATGTGTGTGTGTGTGTTTGTGACGGAGAGAGAGTAAAGAACAAGCACAAAGAAAGAAAGAACGATCGCACGCGGTCGGTGGCTCATTTCTTAAGGGATTGCTCCGATATTCGCCTGATATTGTTCGGAGAAACCACGGAAAACTACCCACCAGAGAAATCGGCCGCTTAAATTATCATTTGTCACAGTGGTTAAATGCGTTCCAGCTATGTAGCTAGTGTCGAAAATCCGATGTTGTCTGGCCTACAATCCCGGGGCCTCCCATTCAATGACGCTGCAAAGGCAACGCGCGTGCTCACAACGTCGTATCACGATTGTTGCACAGCGGTTTCGCTTCCTTGAAGTATTAATGAATTCGTTTTTTAGTGTAGCGCACAAAATTACAGGGGCAAGTACCCGCAATCGAATTCAAACAGTATTGGTTACGAAGAAAAAACTCAGAATATTCTGACGTTTTCTTTCAAAATTCTTTTCTGATTAGCGATCATTATTTTACTACTACTTTTGAGAAGACACTGGGCAGTTGTTGCAACGTCATTTTTTGCAGATGCGTTTTCTAAAACAACTGAGTAGAGATTTTTAGCTGCGCCTTAATCACCTTTTTTCAGTAGAAACACTTTCGGAAACGGATGAAAATGAATAGAATCCTAACTTGCTCCATTTTTCAGACTGCTATTCTTGTTGACCTCGCTGAAAATTACGATCGTTAATTTTCTTGAGTTCAGATCAAAATTTAAACCAAATCTTTAAATTGCCAATGCTTCATCAAGCAATTTCATAATTATCAGATCAATTTTTGTAGTCATACTAACAATTTCCATCCTTTAACCAACTTGATACAAATAATAAAAAGATTATGATAAAAAGCCCTGACGAAGGCAGCACCAATGGCAATTTACAAAATAGGTTTAAATCGGATCAACAAGAATAAGAAATCTAATTATCAGATTTCTAATAGAAAAAAAAGCGAAAGTTAGTCTGAAGATTATCCAAATGAATCTGCAAAGATCGTTTAGAAGGGAATTTCATTTCGAATTTATTTCATTGGTAGCTTACGAGTTATGTTTGTTTCTACGGGAAATGTTTTTAACTACTAAAACAATCACTACACATTGTTCTTCGCGGACATTTCACATGGCTGCCTCTTACTCGTCAATTATTTTTTGTAAATTAGATCGAGGGACGTATACGAAATAAGTGCCACATATTGGCATCAACAAATATTGATCAAAATCACTTGTGTTTAATAACAAGTAATGAAACAAATTTACCTTTAAAAAAGTGCAGACTGTCACAGGGCCACAGTTTCCGTAGCGTCTATGGTTCAGCAGCACTTGAAGATTGTTCAAATGTCCATATTTGAATATGACTTCTTCAGATAATCCAATGTTCCTCCACTTCGTATTTTTAAGAGGCAATCTTATGGCTTTCCGTAACTGATTCTATTAAGAGCACGTCCGGTCTACAACCAAAAACACATCATAAGTACTGGTACAAAGATTCAGCTTTCAAATGCTACAAGAAAGCGACCAAGAATGAATCACAAATGCATAATTCAATATTGTCTGTGAAAAATACACATTGACAAAATACGTAAGTATTGAAGGCCGCTCTATATACTTTTGTGAACTTCACAGTAATTTTTCTACGATACATGAAGACTATCTCTGTATGCATATTTCGTCTCTTTAACATACAATATTGAGCAGGAAAAAGAGAATAACTGGACGTTTCAAAGCTAAAAATTGGATCAAAAGTATCCCAACTTGAAAAGCGCCTTGTGTATTAACTGTTCATTTTCTCCGAACTGCTACAAATTAACCCAAACTTTGTTTTGTGTACTTACTCTTAACAGTTAATAAATAGCAAAGTTAAAGTGGTGTTCAGAGTAACTGGGTAGAAGACAAACATTACGTTGTACTTTGCGACTAGATTTTAATCAATATCTTTGTATAATGTATGCAAAATCATCTTAGGTGTCACTGAACAATAATTTAAGAACGATCGTTCTTTCTCTATAAAATTTCATTAAAATATATTCTTAACAACTCGCACAATTTTGAAAAATCGATACCTTCAATAAGTATGAGACTAAAAAAATATTTTAATTTATGAAATTAGTGTTTATTTTCTCTTTACTTACTGAACCCTCACAACTGATCTGAATCGAACAATTCACAAATTGATCGTTCTCTTTGCACAACGTCTGTTATCACCAAGATTATAATAAACAATCATCATGCAATCATAACGAATTTGAGTAAAAACTTCTGCGAAGAACTAAACACATTACAATTAAAGAAAAATCAATATACATATCGCAGACGCTACTTCAACTTCCAAATCGGCGCTCGTTTTTTCAACCCTACCAACAGGCACACCCTCAAAAACGCGCGTCGATATCGCAACAACAAAAAAAAAAAAAAGCTTCGGCAGCCTGTTTCGCATTTCGACATTTCATTACACAAGCGCGTTTGGCGGCCGAAGATAGGCCCACCCGCCGTGGGAGGCAGGCACCGGCGCGGCGCGGCGCGGCGCGGCGCGGCGGCAGCTGGTCCAGCGCAGGGGCTAAATGGGACGCGGCGCCGCGCGGCCGCAAAAACGACGAGCCCTCTGAGCAGATGCACCGCAGCCCGCGCCGCGCCGCGCAGCGCCACAAGGGCCAAGGCGTCCGTCCCTGCCACGGCGCACGGAACCTGCCTGATTGATTGATTGCTTCCGCACACGTCAACTGCTTTGGTTATTAGTCCCCGTTAGAACAGTGAATGGTTTTATCGCGGGTGGGGGCGGTGCTCCTTCCCCGCTGGATGGTAAGATCCAGCGCCGACTTATAGTTTGGCTTGAGGATTTCCTCCTCTGCCCCAGCCGGGACAAGCTCTAAGCTCCCAACTGATCTCCCGATATGTACTCTAGTACACGTAAGTAAGGAGTAAGAATGACAAGGAATAGGAAGGAAATATCGCGCGCGGTCTGCGCCCCGTTTGTTAGGGTACTGCTCCCGCATTCGTCTGACGTTGATTGGAGAAACCATGGAAAACTACAGATCAGAGCAGCCGGAGTAGTTGGAAACGGCCGATTCTGGAACACCAAGATGGCGGCAATGACGTCACACATCTGGTGTTCCGGAATCGGCCGCCTGTTTGTCCCGGATGTGGTCATCCGATGTAAACAAAACATCCGGTGTCAACATCCGGTGTGTCGTCACACATCCGGTGTCAACAGCTGGCGTGTCGAATGCGCGCGATCTTTCCTTCCTATTCCTAATCTTACTCCTACTTACGTGTACTACAGTACATATCGGGAGATCAGTTGGGAGCTTAGAGCTTTTCCCGGCTGGGGCAGAGGAGGAAATCCTCAAGCCAAAATATAGGTCGACAGCTAGAATTCTCCTCCAGACTGTTGCTGAATTCAACCTAGCGTCTTCCCAAGGACCTCTCGCTCTCAGTCGCTGTGGAGATAGCGGGCAATCCTGGCTCGCAGGTAAACTCAGACGGTACGGAAACTGCGGCAGCAAACATAATGACTTGTCCACAATTTGAAAAAGAAGATAAGAAGCACTTGTATCTCCATGTCGACGTATCTACACGCCAAATGGGCAAGTATGTATTTGCACGTACTAGTAATATTTTAAACCACTGGAGTGATTACTCGAAAATTTGGCCCACCTATGTCTGAGCGGCCGAGAACCTACACAGCGGTGTTGCAAACCAAAATATTATTCCAAAACGTTTGTTTTTTTCGCAAAGTTATAAAAATTACTCTTAAATATATGAAGAATATATGAAATACGGTAGCTTAACTATTATTAAAATCAAATATGAAAAGAACCGACGGAAGAGAGTGGGAATGTCTATTCGTAACTAAAATTGAAGAGCAGTACGAATAAAGACCGTACAACAACAATAAAAACAAGAAGACGCATCAAGAAGTAATAATATAAAAATGCGATTCCAAAAGCAAAATTACAGGGTAGGTAGTGTCATCAAATAGACGAAATCGATATTGACACTTCTTAGTACATTGGATACTTGTCCTGCCACATATTAGTGGGAGTAAACGTGAAATAGATTACATAATAATTAATAAATGAATATTACTACAAATGACTCAGAAACAACTACAAATAACGAATATAATATATGCAATATCATACAGATAGCTGAGTAAATAGATAAATGGTACTTTAAACATAGATCGTATCATTAATTTCAGCATTGCATTTGATACATTTTGTAACGGATTTTGCCATTAATTACCTGGAAATAAGTTAGAAAACAAAGGATTGCACTATATTTAAGCAAATGTAAAAGCAGGGGCGGATGCAGAGAAAAAAAATTGTGAGAAAAAATTTAAAATAATTTGCTCATATTACAGATTTAGTAAATGTTACAGGCTACACTCAGCTTATGCTGAGTCAACGTCGATTTTATTCATTGTAGTGCTAATCCGACAATATTTTTTCTTGAAAGTTTCGTGACAAGTGAAAATTAATACTTAATTTCCCTCATCTCCTTTCCCAAGTATTCGCGTCTGGTAAAAGTGTATCATTCAATAGAGATTAGTAAAGTGGTAGTATATATCGGCTAATAAATGCATTAGTCCGCAAATAATTCGTATAAATGACGAAAAAATGACTCATAATAACTTAAAATATTCAAAGAAAACGTCAGTAAATCCTACTAGTTCTTAGTTTCACGGAGGAGCGATTTCCACTACCCATAATCTACCTCAGGAAATTTCTCTTACCAATTTTATATTATGTTAACCATTTAACTTGCTCGATGTATCTTGTCAATTGAAATAATTTCACAAAGTATATAATTCGTATTTCCTTCTCATAAAGTCTGCTGATATCAGGTTTTTCAACAGCGCAATACATTCGAAAAGTTGCCGTTCACCATCAGAGATTTTAATGTTTTCAATGACATATGCACATTCCCTATCGTAACTGAACATAAGCGACAATCACTAAAAATTAAAGCCGTGATAAAAGCAAATATTTCACCATTTGGAAATAAAATGTGCATTTAAATAAGACACTACCCATTAGGAAGGAAAATGTATTATGATCCAGGTGTCTCAAACATGTTACGCAAAACGCTGTACGTACAAACTAAATTAGCCAGTTTTTGAAGGGTCTTTAATGCAGTTCTTGAAGCTCTTAAAACATTAAAAAAATTAAGGAACAAGCCTTAAAAGGGAATAATAAGGAAGGTTTCTTATGGAATATTATTGTCACATTTCACGTGCAAAAGGGAGTATAGTCACACACTTCTCAATGCACGATAAGGATATACCCTCTAAGCATAATTACGAATATATGCTTCAGAATATAGGTACGATTTGTAGGACGCAGTGTAATAAAGTTTGCACATTATGTACTTCACATTTGAATACCATTATGAACGGAGCACTGTCTAACAAATACAATTCCATAAAGCTTAAGTTTCAATCCTTTTAAAGCAAAAAACCTATTAAGTGTTTTGCTTTCAAGATCAAAAACCCTTTCCAAACGGCACCAGCCCCGAGAGCGTCCATCAGCCCTTAAAGGTCCCCGACCGCCTTCGCGGAGCCTGCCCGTCCCCTGGCGGGCGGCGGGAGGCTTGCGGAAGCGGACATCCGTTCTCTCGATTGCCACTCGCAGGAGCAGCGCTGGTTGCACGGCGAGCGCTCTCAAGGAACACACTTCTCCTTCTGGGGAACGGACTCCCTCAACAGCTCTCTGCGGTTTTAATACGGAGGGTTCGATACGATTCATTCAACACTGAACACTCTGTAATAGTATTGAACATGAAAGAATCGGAAATGCCCGACATATTTATTTTACAATTGATAAAAAAAATAATACTAATGAACTGGTTAACACCATAATATTACGAAAGGAACTAGATATTCAGACCCGAGCTAGTTAATAACTATATGTTCATTGGGCCGGTAAACTTACTTGCTGATTACGACTGGTAATTGCCACTTCTACGGCTGGTGTACTGTGATATCAGCAAAGCATTACGTAGTGCAAAATGTAAATATCTATCATTTTCGAATGTGGGTCAATCATAACCAGTAATACGAAATTGAATTAAATTTGTCCGTAAACTGATTGACACGAGCTACAACAATGAACACGTATCAAACTGCAAACGCAGCAAACTGTTCATTACACACCCTTCACATTACATCAAAACAGGAATAACTGATGCGGTTTTCTATTTATTAGTATCGACCGTAGTTCTCTAACACATGTTTGAGTGGTTAAACCAGATACCACACGCTCGCAATGAGCTCTCAAATTGATTGGCTCAAAGGATTCATGTGCATAGTTTTCGAATACACACGTTTCAGAACACACGCGAACGTAACAATAAAATTATTACATAATTTCTACTTGAAAATCAAGAGTTTTTTCTGCCTATAAAGGCAATGAACACCTTGTATTCTATGTAATCGTGAAGACTCCTCATATCATAATTGCCCAGAAAAGTGCCATTAGTATGATCCTGTTAACACCCCGTTAGCGATATGACGCCACAAGGAGATAATAAGAAATATTTTCAAGAATCAACGAACACTAATAAGTGCTTTGTATTTCGATTAAAGTAAAACAGGTTATGCTTCCCAAAGGATTTAAAAGCCGGCCGCAAACACTCGTAGTTTGCGACAACTGTTTTTCATGAAAATATCACGGAAAGTTTTACATATCAATGATATATCGAAATATCAAGGTAATATTCCGTAAAACATTACAAAACAATCGACTGTAATCATGTGTTCTTCCACTTCGGAAGTTAACACACAACGTGATTCCCATTTACTACTGATTACTGAAAACACGTTACATAAGGTATTTTCCCGGTAAAACGCATCTAAAACAGGTCTGAAGGAATTTCACGTCACTTCCTTGTAGTAAAAGACGATTCAAGCGGTGAAGTTACCCCCTGCCCAGAGGCGCTTGCGTCTGACACAGTAGTACCAGCAGGGGCCGATCCAGCCGATTTTGGAGACGGCCATCATAGATTTTTGTTAAATAATAAATATTTGTTATTATATTGTACATTAATTTTGTAGTGTAGATATTATTCTACACAATTTTATGACATAATTATAACATAAAAAAATATTTAAATCAATTTGGCCAAATAAAGGAAGATACCAAACGAAAAAGCGTTGCTTTTTGGTCCCATTGACCCCTCCTTGTGGATTCGCCTCTAGAGAGTCGATGTCCCTGGCGCATGGTACGGACGAAGACCTGGGAGTCCACCGCGAGAGGACGCGAGGCAGACGTCCGCACAGAGCGCGCGCGGGGGCGGAGGGGCGGGGCGGGGGCGCTTTAATGGCCCCGCGGAGACCTTGAGCGCCGGGCGCGGTGGGCGCGCCCGCAGCCCGCGCAACGAGGATGATGGCCTGCGTGATTCGAGGAATGCGCGACCCCACTGCAATCACGCTGCTCCACTCCACTCTTCGCCGCGCACACACTCGCAGCCACACACATACACAATCCACACCGGCAGTGTTGTTCCCCGCCAGTTGAAACAACGAGACAATGAATTTCATAGGGGCTCTTAACATAACGCGTCTGTTTCTTCACGATAAATTATAAGAATCTTTCTTGTAGCACGTTGTTTAATAACATGAACCCAGGTTTCAGCCTATGCCAACTGAACTACTACTGCAGTGCTGAATGGGTGAAAATGAACGCGTTCTGGAACATATCACATATGTTTTAATTGAACTGAAACTTCTGTAGGCGTCGTAGGGAAAATTGACCTGAATCAGAATAAGTGAAACGCATAATTATTGTTGTGGTTACACTCGGTGGTGGCTGCGCTGCTGCGTTGGAGCAATACATTAAAAGAGCATTCGTCCGGGAAATTCGGAGGGAACATTTTCGAGGGGACATTTCCTGGGAGACAGGTTTCGAAGAATATTTCGGGGAATACTTAAGGAACATTTGAAAAACATGTGAGAAACTGTGAGGAATATATGAGAAAGCATGTAGGGGAACATACACTGAACTTATAGAGTACAATAAATGGTGACACTTGGGCAGCTAAATACCACCTGGAAAACGGGCGTATGATTTTGATTGTGGCTATCTACACAGTATCCATCAATACAAACGTTAATGATATAATTGAATTAATTCATGAAGTGCAGAATTGTGCAAGAAGAAAAAGAAAAAAGAAGTAAAAATAAAGGAGAAAACCGTTACAGATAATTTCAACATAGTGGTGATTTCAACATAAATTTGAACTTATGATCGGCGGCGATGGTGTGACGGTTGGCGTACCGGACTGTTATACCCAAACTCGCGGGTTCAAACCCAATCGAAGCTGTGGATTTTTCGGGCGACAAAATCCTTCGTAAGCCTTCCTTCGGAGGGAAGTAAAGCCGGCTGTCCCATGTTGGTAGATTTACTTGCATGTAAAAGATCCTCAAGCCTAAATGACGCCTCTGAGCTAAATTCAAAATCGCCTGTTTCTCGCCCAAGAAATACCTCCTTTCTCTGCTAGATGAAAGGAGCGTAGCGAAATTTGCGTGGTCAGACGGAAGAGCGGGCCTGATGGCCCGAGTCTCGCCACGTAAAATAAGGCAAATTCAATTCAACGTATGTACGCGAAGTTCAACCATCAATAAAAGTTATGGATAAGAAGTTTAATTTCGAATTGAACACTGACCGAGGCCAGTGCACTGCAATGGGTGCAAGGCAGGCATTACCATCGACGCAGTATGAATCTATGGAAATCTAAGACTAAATTAGATTTTTAAAGTAAAACAAATTGTCTTGAATAAAATTACAACTAACCGTTTCCTTACCTTAAAAATAATTATAAACGTCTTTAACAAATAGGGCAGAAGCAAAGCATAAAATAAACTTTTCCTACAAGCAAAGAAGTTAAAGGTCCACCGCGCGAGTTTCGCGGATCTCGCTTTGGACTTTTTTACTTCAACCTGCAAGTTGCAAAACAGGGTTGAAAACGTTAAACTGGAGACACAATGCATTGTTAATCAGTAAGAAAATGCGAAATGTGTTCCAAGGAAACATTAAAATATCTTAAAACGAAATCATGTCAGAATGGTAGAATGTTTTATGGATTTATTTACTTAACGTCAAAAACAGTTACAGTAGTCAAACAAACAAAAAAACAATGGTAAGTCACGCTACTTGTGCACCAAGTTAATGACAATTTATTATCTTAATTGTTTAGAGAAAGAACGCTCTTTCCTTCTTTAATTCTAGAATTAATGTCCGCAATTAATAAACGCCCGCTGAATGCCAAACACGTCCTCCACCATAAGAAGTCCAGGACGTTGTTGACAAAATGCTGAACTTCTGGCATTTTTTTAAAAAAATTTATTAGGCTTACAATCCTGGAGAGGAACGGAAAGTGTACAAGATTACCTGAAACCTTGCTCCTCTTTAAACTTCATTACGGCTTTGAATAACAAATGTAACATTATAAGAAGCATCATTTCGTCGGCAACAATTCTTTACTGACACTTCAGCCTCCGAGCGCAGTTTTGATCCTCACGGTTGTGTTGTGATACTACAAGAGAAACTCTTCAGAAGGTACTCATATGTAGTATATGTGTTATGAACTACGTGATCCGAACCTTGGCTAAATGCCCATAAAAAACAAGTCGTTCTCGAAGTAAAATGAAGCCGGTCTAACCAGGCCACGCATTCTCTGAGCCAAGGAATGACTCAGAAAGGGATAAATAGGAATAGGATCACTGTCGTTGTGGAGATAGTCCCTGGAAATAAAAACACGAAAATTAATTGTCACCGCCGGGAATTCGCAGATGCTAGAGAAGGCAGAAAAGTCCCAGTACATGTCGAGGTTGGATCAATGGACTAGCTTCTAGCGTATCGGATGGGGCAATGTAAACAAACAACTTTCAGAAAGAACGCCCGCCTTCATATGACAATAAAAGAAATTCCGTAACACGATCCTGTAAAGGGAAGTGGACTGACCACTACGTGCACGCAGCGAGAGGTAATTCGTACAGACATGTTTATATTCCTGTGGTATAGATTCGTTTTGCGGCTCTCCCGACCCCAAAAAATTAGCAAAATAAGCAGAATTTCACGAAATAGTGACTAATTGCACTTTCGCGTAACAAATACAAATACTTCAAATTGCTTGAAGGAAAAATTATTTCAACAGATGTACATTTGCAAATGTTACATCAGAAGAAATATGCCGACGAATGTATCACCTCCTCTTTCCGAAGTGAATTCCGTCAAAATTACGCAAGCACAAATCCATTGTCGCTATAAAAAGCTTAACAGTACGTTTTTTGATGTACTCGTATTGGTCGTAGCGTAGGCTTCCGCGACTGGTGTCACAAACAACTTGGCTGTCCGCGATATACCGCGTCCACAGTTGCCAATGTTTCGGCCGCCATTCTGCGACCCTCCCGGATTTTTCGCCCTGAGAAAGGCCGCAGAATGGTCTTCAGGGCGATAGGTTGGCACCTGTGCCTCGGAGGCGGTGCTTCCCGGACACCTAGGTACTCATGGTGCATAATTCGAAAGCTGCCATATTTGACAAAAATATATTTTGGGACTTACATTTTTTGACGTTCGCCTCTAGTGTATTGGTTTGGTGTGCGCCAAATCCTTGACAAGAGAGCAACGCGTTTTGTTTCGAATTTAGAGTCGTGAAGTTTTTCTAAATATTTTAAAACAGGTGCTTCCTCTTGACATGGATGTGGAAAGAAAGGGTGTTCTACATGCGATAATTGGGTAAGCGATAATTTTGTGGTACATGTCAAACCGATGCGTTGATTTAGAACTTTGGCGATCTTGTAGCAGGTATATTTCAGAAATGAGATACACGTGCTTTACCCCTTCAAGGTACAATGAGCCAGTCTGTTATATCCGAATTCACATCAAAGAAATGCCGATTCTATGTTTACAATAGTAGTTAATTCCACCAAATGTTTCAACAAGAATAATAATTCTCAAATAATGTTTTGTTATTGCAACAGAAACCCTTGATTTGAGAATAATTTAATTTTGAAAAGCCTCTCTTCCTTACCCGAAAACTATAATGAATAGATCAGTTTTCTCTTTTTTGTACTTTCTACAGAATAAACGGACTAAATTTACTTATTCGCGAGTTCTCTAGTGGTTAGGATCATGTTGAAATCACACTGCTTTCGGGAAGGAAAAATGCTGTGACCAAGGTGTTTAGTAGACAATGTTATCCCATGACTGGACAATATGTTCCATATCATTTACAAAGTGAACAAAGCATACATAACATAAAATCAGGTAGCATTCCGAAAAAAAAGAAAGACAGGGAACATTTTTAATTCCAAGAACGCAATACGTGACCTTTACAAAGGGCCGTATAATAATTCCCTTAGAGTTCTCTTTACACGAACTGGTACGAGCTGCAAATCCGCAAATGGGGAAAATGCCAACGTGGTTTCGACTGACAAGAGTGCTGTGCAACACTATGCCTGACTAATTGGAAGCCTGATTAAGCGCAACGAAAAAAAAATCCATGGCAGATAAAAACCCACCTCTTTCTACAGCACGGGGTCGATTTGAGACATTTCAAGAGAAATTTAGAGTAAACTTCACCTGGCGTAGAATACTAAATTGGAAAATTCGAGAAGGCGTTTCTTCTGGGAAGTAACCTGATGTCAATGCGCATTATGGAACGATTGCAAGAAATTTAAAATCCAAGAAATAATATAACATACAGTATTTTCGGCCGAAAAGTAAAACAATATTTTCAGATGATTATTGAAAATTGTGCCAAATGAACTCGATGCATAAAACAGCTCTCGACGCATAAAAAAAGTTTAAGGTTTTGAAATCGAAAGTTCAGAGTTTTTCATGAAAATTGGCACTACTGCTTTGTGGAGTTAAAAAAATTAAAAGCATTTGGACATGTATGTCATTGAGAAAATCTCGCTTACGTTTGTTATGAAAACTCCGTAATTCATTCAAATGTGCGTGAGTACTACTTATATTCTGAGAAATAAAAAAAAAGTACATGACATTATTTTAATGTCTAATTTTGAAGATTTCTACATGAAAATCTCAATGAAAACGTCGAAACATTGTGTTTGTTTGGTTAATTCACAAGTTGTAATTAAAATCGGACTGTGAAAAACCTGGGAACGATTAAGGCGCTAAACAGGTGGACAGACAGATTGAGAAAAATCGCCTTTTCTAGATTAAGGTACCACACAAATTGGATTCTGACTACATTAAATATTCGAGAAAGTAGATTACTACAAATAGGAGAAACAACAGTCAAAATTTCCGTGTCGGATAAAACCGTCTTTCTCTGGAATAATAGTTACTTTTTCCTGCAGCATTACGTAACCTTCTCTACGAAGTAGAAACGAAAAAGTAAAATATACTCCGCCTATTTGGTTCAATTCACGGCGGCATAGATTCGATGTTAAGTACCGAAGACCAATTATCCACTTGCCGCGCCCTCCAGGGAAAGGCGCGATGTTTGTACACCCCTTGGCGCAGCGCGCGTCGACTGCAGAGCGCCCAGAGACAGCATCGCAGCCGCGAAGCCCCGCTGGCCGCCCCGAAGCCCGCCCCCGGCGCGGCCCGCCGCGGGTCGACAGGTGGAGCTATCACCCGCCAGGCGAGGCGCAGCGACGGACAGGAGAGCCGCATATCAGCAAACCCTCTCGCCTCCGCGCTTTTTCGCCCTCGCGCCGGGGCCGTACCGCAGCGCAGTGCGCAGAGGAAATTAGAGTGGGCGGGCGCGTCAAAGAGCAAATGGCAAAGAGCAAGCGGGCGCTAGCTACGCCGAGAGCATGCGATAAGACTCGTTGCTAGTGTTTTTCATACATAATGCAGAATTTTTAATTGTGTATTAATTCAATGATAAGGCGCACTGACATATTGCTGTGAATCAGGTAACATATATTTAACGTGTATTGCTAGGTACGTACGCCTTATCAACAAAAAGAAGTATAATGCGATTCCTATTTTTCTATTACAAAAATGCATGTGATAATAATTTATGAATACTTTTCAATCCACGAGAAATTAGTACGAAATGCCTCGCATTTTTCGTTACTTCGAGGAGAACTCAAAATACAAGAAACAAACCATCTGCTCTGAACGCTTTCGTGTTATCTTTTATTCTTAAATTGAATTCTTTAAGTGCTTAATATGGAAGAGATTATGCACACGTTCTATTGTTCAAACTGTTCAAATTCATATTCAAAGAAACTTTTTGCAAAGTTTTTGATAACGTTATTTACCATTCACGTGTCAGTACCACAAAAAATTATAATAATATCACGGTCGAAAACAAAGAAATGCGAAACAAAGAAATCCAAAAGGGCAATATTTGCCTACTAACGTCCATTCCGACAATATAAATCACAATGAAAGATTCAAGTTATGTTCCGAAGAACATGCTTTATCTTATCGTATATACATCTCGTTCATTTTCTTCAGATTCAGCTAAATGAAGTTCTGAGTTTGTTGAGAGTTTGGTAGAAAAAACAAACACATTGAAAGTTGTTCGACTCTCCTTTCTCATGACTCACTAGGTATCAAATGATGCAAGCCTTTTGAAAAGCTTCCAAAGACAATGTAAAGCTACACTAAAAAATCTCACAAACAGATAAGCAAGCGCTTCTAAAAATAGATAACTTTACCAATTTATAATAAGTAAAGAAACAAATGGAATAAGCATAACTATTCTATTTTTTAAACTCTAATACATTTTAAATGAAAACTTTTATAAAAACAGAATGCATAAATTTCAAACGAAATTCTTCCTATTGCATGGTAAACGCTCCTAATATCAACATTAATTTACACAAATTACAATAAATAGCCCAACTCGCGATCGATGTTAAAAAAATGATGAGCCGGAAGAAAAAAGAAAAACGAAAAGAATTTGTTCAACATAGGCGGCATTTGCGAAGCTCCAATGCTGCAATGACGGAAAGACAAGGGATCCAACGAACATAAAAGGCGAAGTACAACTAGACAACTGCGAAGCCAAAGCGGGTCGTCCAGTTAGTGGCGATTCCCGCGAGAACATAACGCAGAAGGACTCGGGAGCCAAGCGCTCGCGCTAATTTTAGCGGCGGTGGCGGGGACCGTTCCAAGGCGCGTTCCATTGGCAACAAAGTCGAGAGGCGCCCCGCCTCCACCTGGCGGAGTGGGCCGTGCGCCGGATTCACCCCTCGACCTCGGGGTCCGAGTCGACACGGCGGGGCGTTACTCGGTCGCAAATTAGTTCTATGAAAAACTGTTGTGAAACACCTCAGTGAAAATGTTTTCCAAGCGGTTGAATGCAATCTGAACGGGAATGAGAAACAAAAAATCAAAACTGAATGACAACGAAAAGAAAAACAACCATCGCGTGCAAACCCCTACGGAGCTTCCCGAATTCCGCGCGGAGAAAAGCCGGGATTTGCGCCCCTGCAAACGCG